>JAYXIM010035372.1:0-461506 GCA_037575425.1 Anastrepha fraterculus | reverse complement strand
ATGCATCGTGGGCATCGTCAGAAACTCGATTTCACGTTAGCCTCAAAATATGCAAACTAATTTTCAAGTAACGTCCTTAGCTATCGAAATTGTTCGTTTTATGAACACTATTGAGCTCAACAAGAATTTTTACATTGTTTAGAGCATAAAACCGAAGTAAATACTATATTAGTTGTATGCTTTTATGATTTAAGGTTATGTGGCATTATGAGTTCTAGTTTTTATTAAATACCGCATTAGCACATACTTTTATGCGCTGAGTTTTAAAATTACTAAGCTATGTATTTGCTCCTAATAGTATGCAATACATTTCTACTTTTAAACTTCTTAGAAGTCTCACCGAGGTACTCGTTTAATGGCGAAATTCTGATGGTACTTTTTCATATAAATTTTTTTGGTAAATAATGTAGCATTATTGATTAATTTTAACAAATTTATTCTTTTATGTATTAATATGATGCGGCCGCCGTAGCCGAATGGGTAGGTGCGTGATTACCATTCGGAATTCACAGAGAGGTCGTTGGTTCGAATCTCGGTGAAAGCAAAATTAATAAAAACATTTTTCGAATAGCGGTCGCCCCTCGGCAGGCAATGGCAAACCTCCGAGTGTATTTATGCTATGAAAATGCTCCTCATAAAAATATCTGCCGTTCGGAGTCGGCTTGAAACTGTAGGTCCCTCCATTTGTGGAACAACATCAACACGCACACCACAAATAGGAGGAGGAGCTCGGCCAAACACCTAAAAGAAGTGTACGCGCCAATTATTTTTTTTTTTATGTATTAATATGAGCTTAAATAAATATGTAAATACAAAAACAAAAATGAAATTAAATAATACACAATATTCAAGGTTTTTCTACTAAATAATACAATTCATTTTGTTGAATTAATGATTAAAGTTGAATTACTACTAATTGCACAAGGCAGCGCAAAATTTGTCATGTATTGGGAATCTTTATTTTGACCTCTAAGCGCTCCATTGCTTGTAAAAACAAGTAAAAAATATATATATATTATAGTACATAACATTCAAGGTGGCGCAAAATTACTCATCCAATTTTTTTGTTTTATTTTTGTTGAATTAATGATTGAAATTGAATAAACACTATTTGTACAAGGTGGCGTAAAATTATTCTTTCAATTTTTTTTTAATTTCTTTAAAAAAAAAAGTTATGGAAATCTTTATTTTGGCCTTTGCTTGTGAAAAAAGTACAAAAAAAACATATATATATATATATGTATATATAAATATTCAAGATGGCGCAAAATTAGTTATAAATTTTTTTTTGGTTTTTACTCTTTTACTAAGTAAAACAAATAGTTTTGTTGAATTCATGAATAGTTGAAGTCAATAAAGTTGAATTACCATTATATGCACAAGGTGGCGCCAAATTATTCACGGAATTTATTTTTAAATATTTCTTTACAAAATAACAAAAAAAATGTTTTGAGTGATGGAAATCTTTATTTGACCTTTCCGCGCTCCATTGTTTGTGAAAACAAGTAAAAAAAACGTATATAGATAATATTCAAGGTGGCGCAAAATTAGTCATCCAAGTCTTTTTTTTTGTTTTTACTTTTTTACTAAATACAAAAATTAGCTTGTCTGTTTGTTTAACGCAGCTTTCTATTTCATAAGTGTCAAAGATGATTGACGTATGGCGCCATTTGCAAAAATTATAAATCTTCCAATAGAGTGATTATTTTGCGCCACCTTGTATTAATCAGTAATAAAGATTTTTGCGCTGAAGGCCTTACTACATTACTATTTATAATTAGTACTCATCTAAATAAATAAAATAAATGAATAAAAAAAATTTTATCCTTTGCCTGTTTAAAAATATTTTTTTATTAGACTTATCAATTTCACTCGCTCTACTAAGTTTTTGTAAAGTCTCTCTTCTCTTACTCCTTACATTCCCCACACATGATAATGCCATCACACTTCCGTTTCATTTCGCATACAAAAACATTATCGCACACCCAACCTACCAAATGTCACTTCAGCCCTTCAAACTATTTTTCATCTTCAAGACTTACTACTTTTACTTAATCTCTAGCAAACATTAACGACACTTATTAACGCATTTGGGCTCTCCTCCATGCATTCCACCATTCGGCACCCTTCCCCCGCCAGCAAAGGCATTTACCCATTCTGTCAAGGAATTTAATGAAAATCACATTTAGGCATTTATCAAACAGTGCCCATCCACACATGCATACATACACACACACCAGAAGACCGTCACATACTCACATACTCGCATACTCATGAAGCTAAATAACTTTATTAGAAGCAGCAGTTTAACCAAAAAAGCAACTACAATTACTATTAATACTCGCACTATTTTCATGTATGCGCGCCGCTCGTATGCATGTGGGGATGTGTAGACTTTCGCAATAATTGGTAAACACTGATAATAGACACCTAATATATGACTATAATGCCCTTTCATATGCCATCGCTCTTCAATACATACATGCGCAAGTGTTCATGTGTGTGTGTGTGTGTATGTTTGCACGAGTGTCCGGGAGCGTGAAGGCACTTATTTATGTAGTTATAGTTACTTTTCAGCACTTTGAGCTGCCACTTTTATGAACTTTCATGCAATAGGCGAAGACGTAGCAGTCAGCGCAAACAAACAGACAAACATTTACTTATTTTTGCTGCGTAGAACTAGTAAAGTTTACCCTGCCTCTTATTGTCCTGGTATGTCCTTTCGTACGTGCTTGCGACTTTGTAGTTTGTTGTGTGGCAAACATTTACGCAAAAATTACATGCACACTTATGGTACACGAGTACATACGCACTTATGTGAGTGCTTGATTTTGAAAATTTTCCCAAATTTATTTATGAAATTTTCATTAATAATTTTCTATTGCTTCATCGCTCCGCTGATCGGTCGCATGCGATAAACTGTAACTGTTGTGCAATAAACAATATTTGGAATGCTTTGCAGCTCTTCGGCTGCCATACGCTGGCGAGCACTTGAAAGGATAGTTGTTGGTGGTGGTACTACAAGTCCCTTTTAATTGCATGCTTTCCTGTTGCTGCTCTTCGCTGAGTGCTTAGTCATTGTGCAGCAGCCACATTTGAATTTTCTACTCCTGTTTGACGCTTTGGTGGGCGCGTCACCCTTAAGTGGCGTACATTTTCCACTTGAAAATTTTCAAAGTACAACAGGCTGCTTATCCTTTATTTGCTGTTTTGAAACACTGAAACTATTTATGCCGCATCATTGTTTGCTAATGAGCCTCACTGCTGATAGAGCGCATAATTTCGAGGTAGTGAGTAGTGACTTTGCGGGTCGTTAAGTGGCCTTGTTGACTTGGGTAATTTTATTGATTACTATCGATAATTGCAAATGATTGATTTTTTAAGCTGTTGCACCTTTTTCGGGTACGTAGGGTTGTGTGTAGGAGTACTTGAAAGTGATGGTGTAATTCGGGTAGCACATTTTTTGTTCTACTTTCAACATATTTTTTAATTAAATACAAAATAGGAGGACATTTTTTTTAAATTTTTTTTACTTGTTTTAGACTAATTTTTTTATTAGAATTTGAAATAAAAGTACGCCAAATGAATTTTGGTAAAATTTACAAATTTTTACTACTTAAGATTTTTGTCACATTTCACACATTTTTTAAACTTGCACTTTTTTCGCTGTTGCTTTAGCTGAATTTTAAATTATAATTTAACAAAAACAGTAAAACAAGTTTCTCTTGAATTTTTTTACTTACTTTCATTAAGTTCTGGTTTGATAGAGTGGGAAAAGAAGTTTTGAAAAAATCATAATATTTAAACTTTCCATTTTTTTTTTTTTGGAAAAAATATTTTGAAAAAAATGCCTTTCGTTACAATATTTTTTTGACTTAACATTTTTTTTTATCCTTTAATTTTTTTTCACTTCTTAAAACAAAATATATTTTATCTAACTTTTTACATTTTTTAATTTTTTTATAATTTAATTTCGACCTTAAACATATTATTTTGCAGTTTTATATTTTTTCGAAAATTTTTCGCTTATTTTTACTTCGCTATGAATTGCATTCACTCCTTGTTTTATATTTTAATCTTTATGGCTTAATCAAATCGAACAACATTTGCAAAATATTGCCAGCAAAAAATCAAATTTCTTATAATTTGTTGTCTAACGGCCCCTCAAAGCTGACGAAATTCGCCACGTGCTCTCATTTTTCATGCCTTAATAAAGTTTCCCACCTCTACTCATACACTCATACGTTAACGTGTGTATGAGCATCCTGTAAGCACATTTCTTGCTGTGGTTGCACCGCTTCTATTTTGGCTTGCTGTGCAAAGCGATCATAAAATCTTTAATGAACATTTTTTTAAGGCTCCCGAAAGTCAAAAATTCGGCTAACTCAAAAAACTTAACTCCGTCATGAATTGTTCATATATACGCATGTTGTGTGCGTATGCGTGTATACAACACGTGACTTATGTGGCAAGCGCCGTATTATGGTGTGGCTTTGGTCGCCATGGGTGGTCGGGCGATTAGGTTGATTGGCAGCAAGGCGAGCGCTGCGAAGGTCTTTGAGGCAGTAAGAAATTTTTTTAAATTTTTCTTCAGAGCTGCCACGAGTAAGTTGATCCTATTAATGTGCTTATATATGTACACACATGGATACATACATATATTAATTAATAATTTCTTTGTCACAATTTAATGGCCAGCGATTGAGTTTTTCTTATTTTGTAATTTAATAATTTTTTTATTATTTATTGCACACTCGTATCAGCTATGAATTTTCAGAATATTTTCGTTGATCTTTTAATCCGAAACAAAATAAAGGCGCATAAAATACGATGCAATAAATGTGGCAGAAAATAATGTGTGAAGGTAATATAAAATCGAATTTGCATCGTATTAATAAGCAAAAATGAAAGACTGGACGGTGAAAATATTTTCAAAAATTAAACAAAAAAATTTTAATTAACAGAAAGCAGCAACGGTATGAAAAGTGAGCAAAATTGGCGTAGAAATGAATTAATGCGAAAATATTGGGAAAACATGGAAATATACGAGTATGTATCTATAGGAGGAATATGAAACTTATAAAAATTATTAAAAAACTTAAAATTTTCTAAATTTCTAGAAGCAAACAAAAAAGAATAAAAATAAAAAACCATGAAAGATTATAAAAAATTGAAAGCAAAACATACAAAAATAAAAATGATATTTTAATATACATATGTATGCATGTATAAAATATAATGGCACAGCTATTGCAAAATTTTTACTATTTACTAAATATTTATAAAAAAAAATTATTTATTTTATTAAAAAATATTTGTTCAAAATTTAAACTTTTTTTGTGTTCTTATAAAAAATTAAATTTTTTTATAAAAATTTAGTTTCTACCAGAACAAAAAACATATAACTTAAACTTTCAACAATTAAACACCTCCTTTGTGAGTGTGAAGGATTAGCTAGAAGAAGACTTCAGACGATTGGTAGTGCATTTTTAACAGACGTAGCGCATCTTAAACTGACGAAGTTAAGTTCTTTTATAAAAGCCACAGCATGGTTTGAAAGGGATCCATAGTGTAAGGGAAAAGTTTCAGAGATATCACAGTGGACCTATGACAGGTCTAAGTGTGTCAATTTGGCAGCCACAAGACGTGCTTACCTAAACTTTCAAACTTTGTACAAAATTTTAAGAAATTTAACAAATTTTGATCAAATTCTAAATCTGTTTTATAAGAACTTTTAGGTGAACTTCGAATACGCAGTTTTATATCCCACTGAATGATATAATAAGTGCAAGTTTTAAGCAGCTCAAATATTTCATTGAGTTTCGACTATTTTTTCTGACGATTCGCGCCTCGTTATATGGAAGAAACTGCAAATGCAGTAAACAAAAAAAGAAATAATAATAAAAAAAAACAAAGCGAAATTTAGGCGCCTTAGACCTGCTTAATATTATAGCAAAATTGATTTAAAACAGAATTTTTACATAAATCAAAATTATGGCAAAAAACATATTTTATTTTTTTATGTTTTTTTTTTAATTTTTCATAAGGAGTTCAGTTGAGAGATATTGCCATAAATTGAAAGAAAAAATTAAAAAGATTGAAATAAACAAAATTTAAAAAAAGAAAAAAAAAAAATGGAATTAAAAACAACATTAAAAATGAATAATAATTTTATAAAATGTTTTTTAATAAAAATAAAAAATTATTTAACCAGAATTTTCACAAAAATAAAAATTATTAAGTTTGGAAAACCTTACTTCACTTCTTTATGTTTTTTTTTCCAATTTTTCATAAGCAGTTCAATTTAGAAATATTTCCATAAATTAAAAAGAAAAAAAAGTAAAAAGGTGGAAATAAACAAAATTTAAAAAAGAAAAAAATAATTTAAAAAAATTTATTTTTTTAATAAATATTTTTGTTTTAATAAATATTTTTTTTTTAATACGAAATATTTTTGATTAAAAGTTTGTTTTTAATATACTATATGTTTTTTTAATGTGGATAAATGTCTAAATAGAATTGGTTGTGTTTCCAAACTTACCAACAATTTTTTTAACCTTACATTGTAATGTTTGATCAGTAAAATCGCTAAAAAGTTAACTCAATAAAAAAATAGTTTGAATAAAATTTGTTTAAATATTTTTAATAACATTTTGTTTTATAATTTTTTTTATTAAGTTTAAAATATTTTTTAAATAAAATAAAAAAATTCAAAAATATTTTTTTTCAATAAAATTTGTGTTTTTTAATAAATTTTGTTTTTTTAATGATGAAATATGTCTAAATTGAATTGGTTATGAAATATTTCCAAACTTACAGACAGTTTTTTTACTTTTGCAAACTTTCTTTAACTTTACATTGTAATTTTTAATTAAGGGTGGAATAAAAAAAATTAGCGTAAAATATTTGGGCCCCACCAGTGCGAAAGGAGACTATAACATAGAACATTTTTACTTGTCCACAACACCTCTTAAGACCCCAAAATACAATAATAATAAAATTCAAAATTTCAGTAAATTTTTCAAATTTGCTGTATGTAGGTATCAATGAATATAAAAATGGATGAATAAAGTAAAGAAAATGCCACCCGCCCCGAAATGTTTTTCCCGGTGAGGCGATCATTAGTACTTTCGCTCATCAATATTTTTGTTTATATACTCCTGCAACATCTTCCGCAATAACAACAACCACTCCGAGCGATAAAACAACAAGCAAGCAAGCGATCCCGTTAATCAGCAGTGTAACTGTAATTCCTTAACACAAATTGAAGAGAAAAACAAAAAAAATCATAAAATAAAATATTCAGTTGTGCCTTCAATTCCCAGTGCACTGATCACTCCTACTTCCGCAGCCTCCCCATCGGCGCTAGCACACCCAATCGCCCAGCCATTTTTTATGCGATCGTAAAATGTTACAACTACAAAATGCATACACATATGCAACAGCAATATATCGACAACAATGTCATATCGGCGAGGCAGGCGCTTGCTTGCATTTATAGTACATACAAACCGACATACATACATATACCTGTATGCGCGTACCTATGTGTATGTGCGTATGTATGTATGTTCCTTTATTTTCTGCTGCTTGTTGAAAAATTATTAGCCGCGTTTGTTTATTTTTAAAACAACAACAGCATTAATAAAAAATGCAAACAGTAAAGTTGAAACGTAAAACAAGGGAAAAAATCGAAGAACACGAAAAAAAAAACGAAAAAGAAACGAACAGAAAATGAAATTAAAAATGTTGTGGGGGGAAAAGGGAACGTTGTAAGAGAAAAACGCAAATAAAAGCGTAAGTATGAAAATAAAAGGAAATTCAGTTTTTATGACATTTTTCCCCAACAGGCGGCGGCTGGGCTGCCAAAGGCTCGCGTTGCAGGAGCTGGAGGGCTGAGGAGGCGGGCAAGTGTGCATTTCACATATGTATGTGTGCACTCTTTCAATCATATATGTATGTATGTATGTATGCATGCATATATTTTTTAATTTCTTTGCATATTTGTAATTTTCTTATCAACTCTCCATTATTGTTGTCAGCGCTACACTGCATGCATTTTAAGCTATTTTTAAGCATTTTAATTTCGATTTCATTTGTGCAACTATGCACAAACAAAGTATCTATGAGTTATTTGCTATTGGTTGTGCATGTAAATATGCATGAGAAAATTTACAGAGTGCGCCAACAAACAGCTGGTTCACACGCAAAGTAAACGAAAATGAGAACTGAAACAAATATAAGAAAAAAAATTAGAAAAAAAAAATTAAAAAAATTATAAAAATTTCAGCTAAGTAAACTAAAGCAGCCAGAAATTTAAAAAATTACAGCAATTTAAAAATAAAAGCAAGAAAAAAAATAATACCTATTCGCTTTTAGCGTTCAATAGCTTCGATGACGTATCCGCGTTTGTCTAGTTTTCGGGGCCAACTCAACACGCCCGCTTACGCCTCACTGCGTTATTGGCATTAGCACTTCTATGCTACCTCATTCCTACACAAGTCACCCACAATCTCCACAACCACCTTTCAGTGCGCTGCAATGCGTACAAACACCTTTCTGCCAGCTGAAACAAGTAGCGCGTGTGATATTTTTATCAAAGCCCTGCCAGCTACCGATACTTTGCCTGATATTTTGTACTGCAAGTATCTCATAGATATTTGCTTTCAATGCACTGTCTGAGGCACCAAACGTCTGCTACTACTTGAATTTCCCACGTTTACCCCCCAAAGCCGTGATGTCTGCCTCTCTTACCCATCCACTACCCGCGCGATTTCATGCGCCCCTCTACACCTTTATGTATGTATGCCTGCCTGTCGATCACTATGCGATCGCTTTTTAATGCCATTTAATTTAATATGCAGCTGACGTGCGACAACGAAAGCTTCGAACTTGCCGCCACCGATACAATTCGATTTTTTGTTGCCTTTGCCTCCCAACATTTGTTTTACACTAACGCACTGCTACTAAATATAGCTGACAAGCAAATATTCTCACAAAATATACCCAGTTCAACATACATACAAATAAACAAGTAGTACAAACGTACACTCACATACACATATGCACGTATTTGTATCTAGATCTAGTAGAAAAAACTACCTATAAATACAGTATAGTACACATTTAAGCAATACAATAAATCGAAATGACAGATCGTTAAATTTAACACGATCAGTATTTCTTCTTCTTCATGTTCTGCCACTTTTTTCTGCTTTGCATATATGACTGGTGCGCTATGTGTCCCTGCTTTTCTGGCTACTAAAACGCGGCTGTCGATCATCGACAGGCTGCTTGTCGGCATTATGGTACTACCTAGCGATCAAACGATCGAACGACCCCCATCCAAAAACCTAAAAACAAAAGAAAAAACCAAAAAAAGAGAAAACACAAAGAATGAAATAAAATTGAAATATATCTGCTGGGCCCAATACAGCAGTTTGGTTTATTGTTTGTGTTTTAAAGCAGCTACTCATTTGTTTTCAACATTATTGTTGTTGAAGTTCTCTAAGTTTTTCTTTTTGTGTGCTTTATATACATATTTATTGTTTGGTATTGTTATTTTGGGGACAAGTGTTTCGAAATGACGAAATTTCTCATGCAAAATTTTTCTCAAATACGCGCATTGCCTTCAATAAAGGCAAACATATAAATTTAATGCGCGCGTGTGTATAATTTACTTTCCTGCTGTGCTTGCTGTTTTTGTTGCATTTTTTCATATTTTCTTCGCGATCGATTTTTATGTGCTTCACGCCTATATTTTTGCTTAAATGCTTCATATGTAAAATTTGATTTCAATCGTTGCAGAATGATTGAAGTCCATGACGCCCGTTTCTCGACTTGGAATTGCAGCGAGCGATCGTTTGTATTAGAAACCGTTTTGTATGGAAAGATCGCTGAGGATCAGCAGCATGATACTGAAGCGTTCATTCAGTTCATTTGTGGAAAAATGCAGAAATAATTTCAAATATTTACATGCTCAACGCGAGTAAATTTTATAGATCACTGATCGCTTGTTTGGATCGCTAGTTCAATGAAACCTTATTAGAATTTAATTGTAAGTGGATATAATTTGTAAAGTTTGATCAACATGCTTGGTAAATATGGTACATATAGAATACTCAGTAGCAGCGATCAAGTGATCGGACCTATAGGGTAGCATTTGAAAACTGAAGAGCACATTGTGAGTTTAAGCGCTCATATTTAAGTTAGGTATACCCATACAAGGGATTCCATATCAAGTGAACCAAGCATTTTGGTCATTGTCGTCAATTTTTATGGAAATTTTTGTTTTGGGAAAAAAATTTTCTTGTTAAAACTTTTCGGGTAAACAATTTTTCACACTTTTTAAATACAACTTTTTTTTGATATTTTTGTTTTGGGGAAAAATTTTTTTGTTAACTTCCATTCTTTACACTTTTTAAATACAATTTTTTTGGAAATATATTGTTTTTATTGAAATTTTTTATACTTTTTAAATTCAAGTTTTTGGAAATAATTTTTTCATTTCTCATTTTTCAATTAATTTTTTTCTTAAATTTTTTTAGTTTTTTATACTTTTTAAATAAATTTTTTTAAAAATTTTCGTTTTGGAAAAAAAATGATTTTTGTTGAAATATTGTGGGAAAACACACACTTTTTTTTTTTGGAAACTTTTGTTTTCGAAAATTTTTTTTGTGATGGATTTTTTTGGGAAAATAATTTTTTATACGTTTTTCATTTCTCGTTTTTCAATTCATTTTTTTGTAAAATTTTTTTAGTTTTTAATACTTTTTAAATAAAATTATTTCAAAATTTTCGTTTGGAAAAAAATGTTTTTTGTTGAAATTTTTTGTGAAAACACATATTTTTTTTGGAAACTTTTGTTTTTAAAAAATTTTTTTTGTGTTGGAATTTTTTGGAAAAATAAGTTTTTATACTTTTTAAATACAATTTTTTTGGAAAGTTTTGATTTGAATAAAAAAAAAAAATTTTTTTGTTGTTAAAATTTTTGGGTAAACCAAGTTTTTTTCTCCCTTGTGAAAAATGCCACCGATCAGGGGTGTTTTTATTATAATCCCAGTTTCGTAATGACATTCACATAATTTTCGAATTATATTCACATAGGTACAGGAAACCAGAAAAAAGGCCATGCACTGGCCATCGAGCCGAAAGTCTTAGGAGCTACATATATTTCTATAGCATTTGAATTTTTCAGCTCCAAAATCAAGTTGTAGATCACTAATAATTTACGAAAGGTCGTCATAAAATTAAAAAAATTTAAGTTAAATCAGTCGTAAGCCAATATTAAAAACTCACATAGTTAAGCAACTCATTCCTGGTACATCCCCTGAAAGTGATGCTATGCTATTTGCTATTTGCTCTTTAGAGCAATGGCCATCACTTGGGAAGATGATCGTCTAAGATACTTTTAGTTGTGATATCAGTTTGGAGTTAAATTTATTTTATATTATATACCAAATATTTGCTTAAGTTCTAATATCAAAAAAAAAATTCAGAATCTAGTGACCAGCAACTCGAACATCATAAGCCGCATAGAAAATATTACACATTTTAGAGCAGCGAAGATCAATTGGCAAAATGATCAGCAAAGATATTCCTGAGTATAGACTTCTGTTAAAAGTATAATAAATTTTCACAGCACATACTTTTTACTAACTCCATTATCAAGCTGTAGATCACTAACAGCTTTCGGAAGCCCCTTTGAAAAATTAATTTAAAAAATTTTAATTAAATTACTATTTTTTTTAATAAAAGAAATAGATTCCTGAAGTCGTAGTATGCGTTGAAAAAATATATTTAACTGTTAGACAAATTTGTATATCACCTACAAAAAATCAGCACGATCGCCATTAATACTCACTTCTTTTTCTGATTCATTTCTATTTTGGCACGTTTCGGGGCTGATTTCATTTTAAATGCTTTAGCAAATGAATTATTAACAATATTGAATGGCTGCGGTGGATTAAAGCGTTTTTTATGATTCCTTTTAAATTTTTTTGTAACAAACATATTTTTTCTGTTGATTCTGTTTTTGTTTCTTTGAATTTCATATCTGCTTGCGCTATTGCGTGTTATTACTTGGGCTCCATTTCGTGTGCGTCTGTGTGTGGCTTGTGCTACTTGAGTCTCATCACTTCAAGCAACCCACAAACGTTCGATCCATCAGTTTATGCAGTGTTGTGTTAGCAATGATCAGTGATCAATAGCTAATAATGTTTGCGTGTAAAGTGAAAAACCCATAGGCACATAAAAGATCACTCAATTGCTCCGTTTTTTATTGTCTTTTTATACAGACATCGTTTTTACTGATTTATTTATTTTTTGTTTGTTTTGTATTCAAGTGCTGCTGCCATCATTCACATTATTATTGGCTATTCACAACTGATCATGCCATTTATATTTTTTTTTATTTTTTTCTTTTTTACAAATATTCACATGCCAAAATGACAAGTTCTTCAGTTTCAAGTGGGATGTACGTATATTGACATTCAAGTAGGTATGCTTGAGAAAAGCAGTAGCGCTCAAGATTTTATGGCATTGTTAAACAAGGCATTTGAAGATCAGTTTTGAAGACCGCTTATGTTGGCACATAATTGCTAAATAATACCGAAATATTATCGCAAGTTCAAATGTTAATATGTGTAATGCCTTTATTTGGCAGTTATTGAGTGGCGCAGAAATATATTTTAATGATCGTGCAAACGATCGCTTATTCAATCTTATTCAATTTGTTGCCGATTAGCCGGTTTTTGTGAGTTGAAACTATGATTATCTAGAGTCTAGCATGCCACTTACATACAGCTACTTCTGGCAATCACCACACTGATCTTTTGCTGATCGCACCAACGTCAGCAAGTCTGTTGTGCGGTACAGACCCTTTCAACTAAAATAAGCCGCAACAAATCAACTGCCACAAAGTCTTCCCATGAAGTTTATGTTGTCTGGATTTTCTACTTTTACTATTTCTTTTCAGTCATACGAAATTCATGTGTGCTGAACGTGTTGCCGCCGACACGGTTGTTAATACATATGAAAATCTCAATAATAAATTTTAGAAAATATGAGTTTTTTTTGTTGTTTTGTGTTTTTTTTTTGTTTTTCATTTCTTACATCAAGTTTTATGCATCTGTCGCATAAACGAATGTCTTCGATTTTATATTTCATTTCATATTTCACATGACAGCTTCGGTTGCGCTCTATAAGTGCTGATCCCGCTACTGCTACTGCCACTGCCACTGCCATTGCTGTTCCTGCTACAGTTGGTTGGTAGATCGTAAGGCTGACGAACGCGATCGTGATAATGACGTTGATGTTGATCGTCAACGACATTATTGTCGCTCATCATTTTTTTACGTCTGTTGCATTGCAATGAGCCGCAAAGAAATGCGTACGGCGCGAATACTCAAGCGGGTGATCAACACTGGTTGCATGCGCATACGTATATATATTTGTGTGTGTATTTGCATGTGGCATATTTGTATGTATGCGTGCGCGTTTTGCTGGTACTGCTACTTCTCCACCACATACATACATACAGTTCGATGTGACAAATATCGAGTAGCATTCATTGCATTCAACTGCGACACATTATGGATTTGCTTTATTTGCTGGCTGGCTGCAAGTCCAACTATCTATTCACAATATGTACCGCTACAAATCGACTGGCTGGCGGGAAAGTCTGTGTCTGTGTCTGTGCTGCGCGCATGTGTCTACTTTTCGACTACATCGTCGGTCTTTATGTCTCTTATGGTCGTTCTTGTTCTTCCTTTTTTCTGCTTCTTCTTTTGATTATTTCTTCAATAATCAACCATGAATATGACAAATTCTGTATAGACGCAATACTCGTAAAATTTTCGCTTAGAAGATGTGGCAGTTTGATATGTTTTTACCGCATAATTGGTGTTGTTGTTGTTGATGTTTTTAAAAATAGTCAAATCGCAGACAGTTTCAATAATTCAGTGTGCAAAAATGGCAGATTAGGGCGTTGAAGTAGTTTTATGGGGTGATAGCGCGCCTTTAAAATTTTACGATACTTTTGTGTTTAGGGAGAATTAATATGTTTTTAATCTTGTGGTGGAATTTAATTGGGTGCTACGCTTTCGAATAGAAATTTTTTGATTCCTTTAATGTTCGCCATTTTCTCTTTTAAGAATAGTTTTTTTATTGTAATATATCGGCTAATACTTTGTTTAGAAATTACATTTTTTTATTATTTTTAAATAAATATTTTTTTAAGATTTTTATTTTTATTTTTTATTGTTTTTCATTATAATTTTGTTTAGACATTTTTCAATAATAATTTTCTTGTTTCTTCTTTTTCAAACATTTTTTTAGTGCTATGCAAATTTTAATAAATAAAACAAATATTTATTTTTTTAATAAATGCTAAAAAATTATTATTTTTCACTGCATTTGTTTTTAATATACAAATTCTTCCAAATATGTATATTGTTTCAGTTTTCTTTTATTTTATTTAATAACACTTTTTTGAAATTAAATTTGGTTTATTAAAACTTTATTTTAATGTGCGAAAGAATCTGTGTATGCAGATATTTTTTTTGTTTTTTATTTTTATTACAATTATTTTTTTATTAAAAAATGTTATTTAATAACACTTTCTTGAAATTAAATTTGGTTCATGAAATCTTTTGAAAACTTATTTAAAAATTTTTTTAAGAATTTATTTTCAATTTTAATGTGCGAAAGAATCTGTGTATGTAGATATTTTTTTCTTATTTTTTATTATTATTACAACAATTTTCTTAAAAGTAAATTTTTTAATATTGTAATAAACATCCATTCTTTCATGTTTTCATATATTTTTTTTAAATTCCGTTATTTTTCGGTAATATTTTGTTTTCCAATTATTTATTATGAAATATGTAATCAGTAGGTTTGTTTGGGAAATTAAATTTTGTAAACAAATGTTTTTTTATTTAAAACATTTTTTGTTTCATTTAAAAAAATTATAGCTTCGGTATTTCAACTAATAACAAATTCTTCTTTTGTTTTAAATTTTTTTTTTTTTGAGAAAAATTTCTTTTTCAAATATTATTAAATAGTAATCAATAATTTTTTTTTAATAATTTTGTTTGATGAATTTAATAAAGTCGTAAATGTACATATATGAGTGCATTTTTTTAATGCATTTCATATACTCCTCTCATTAAAATAACAAATTAAACTTTCTATGAAAAAAGTAAAAAACAAATATCAAAGTTTTCAAGCATTTTCGCAGCATTGCGCTACCGCAAAATAAAATTATAAGCAAAAATAGGCGACTTATCGAAAAAACCAAAAGCCGTTATAATAAATCTATATTTTTCACACAAACAATAGGCAATAAATAATTTTCCCATAAAACCTAAAAAACACAACAAAAAATATGCGACGCAAATGTCACTTGGCCATAAAACTATGAAATATGAGCAGGCAAGCGGATAAAAGGACACGAGAAAAAAAGTTTAAAAATAAATGAATGCTGTCTTGCTGGCAGGCGAGGGGCGGCTATCGAAGTAGCTCATTTGCATACATCAGATAAATTATCGGCAATGCACACGCACATTGATATACTGAGCATCACCAAAATTCATATTGAAACGTTCGCCAGTATTGATGCTATAGCAAGGACAGGCGCGCGATAGTCAAACAAAAAACAACAAATAGCATAAAAGCAACCCCTTTTATATATTTTTAATATTTACTTGATTTCGAACTGGACGCGCTTTGATACACATAATTTCCAATGTTTGACGCTCAATTTTTTACTCTTCTTCTTCTTCTTCTTCCTTTTATGCAGTTGTTGTTGACCGTAATGAGCAATGAAACAACTGCCTGTCGCGCAACGAAATATTATCTAACGATCGTTCAGCAATATTCGAATGATTTTGCGATGGTCAAGGAAAAAAATACGTAAAAGGAAATAAAGAAATATAAAAAAATAAAAAAATAAAAATATTTGAAGCGCACAAAAATACCAAATGGCGGCATCGCCGCTGACGACTTATATGCGCATCAAATTAATCTACAAAGACAACAAAAACAACAATCAAACTAATGCACTGAACGCTAGGTTTGGCCATATTGTTGTTTTTGATTGTCATTTGAAAAATTTGAAATCGACAAAAAGCACAATTGTTCGAATTTATTGTAGCCAACACATACACACACACGTACACACAATCATGCTTACATCTCATAATCATTTGTGTACCGAAAGGGTTAAAATTGATTAGTTGCAAGGACATCTTGACAAAGGCTGTTTATTAATTTTTACGTACATCTTTGCATATGTGTGTGCTTTTTATTTTCTAAAACCAAAGGGGTCGCTATGCTAATGACAAGCTGACGCACATTTGCACACATACATGCGCATGCATATGCATATAGATAAGCACATAAGTATGCATACATGAGTTTAGTGCTCTCGGGGTTATCGGCGTGTTATGCGCCCATGGGAAAGTATATCCTTTTATGCTGAGATAATTTTAAGAAACAGACAATGCATAAAATGTTTAATTGAAGCTTGATTTCAATGCATAAACGGGTGAATGGTCTGAATGGGTAAATGGACAGCAGGCATTGGCCGCAAATATGAATGAAGTTATTGGCCATTTGCGTATGTGTATGCGTGTGAGTGATAGAGGAAATAAAATAGGGAATAACCAGAAGGGTGATCGATTACGTTAGATTTTGAGCAAATATTTTACACATAAACAAAAAAGAAAAGATAAAAATTATCTAGTATAGAAAAGGTATCATAAACACAATGCAGTTTAATAAAATTTATTTATATGAGATTTTTTTTTTCAAAAATATGAAAATTTGTATTTTTCGCTAATCCTATCTTCGGTGTTTTTGTGTATTCAAGAATTATTTAAAAAGAGAGGCGGTCGTCCTGGCACGTATTGCAGCTCGGCATTCTCTTTTTGATGCCAAATTGAGTGCATTTACACTGATTTTTCTAAAGCCTGCGGTAAAGTCTCACATAAGGTATTGATCGACAAACTCGTTTCCCTTGATAGTCATTCTACTTTTCTGTAGTGGCTTAAATTATACTTGAATCGAAGGGGTTTCAGTGTCACAGTCAATGATTCTCAATCAGAACCCTTTTCCGCAGCTTCTATTGTTCTAACTGTTCTACTAGGGAGCTTTCTGGGTCTATCGCTTTATATTATTTCTTAATGACATGGGTGCTTGCTATTCATTTGCTAACTTTCCGTTGAATTTTGATGATTTGGAGACTTATTTAGTCGTTAAGAACACTGCAGATATGATGAAACTGCTATCCGAGGGGGATAATTTATAGTTTTTGTTGCTTAAGAATACATCTTCTAACAAATATTAAAAGAAATCGCTTATGCTGTTTTTCTTCAAAATCAAGAAATTTATATAAAATTCTATGAATAAAAAAATTTTACAACAACAATATTTTAAAACAAATTAAACAGCCATATCGCATAAAGCTCAAAATAAAGATTTCTATCACTCAAACTTATTTTGTTGTTTATTTAATAAAAAGTTTATTAAAAAAAAATCATTGGATGATTAATTTTGCGCTACCTTGACAAATATTTATTTATTCAAAAGCCTGCAAATGAAAATATCTAAAAACTTTTTTAAATCTAAAATTAGTTATATTTCATTTTTAACCTTTTGAACTCAGTGCTTCACTCAAATATGCAAACGCATGCAGATACATAAATGTTTATCTGGTAAATCCAGAAAAATTACATTATATTTAGATATAAATTTCAGTGAAAGAGATGTAATGACGCAAGTTATTTAATTTTAGTTTAAATTTAGATTTTTTGGAGATTTGCACTTCAACCTCATGGTCTTTTGTGCACTCTACTCATCACAGACCCAGTTCCCATATTAAACTTAAGATAAAGCTGGATTGGACTGCGCGTATATGTCTTTCTTCTTGCGGCAAGCCATTTCATTCGGTATTAAAAAAAAATTTACAGGTAGGCATATAAATAAAATTTATCTGTATTATTTTTGTAGCCACGTGCTTATTAAATTCGAATACTTTTAGTGGGCAGCAGCGGGACCTAAGTTCCCTTCTCTATTTACCTGCAGAAGTGTATTTGAATATTTTCTTGTTTTTAATATACTATTGCAGCTTTGATTTGTTTTATAATATGACGCCTGAGCTAGTGCAGGAAAACTTTATATCGGAATGGGAATTCAAATGTTAAAATCAATCAATCAGTTTTAGTAGAACAAAATTTACTATTTTCATGGCAATGCTTTTTGACATATCTCAATAATTTTTATTGTGAATTTTTTTTTCATTTATATGGAATTTCAAGCCAAAACAGAAATTTTTCGAAACCACAAATTCTCTCTTCCTTATATTGTATCACTCAACAATTTTTCATAGGAGCTACGGCAATTCAAGTGTTAAAAATCAATTGGCCATATTTCGCAGAAAAAATTTACTATTTTTATGGCAATGCTATTTGATATAATTTAATAATTTTTATGGAGATTTTTTTTCATTTCTATCAACTTTCAAGCCAAAACAGACATTTTTCAGAGCCACAAATTCTCTCTTCCATATATCACTCAGCAAATTTTCATAGGAAATAAGCATCAACAGTTTTCCTTAGAAAAAATCTCTCTGCTGTGCACAGCTTTTTGAAAGCAATAATTTTCCGCTAATCACTTTTTCATATATCGATACTTACAGTACTATTTACTCAGCATTTTC
The DNA here is from genome assembly GCA_037575425.1 of Anastrepha fraterculus. Taxonomy (NCBI): domain Eukaryota; kingdom Metazoa; phylum Arthropoda; class Insecta; order Diptera; family Tephritidae; genus Anastrepha; species Anastrepha fraterculus. The sequence continues at coordinate 442,785 of JAYXIM010035372.1, read as the reverse complement.
GCAATCACTGTTTTTATTAATTAATTTTTTGTTACTTTTCAAAAAAAAATTGCATAATTGTGCAGGATTGCATTTACAACTTCACAATACAAAAACTAGGAAGAAAAAAATATTAATTTCCAGCAAAAAATAATCGCTTGAAAAAATCAGCACACTGCATAATTTAGGACAAGTTTATGTTCTCATTCACGAAAATATAAACAACAAACAAACAAATAAACGAAAATTAGCTAGCGCAACAACAAAACCAACCAACTCTAAGTTGGCCATCGAATATGTTTTAACAATAAGCAACAAATTTTGATTATGATATTTTTGCAATGTAAGTGGAAATAAAAATTGGGTCAAGTCCACAAAGCTTAGCGCTTAGCCCAGTTTCGGACGCCGCTTGACATGTAACGGATACAGTATTTCTTTCTTTTTTTTGATTTTTGATTTCAAAGCGATTTTTCGCAATAAATTTTTTTGTTGAAATTTTCTTATTTGATTTTTTCGCCAAACTTGCGCTTTTGCTTTTAATTTATTTTTGATTTTCTTATATTAAATAAAAATCACCAAGTGGTTATAGGAGGGCAATTAAACAGCAAAGCAACAATTTTAGTAAAAACCAATTCTAGATTTTATAGCAGTCGAATTGGCGCTCACTACATATGTATGCGTGCACATACTAACACACATGCATACATTCATGAGTACATATGTAGATACATATATACAAATATACCAAAAGCGCTGCAATTATCGGTATTGCAATAAAAATGCGGAAATGAAATTTAAGCAATTTTGCTCTACGGTTCTTTTGTAGCTTTGTTTGCTTTTCCTCAGGCAGTAATGGCCTGATTGCTGAAATGCGAGCACAAAATTAAATCGACGTAATATTGGCTCAAATTGTTCGGGTACAATGGAGAAGAAGAAGTTAAAAGTGATGGCAGTAAATGAAAAAATGTAAATAAAACAACATAACAATAAAATGAATAAAAAATAAAAAAAAATTTATGTAAAATAAATAAAAAATATATTAAATTTAAAATAAATACATAAATAATTTTGAGGTTTTCGATTATAAAATAGTAAGCAAAAATAACAATACACTTACAAAAATCAGTATATAATGAAAAAAATAAAGTTCACAGTTGCATTGAAAGAAATCTAGCTCATTTATTACTTTTTTCACAATGAAAAAATTATATTTTATTTAAACCTTTTTTTATAAAATTTAAGCAAAATAAAATTTTTCATACAAAAAGTTTCAAATTCAAAAAAATGAAATTAAAAGATAAAATTTTGATTAAAGTATACTAAAATTATAATTATGTTATAATTTATTTAAACTTTTGTGAAATAAAATTTTTCCTGTTTGGTGCGCGTACGGATCTCCGGGCATGAAACTCAAAAATAAAAGCATTCGCCCCTCGGCAGGCAATGGGAAACCTTCGAATACATTTCTGCCAAGAAAAAATCTGCTCATAAAACCCATCTGCCTTTCAGAGGCGTCATACAACTGTAGGCCCCTTCATGCTATATTATATAGTCCATCCCAAAAACTTTCGAAGATACTCAAATACAACAATTGTTGAATGAAGCCTGATGTCGAACCCTTTATGAAATGTCTAAAGAGTTGGATGTTGACAGATCAACCGTCGGTAAACGTTTGCACGCGATGGAGATGGTCCAGAAAGCAGGTAACTGGATGCCACAACAATTCAAGGAGGGGGGAGGTATATCGAGGGACATTTGGTAACGAATGAAAGGCTTCTTGAACGGGAGAAAGGAAAAGGTTTTCTGCATCGCATCGTCACTGGCGAAGAAAAATTGATCCATTATGATTTACCTATGCGTCGGAAAACTTGAAGCCTGCCAGGTGAATCAGGTCCATCGACAGCGAAAAAAATATTCATGCATTCACAGCGGCCTGAATGGGACGGTAGACATTACAAACTGATTTTGCTGCATGAAAACGCCAACGTGTGGCGCTAAATCGGTGTAGAAATATTTAGAGAAAACAAATTAGGAAATCTTGCCACACCCGCCGTATTCCCCAGACATAACACCTTCGGATTACCATCTGTTCCGATCAATGCAGTCAGCTCTTATTGGAGAGCGGTACACTTCTCACGAGAGCTTCGCCAACTGGCTCAATGAATGTATCAAGTCAAAAGAACTCGAACTTTTCGTCAGAGGAATCCGTATGCTGTCTGAAAGATGGAGCAAAGTTGTAGCTTCCAATGGTACATCCTTCACGTAATATCATGTATTATTTAATTGTTTTAATAATTCGTAATTTTGGCTAAGAAAAAACGCAAACTTATTCCCATTCCCAATACATTCTTTCCTAGGGCATTGGTGGACAACTTGTGTATAGAGTTTTGTTATTGTAGTAACAAAAAAACACCAATACGTTGCAAAAACGGGGAACGATTGAATAAATAGAAGAAGGAAGTCAGGGCTCACTTCACTTTTTTTACCTCAGCAGCAATAAATTTTCATCAACTTACTTCCACTTTATTAACCTACAAAGTGATAGTATGCAAATGCAAAAGTAAAAAAAAAAACCTTCACACGAAAAGGCATAGGTGCGTTACCAAAAAGCGCAGCGTTCTAAAAAACGCCTGGGGTGTTCAAAAACATATTTGACAATGGGCTGGTTAAAGAAAAAAAAAAAAATGAAAACCCTGCGTTACACTTAAAAAACTTTTTTATTCCAAAAATTGAAATCGCAAGGCAAATAAAGCAAGAATGCATTTAAACGAATGAGAAACAAATTTTTCCTCATAAAGAGCAAAGCAAACACACAAAATTTTTCATGGTGGTTAACTAAAAAAATAAAAACAAAAAATAAAAAAATACTAATGACATAGCGGAGCGGAATATTTGAACGTGGCAAGCGGCTAAAAACTAAATATTATAGTGGGAACTGGCAAAAAGAGACTAATTAAATTTGAAGAATTTTCTAAAAACGCTAATATTTTTGTGCATAAACTTATCACTTATAGAGGCTTGACTGTACAATAGAAAATTAAAAAAAAAAAATCAATTTAAATGCGCATTTCATAAAAAAATAATGAACTTAAAAAGCAAGGCAATAAAAAAATATTTATAAAAAATCTTCTAAAAAAATATTCTAAAAAAATATGAAAAGTGCCTCTAAATACTATCTCAAACTCTACACCCAAAGTGCAGAGTGCCGCTAACCCTTATCCGCATACACACTTCATCATGGAAAACGCCAATTTCCAACACAAATGCGCTGAACCGAAATTCTCGCGGCAAACGGAAATACAGATAGCAATTGAATATTCAAAGCTGCGGGATCAAAAACGAAAAACAACATAAAAAATGAAAGAAAAAATTATCAAAAATCCGCGTTAATCAAATTGCGCATAGAATCACAAATACACACACACATAAATTTCTAAGCATACATTTGCACTTATCAAATACATACAAATACGCATACATTTGCAAGTATCGGCTTTGAACCGGTTCGGCGCGATAATAGTTACCCTATCGAAGGCAAATCAAAGGCAAAATGCCAATAGCAGCGCACCCGAATTTTATGCAGGGCCACATACGTAGTTGGAAATAGTGGCAGAGCACCACACACAGAAGGCACCCGTATACAGTTGTGGAAGTGCAAAATTGTAGCGTAGGGTGGCACTAACGTAGTAAAGTAGAGCAGAGCACAGCAGCTCACCGTGCACATAACCACCACCAATATTTTTCACTGCACTCACACATAAACACTGCTTGCTGCTGCCAATTTGTATTGCTGAAGGGTTTTAGTAGTTTTGTTATTTTAAAAATTTCTCTGTCATTTATTTATTTAATGCGACTTTTAAAAATGGCGTTCACATTCGGGTAAAGCCATATGCGTCAATATATGTATGACGAACTTTCAAATTTGTAACCCTGCATGCGTAGTTCGTATTTGGAGAGATAAAAATTTGTCTCTACATTTAATACACACATTTGTTAGGCATTCTAAAAAAACAGAAGTGTCCCTTAGCGAGCGGACAAGCAAGCCAAACAGAAAAGCGCAAATAAAAACAACTAACAAACTTGGCATTGGTATAGAAATGATGATGGTCAGGCGGTGTTTAGTGGTGGCAAGCGCGCAGTTGGTGGCATGTGCATGTATGTATGCTTATGAGCCTAGGGTTAATTGGCGCGTCAAAGTGTCATATGCATTAACGTATTTATATAGATAAGCATTTAACGCCCCTGTACGCAGGACATAAGAAGAAAGAATAACTAAGGTTTGCGCAACAAATGACAGCGAATTGAGAGGCCATTTGCAGGATTATTGGAACTTCAGTAAAAGCGGTTTACAAAAGAAGGACTACAGATTAGGCAAATTAATAGCAAATACGAAAATACTAATATTAATAAACATTAAATCAAAGTGTTGACGAAAAACTTTATTCAGTGTGCATAAATTTGCTAGCTGGGTTAGCACTCATGGGTTAGAATCACATTTAACAAAGCATATTTCCTTATAGCCTTCATATAAGCGTATGCATTTTATTATTTCTTAAAATCAAGGCGCATATATCAAAGGTGATATCGATAAATCAGCTGATTTATTTATTTTTTTCTTTCGCCGTGTCCAGTGTTAAACAAGGCGCATTCATTCTTTGTTTTCTAATTTACCAATACTTTTCTTTGACAATCAAACGTACAAAATATTGTTGTCCGTCTCGTGCCGCCATCTTGCTTGCTTAAAACTGAATTTGACAATTTTGTGTTTGCTGCAAAAAAATTCATTCTAAAATTCAGAAATTGTTTTTCCGCATACTTTTGTGACATGGTTTCCCATAGTTTTTAAATTAATGTATGCTTTATTCATGTTTTTGCTTAAAAGAAAGAAATGTATTTTTATGTTTAAACTAAAGCTTCGTTCATAATTAAATGACTCAACTAGTTTTTGAGCAATAAATAAAAAGTGTAAGAGTTTCTGATATTTTATAACCGAAAAAAAAATTATTTCCGCTTACTTTTGTGGGATACTGTATACAATTTTAATACACTTTTCTGTTAATTTTCTTAGTTCAATCACCGCAGACCTAACTACATAAATTTCTTACCCCAAAATCGAAAGCTACAGAAAACACATTTCTCAAAATTCTTTCCAGACAATACCAAAACTAAAATCTCCACTGTCTTTTATTAGCCATTTGAGCTTAGAGAAAAACAAACAAAAAACCAAAAAAAAATAACAGCTCGTACATTTTTCACTTACTTTCATATGCCCACTAATTACCGCTAAATGCAATCTTTTACTTTTCCACAAAAGACACTCTTTAGCAGTTAGATGAGTATTCGTATAGAGTTACAAACATATGTACATATAATCATATTTAATAGCCGCTGTTGTTGTGCTGGGAAGTGATAAAAAATTACCAAACAATTGGCCATTTGCCTATAACTTAATAACGGCTAATTGCCATTTTATTTGAATGTTGCTGCAAGGCATCTCTTGGGCTATGTGAATGTACATGTGTATGTAAGCTTCATATTGCTTGTGCTAGTACGCGTGTGTGTGTGAATTGCTTGTCAAGCTTTAGTTTAGTCCGTCAAGGATAGTTTTGTGTCAATGCCGTCAACCGTAAAACTGTTAAAAGTCACTGTATCTCTTTGTGGGCAGCCAAACACACACACGGGCGCACATATCCACACAAACGCAAGCCAACGCTGAGTTATCATTTATGAACCTCTTTTTTTTTTGCTCTTAGCCGCTTTGATTTCACTGATTTAGCGCTGAACAGTTGTTATGAACGCACGTCCTGCTGCTGGCCACCCTTGAACTCGAACGAGCGAACTGTTGTACTTTGTTTTTTTTTTGTTTTTGGTTTTATTTTTCCTTTTTTTTATTACTGCTGTCGGTAATTTGTGCAGCTCAATATTTCAGTCGATATCTTATGAGTTTTTAATTTTAGGTTTACCCAATGCCAGTTAACAGGGGGAAGGCAGCGTACAAAAATCTTGTCTGCCCGCTAGCCTGATTTTGCTGGCTGAGTGGCTTGAATGACAGCCTAGTCGGCTGATCGACTACTTAGCTGACTGCTGTCTTTGCGCCGGCTGCACTAGCCTCATCGCCACCATCGACTTCCTCGCACCTCTCTCGCACACTCTTACACACCGCCCTGCTACTTACCAGTTGCCTTTATTCCTCGCTCCCAATGCCATTTAACTGCCATAGCTCATCAATCGTATTTCCTACAGATTTTTCACATTTCGTGCGTAAACCAACAACAGCACATCTAGCCGTGCATCCGTGTCAGCTCATCATGCACGCAGTGCGCTCACTCAATTCGTACTTGGTGTGTTTTTTCTTTTCGTTGTTTTTTTCGTGTTTTGAGCGGAAAAATGCACCTTTTTGATTGTGAAAAGGACAAATCACTCTGCGTGTGTAGGATATTGAATAAAATATCATTTTGTACACACCCCCTTTTTGGTCATGGTCACGCGGTGCAGAGGCTATGGCAAACCAGCTCAACATATTTATAGTTGTTATTGTTGTTGCTTTTTTGCATGTGCTGCCAATATAGACGATCAGCAGCAGCCGCAGTGGCAGCAGAGGCGGCGGAGATGGCGTCGGTAGCGGCGGCGGCAAAGGTGAATTGACGAGCTGGTTGGCTGACTGACTGAATGTATGTTTAATTTTGTGTGTTCATGTGTTTGTTGTTGTTGCAGATCTTCTTATTCCTATTCTTATTTGTCTTTTTATTTATGCACATTTGCTGCTGCACTCTTTTCGCCATTTGTTATTGTTAAGGTTGTTGCTGTAGTTGCTTTATTGCCGCCACTGATGATGATGAGTTCTGCCCAGCCAAACGAATGACCAAAGTTTATAGCTGGGCATCAAAAACTAATGTAGCTGCGCTGCGCACAAGCACCCAAAGGGCCGCCTAAGTGATCGATAAAAGTGTGCGAATTCAAGAAATCAAAAAAACAAAAACAAAAAAAAATCAAAAATAAAGCAAGTGCTGACAAGAACGCTGCAAGGTTATATTCTGTAGATTAACTGATAGAATTTTTTAAACTTTTTTTCGTAGTAAAATGAGTGCCTTAAAAGCGTTAAAAGGGTTTCTTCTTTATTTTGATTGATACATTGGCTTCGTTTTGCTTGCATTTTGTTACAACAACCATAACATTAAAAAGAAATCATCATTATTGGCAGATATGTTATGTTATGCACACACTTACATACATATGTTCATATGCTCATATATTTATTCTGTTCAATTTTAGTTTTACGCAACGCTCGCACACCTGAAAGGATAATGGCCATCTTTTGGTTGAAATATTGCCGCTCATTTGAGCGACCGAGTGAAGCAGAACATAAAAAAAACATAGAAAAAAACATAAAAAAAACTTATAAAAAAAAATATATATATATGTAAAAAAAAGCAAAAATTCACTTCTAAAGCGTGTACTTCTCTAAAAGAACTCTACCGAAAGTCTTTAATTCATTGGTAACATTCAAGGCATATTGAAGAGGTAGTAACACTAGCGCAGCTGATTTGATTTTTTCTGTTCATTTGTTCTCTAAATTGTAAAATTGTGTTTAAGTTACTTTAACTGCCAATCTTTGCCTATAGACGTTGACATTCTAGATACCAAAAGTAAGAACAAAATACATCGCTCTCGTTGTTTTTGCTCTACTATTTGCTCTAGCTGTTCAATGTGCCTTGGAATTCATAGCAAATCATTGTACAAAGAGCACAAAAATGAAAACCTTTCTGTCTAACAAACTGAGTGATCTGTCAACTACAAAGTACCTATAGATTTCTGGTGTTAATTATTAGTAAATTTAGACAACTTTTCGACAAGAATACCTCCATAGATTTAATAGAAGTTAATATTATTTATTTTTCCCTACATTGCGAGTACATTGAATTCCTCTTCTCTATTTGTACTATAGCAGATTTCTTCCTTTGCTACTGAGTGGTAGAAGAATCGACGAAAATATTAGCAAATTGAGTTCATCCCTTGAAAAATATATGAAAATATTTATTGAATAAAAAATCAAATATAAATAAGATTAAACTATCCGCTGTACGTATTTTATTGCCATCACCGCTTGAAAATGACTCGACTGATTTAGCTTATTTTTTTTTGCTTTGCATTTGTTATTGGCCGAACAGTGTTTGTATGAAAAAGTTTACTTGCCAGGTGACGCTGGAGTTAAGTTATAAGCTATAATCGTATTTGGGGTCCCACTGGGTTAATATTCTAACTGACTTTATTGATTTATTTATTTATATATACTTACTGCCCGAAACCACTTAGAGACCATTTTGGTACATAACGATACCAGATCTGAGTCCTATTTTTAGCAAAAATATGCATCGCTCAAGATGCGCGTACTGTCCGGGAATTTTAGGAGTCGCTTGAGGAGTTCAGGGTTAGATTCTAGTCTTTCAAAACTGAGAGCACTTAGGTAGCATAGCTCAGTTTTCGAGAGAGCCGGGCAGCAGAATAGAAGATGCTTTAGGTTTTATATATTATATAATATGTATATAAATATGTGGTAAGACGAAGAGAAAAACTTTGCAAAACATTTATCCGCCAGGTGCCGCTGGAGGCAAGTTATTACTAAAACTCGTTTTTGTGGGCCGATTCGGCTCATTTACGAAATATGTATTAGTGGTACAGCGAAAACCAAAATAATTGCAAATACGCTGTTAATGGTAAAAAATTGATGATAAGAAAAAAAAATTCAAAGAAAATTATTTAAATATTTTTAAACTTAATTGTTTTGATTTTTTGCAAGCTTTAGTTCGATTTACATATCACAAAAATACATACCGCCTTTCTCCTTAACACAATAATAAGAACTTCCATAAAATTTGTTTCGCATAAAAGAGCCTCAACTTTAAATTGTTTGATCGACACTTTTCGAGATATCGATCACTACAGCCGTCTACCGAGAAAATAAAGGATTTCTTTTTCCTCAACCTAATATAATCTTATTAATAAATAATATCTTCTTTTCAAATTTGGGTGACTCAAAATTGCCTACAGAGCTATGCGCTGGACTTTTTTCTTAGAATTTCATGTAGAATTCGAATCTGCTAGGATTGATGTGCGTAAAAAAATGTAACCACCCTAATGTATACACATTTATTTTCATTCCGCTTGCGGTTGATTCGATAAAACAATTAACTATCAGTAAAATGTCATTTCACAAAAGTATTTTTGATTAACCGCAAAATATGATGTATGTGAGTAAAACGCGCATGATACGAATGGGAATAAAAACAAACTCGTTATCATAAAAGAATTGAAGTTCGAAAATATACAAAAATACCACAAGTTAGCGATAAGTACTCAGAAGAAGTTCTATTGCAATCAAAAAAAGAAAAAGTGCACAAAAAAATGCACGAAAAACCAAGAAATAATTTTATGATTGACAGACGTTTGTGGACAGTGTTTGTGGCGATAACTACGAGTAGTAGCCCTTCAATTGGCAGAAGAGTCTGGCCAGCAGTCTTTTGTTTAAATTGTAAATAAAATATTTTTCTAACTGAGGTACCATCATGAAATTCCATGTTAGACATTTCGATACAAAGTGCATGAGAATTTTGGCAGACCTATTAGATATGAATGTGACAGCCGAAATATCTAACGAGGAGAGGACTAAGTACATTTTTTCATTTCGTTAGATTCCTGGATTCTGTTATCTATCCTATTATTTATTATTATTATTTGTATTTCACTCCAGACCTATTAGACATGAATGTGACTGCCGAAGCATCTGTCGATGAGAGAACTAAGTGAAACGGCGAGCCACCGCTAATCATCATCATCATCATTTCTTGATCTCCGTTGGGAAGCATAGGGCGAAAGTGAAATTCTTCCATTTTGGACGTTCCTGGTTTCAGTTTTTATGTTTGGCCATTTTGCAGTATGGCATGGCACTCTCGATTTAAGGAAAAATTTACGGCAGATTACAAGAAGTTTGATAATTTTTTTTTTTCAAATAAATCCTACTTTTTTCGTAAAATGGGCGGGAGTATATTTTCTTATTTCAATAGTTTTACTTTATTTCGATTTTTATCCAGCTATTTTTTATTGCATTTTATAATCTTTTTCCTTTTCAATTTAATTTAATTTAATTATTTTGGTTTAAGTAAATTAATTTAATTTTTATTTCCTTTTCTATCTAATTTTTTAAATTTTACTTCATTTAATTGTGTTTTATTTTATTTTATATTATAAAATTTTTTTTTCATATATTTCCATAATTTCTTCCCCCTTTACTTAAGTCTAATTAAATTTTTTTTAATATTTTTTAGTTTATTATATTTGATTTATTTTTCTTTTTAAGTAAATTTTTAAAAAAAATTTTTATTTCCTTTAATTTTTTTAAATTTATTTTCATTAAATGTTTTTTTTTCGTTTTAGTTTAATTTTATTATATTATTTTTTTTTAAGTTTTATTTTATTGTTTTCATTTAATTCAATAAACTTGCTTGTTGTTTTTCATTTACTTAATCTAATTAAATTTCTTTAAATTGCATTTTGTGTATTAATTTTTTTCATTTTATTTTATTAGTAAGTAAGCATTAGTAAGTTTTATTTAAATTTATTTAATTTTTTTCATTTAACTTTATTAATTTTATCCATTTAATTTAACTTTATTTTTTCCTTTATTTTAATTTAATTTAATTTTTTTAATTACATTCCCATTTAAATTTATTGTTTTTCTTTCATTTTATTGCTTTCATTTAATTCAATAAACTGTTTTTATTTTTCTTTTAGCACCTTGTTAACATAATAACTGTTTATGATAATACAAAATTTTAATTTTTACTACATCGTGCTTAAACCAAAAATCCACTGCAAACACCTACAAAATCCATACAAATTACGGGTCGGTAGTTTACATTTTTATTTTGCCAAAAGCAAATCCAATTAGTTAACATATTCGTGTGGCATTTTTATTACAACAAAAATAAAAATAAATAAAAAATTAAAATAAAAATAAAAACCAAAGCAGCCTACAATAAGTAATGAGAATTGCAACTGCGGCGCTGGTAATACAAATGAGTGTTGAGTGGAATTCAGAAACGGTAGATTTTTGAACAAAAGCAAACAACTTGAGAAGTGGATTATATAAAGTACATAAGTGCGGAGTAATATTTTTTTTTTTAAGTTAAGTTTGAGAGACATTTTACAATTAAAATTCATTAAAAAATGTTTACTTTAAATTTTTAAAGAAAGCTAATGTCATATTTTTGTGCTAAGTTTTAAAAAAATATTTTCTGTTCAGTACTAAAAATTAATTTTTGTTATCTTTTTTAATTGTGTTTTTATCTTAAAAAATTTTCTTAGGTTTTCTTAGGTTTCTATCAAGCACAGGCCTTGTAATGAGAAAGATGGAACGTCACTCCGAAGTAAAGGGAGGGCGAGTTTTTAGTCCCCGGACATACCATTGCTGCGACGACAGCTTTGATGATGCATTTAGGCATTTTAAACCTCCTCATACGAAAAAAACAACAAAAAAAACGTGCACTTCAGACTGACATTCAGTAGGCTATAAAACTGAATATTCAAAAAAATTTTGAAAATTCTGAAAGTTTTGAAAAATTTTGAAAAGTTCTGTATAAATTTCTAACACTGCGTTGCATTATTTGGTAGTAGTATTGGCCTTTTTTTATACAGAAAAAGTGGCGCCGTTATAATTTTGTAACGGAGCGTATTTGAGCAGAAATCGCTGGTATTCGATGCATACCTGGAATTGATGCATTAGGATCTGAAAGGCATTTAATAATTTCTTTATTTTACTTACTTATTTTATTATTTATCTGTTTTACTTCTTTAATTTATTTTATTTAATTATTTATTATTTATGTATTCATTTATTTATTTGTTTTATTGTTTAATTTATTTTATTTATTTATCATTAGTTTTGCATGTATTTTTTGTTTGTTTATTACATATATTTATTTCTTTATTTATTTGTTTTATTTACAATATTTATTACTAATTTTTTATTTATTATTTTATTTTATTTATTTCTTTATTATATTTATTTACTTATTTATTTTATTTGTTTATTGATTTATTTTATTTATTTTTTAATTATTTTTTTATTTATGTATTTATTTATTCTATTTATTATTTTTTATTTTATTTATTTTATTTTATTTACTTTATTTATTTATTTGTTTTTTTTTATTATTTTATTTTTTTATTTATTTATTTTATTTATTTATTATTAATTTATTATTTATTTTTTATTTTATTTATTAATGTTTTTATTTGTTTTTTTTTTTTAATTATTTCTTTATATAATTTATGTTTTCTTTATTTATTTATTTTATTTATTTATTTCATTTATTTATATATTTTTTCCATGATCGATAATACCTTTTATTCTTTATCTTTTTTTAATTATCACTTTTACCTTTATTTTTTTGTTTTGCTTTAATTTTTAATTTTATTTGCATGTTTGGCATTCACTATTCATTGCATTTCTATTTGTATAAATATTTGTATTTAAATGTGTATGCATGTACGTATGTTTATTATTTATCAAAATTATATAGACACTTGAAATTTTTAAGCGCTTCAAACCGCCTCAAAAGGCGCATTAACAAATTACAAATAATTTATGCAAATTAAAAATACAGCAAAAGCAATAAAAATGCAAAAGAGCATACATATCAAATAAATTTATGAATTGGAAACAAATCGCTTGCAGCAACAACAACAACAACAGCAGCAGCAGCAGCAGAAAAACACCAACTCTTTACAACCAAATGATATTACAAAAGCAACAAAATCAGCAGCAATAAACACCAGCTAGTGTCTAGACATGCTAACAAGCAGCGCATTTGTAGCTACACACGCTGGCACTTGTTAAACGCTTGCTGCAGAAAAATGTAAAATAAAGCAAATATGAAAAAATAAATTAAAAAAAATTAAAATAAAAACAAAATAGTAGCCAGCAAACACTTGTAGCTGCTACATGTTGGCTTCTTTGTAGCCTCTAACACAAGTGTGGGTGCCATACGAGCGCTGCAGTGGCGTTTGGACGTCGTCGCCGCTTTGGGCTTTCGCCTCGAAACTAGAGCGCTAATTAAAATTCAAACGCGTCAATAATCGAAATAATTAAAATATTACGGCAATCAGCCAGCAAGAGAAATGACTGTATGTATGTGTATACATATTTAGAAAATTAATAAAAACAATGTTAGCTAGACATCATTGTAGCGGAGCGAGTCAATAATAATCACCCACATGCGCGCCATCATTGACGCTGGAGCGATCGAGCGTTCGATCGTTTGATTATTCAATGCTGCCGCTGCCGCTGCTACTGCTGGTCGCTTGTTAGCTACTTTTTGCTCATTTATCTATCCATAAATTTATTTATTTTGCTCTTTTTATTTTCGTACATGCGCTCCATGCGCTCTATTATTAAATTAATTTGTCAGCACGGAAATTAAAAACCATAAAAATTTATACACTTGTCATTATGGGGGTCTAATGTGATCGTGCAGCGTTCCAACTATATGTACACACACACACATACACACGTATACATATTTTGCTCCACTTATATGAATTTTCAATTGCGGGTGACAATAATGCGCTTAATAATGTTGCTGTTGCAAGTACACTTGTTCGACAGCTGCCTTGCATATAATGGAGCGCTCGTTCGATTGCAGCGTTCAGCTACATAGCAAATAAACATTTCGATAATGTGTTTTTTTCTTAAATTGTGTTTTTTTATCATTTGGTTTGTTTTCTGTGGGGGCGCGCGTTCATCATTAAATCAACATCCTCATCAAAATCGTTGGTTAATAACGGCTTCCCGCATCGAACGAAATACATACATACGCATCTACATATCTACATATGTAGGTATTAATATCAGAACGTTACAATTTCAAGCGTTTAATCAAAAACTGTCCACACTCTGCGCCAGCGTTTGGCGTCTCCTCTGTGGTTAGCAGTGCCAGAGCTAGCCAACTAACTACTGGCGGCCACCACCCATGCACATCCGTTCCGTGAATTTATTTTCGAAAAATAATAACAAGCAAGCGCATACAAATACAATAATTAAATAATAATAAAAAAAACGAAAATAATAATAAATGAAATGCCAACTCAGTTGAGTGAAAATATTTTGAGTTCATGATCTGTGCGCTGAGGGTGATCAATTTCGATGGCTTCGATGACTGATTCAGCTGAAATTCACTTGAGTTTTATTATTATTAATATTTTTTATTTCTGTATACTGAATGTTTTAATTTTCTGCTGATGAGCACTTTTAACGGCATGTGCGGGTGCTAGTGTATGTGTGCGTATGATGAGTAAGCGGGAAAATTCATTACGCTTATAAAAATTAAAATTGCCACTAATTTTTGTATTTGTAATATTGATTGGAAAGTTAAAATGTTGACGCCGAAAGAAAAGGTACTATAAATTAATGGCATGCAATACAAAAAATCGGAAAAATAGCTTAGGCGGAGGAAGAAGAATAATATTACTAAAATATGTTGGTTTTGAGTGTTATAAAAATTTAATTATAAAATTTTAATTAATAAAAATTTAATTTTTTTTGTGACCTCTGACCTAATTTTAATTAAATTTTTATTAAAAAAAAAAATGAAAAAAATTAGTTAATCACTTTCAGTTGTAAATCGTTGAAACTGTAAGAGTTATCTATAAGCGAGGTTGCTTAATTAATAAAAATTTTAATTAATAAAAAATTTAATTAATAAAAACTCAATTTTTTTTTGTGGCCTCTATGTCGAATTTTAATTGAATTATAATGTCAAAAAAATATTAGTTAATCACTAGTTATCTATAACCGAGGTTGCCTAACTGCTAACTGTGCCTGGTAACGCTCTGCGATATTACCAAAACTTTCCGTAGGCAAGAAGGAGTCTAGAGTTAGAACCATATTATGATAGCAAGCAGCCATTATTCGATAAAGCGTTAGCAAGGCGAATAGATGAAGTAACTGGTATAAATAAACATATCTTGGCAGCGCTAGAATAGAGTTGCCTAAAATTGCATTTGCTTGTAAAATAGTGAGCTATGCCAGTTTTATAAGATATAACCACACCTGCTAGTGGCGAATCTTGCTTGATAATTTTGTTGTAGCTTTCACATACAAATTTTTCATCTGGTGAGCTGAGCAGATAGATAGCGAGCAGATAAGTGCCGAATAGAAGAGCCTTTATATTTTCCAATGTTGGCTAAGTGTTTAATAAGAATGTTATATTCGCAGTGATACGGCTCTGAAGATGTTTTTACAGTTTGCTACGTCGTACTTGTGTGAAACTGGGATGCCTATAAACTAGCCGTATTCTTTTGCACACAGGTTGAAAACTAATATTCTTTTAAATGTTCATTTACTTATACATGCAAGCAACAACACAATCCAAATTTTGTATTTTTTTTTTTGCGGGAAAGGGGGTGGAAAATGCCTAATGCATCATCAGCGCAGCAATGGTATTTCCGGAGACTAAAAACTTCCCCTCGTTTTTAACCATCGCCCATAACTCTACACAACTCAACCCAATAGAATACAACTCGCATAAAGCCATACGAGTACGAATGAGTTCAGTTATGGTACTACTCTGATGGATCATAGAACAACTTGGAAAAGTTTCATTAACACCCCATTTCATTTTACTCTATTTATTTAATTTTATTAATCAATGATCTTTTATATCAGCGCTACCATAGTTGCCAAAGGAGTATCTGTTAAATTTATTTAATTATCTTTGAGCTTATGGCGAGTTACTCCAGCTTCTGAAAGCACCTAAAGCTCAAATAAATGAATGTCGATAAAGTATCTTTAGGCTCTAAGAGTATATAAAGACTTCAGTTACTTTTAAAAGGGTATCTATTAACTGAGCAAAGGCATGTTTGGGCCTGTAGTGACTAACGGCAGCTTTGAGTTTCTGCAGGGCTTAATAGTATCTGAAGTGTTTAACAATCCTTAAACAAATCATGCAATTACCTCTGAGATACTTCCGTATACTATATGTAATCAAAGCTAAATAGGAAGTATCTATGAGATTTTAGAGTATCTAAAGGCTTATGTTACTTTTAAAAAGGTATCTCTTAGATGATCAAAACCATATTTAGGCGTGTAGCGAAAAGTATATTTAGGCAGTTTTTGAAAGTATCTTAGATCTCCAAAACATTAGTTTATGAAAGTATCTGTAGGGCTTAAGAGTATCTAAAGCTTTTTGTACCCTTTCAGAAAGCGATGCAAATATCTTTGAGCTTATTCCAGAGTATGTAAGTATCTAAAGACTAAAAAAGTATCTTTATACTCTAAGAGTATCTAAGAGCTTCTATTATATTTAAAAAAGGATCTATTAGATGAAAAAATATATATTTAGACCTGCAGCGACTAACGGTAGCTTATGGAAGTATATTAAATCTCAAAAAAATAAATTTGGAAAAGTGTCTGTATAGTTTAGAAGTATCTCTCTCTCTTTGCAACTTTTCAAAAAGTGATATAAGTATCTCTGGGTTTATGACATCTTACTTCAGATACTGGAAGCATCTAAAGTTCAAAAACAGAAGTTTGAAAAAATATCTGCCACTTAAAGGTTGCTGAAACTTTAAAAAAATGTCTGTTATATTTACAAAGACATCGTTGAGCCAATAGTGACTGCTTCCAGTTTTTGAAAGTATCTAAATTTTCAAGGAAATTAGTTTATGGAAAGCATCTAAACATTTGTGGAACAACATCAAGGCGCACACCACAAATAGGAGGAGAAGCTCGGCCAATAAGCCAAAAAAATGTCTAAACATTTTAGGGATACCTAAGGTCTTTTGCGAAGACTTAAGACAGGATTTTATGGGCATGAGTGGTTGGGAGTCAATGGCGAGTAGGTCCAGATTTAAAGCCCTTTTAGTTCCTATATATCGCATTACACTCGAGGATTTTACATATTTTTGTGATTTGTGTTTTATTCTTGCCCTATGGCAGTTTTTTCAACGAGGAATGAATGATTTTTTTTAATTAAAAATGTTATCCATAAATAACAAACCAATATCTTTGTATCTCCAACTCGCTTCAAACTCATCTGCTAGCACAGCACATACCACTTTCTACTCAAAATGTGAATTAGACTGCATTTAGCTGCCGTGTAAGGGCAATTAAAATCTTAATGGTATTTCTGTGAGTTTAAAAAATATTTTGCTAGTACTTTTTTTAGTCAGAAACAAAAAACAAAACATCACAAAAGAAAAATATTTCGCAAGAAAAAGCGCCACAAAACTTATTTTGCGCAAGTAACGCCATCTTCAATGCACAGGAAAATATCACTTAAATCATCTGGCCAAGCGTGCAAAGTCAATGTTTTCATTACAACACCAGCAGCGGCTGCGATACGACCGACAGAGACAAGCAGAAAACCAGGCTATTCGAAAACGAAGAATGGGGAGCACCTCCCAGGTAGCTACCGCGTCGCAACCGCAAAAACGCCCGCAACAGTGGCAACAACGGTGACTATTTGCACATAAGCGCATGCACACATGCACACATGCTAACATACTCACATGCTCGCATATCTAACTAAGTATGCCCCTTATGCATTACTAGCGGCCTGCTACCATTTCTATTGCCAACGTCGCTACTACAGCCACCGCTGTTGTTGCTGTTACTGCCATTTGACTTGTTACAGTTTCACATTTTTCAAAGCATTCATATTTTAACTGCCATTTTTTGTTGTTTCATTTTTTCCCCTTTTTTTGCAAGCCACTTTGATTTCTTGAGGTCTCAGCCAGTTGTCGGTTGTTTTTGTTGCATGCTTCGTGCATTGTTAGACCTGACTTTGACGTGTGTTGTGGTGGCTATTCTTATTATTGTTGTAGCTGCTGTTGCTGGTGGCTGTTTGGTTCCATTGCTTGAGTGCGTTAATGACGGTATTGGCTGATCGGAAGGCATTAAGCCATGCCGGTGTCGTCTTCGCTTCCCTGCAGTTACTTTCTTAGACACACTCACACACACACACTTGTGTAAGACCTGACTTGTGTGTGTGGTTATATTTGTAATGGCTTTGATGCGCCTAATAGGGACTGCAGCGGGTGTTGCGCCTCGGTTTGATATGTATTATTGTTGTAAGTTAAATTTATTAACGATTTTTTTTTTCAAAGTTATTCACGTCGCTTTTGGGGTGGTCAACATAAATGGGCGATGATAAAGTGGCTGGGCATCGCTTATTGTAACTAAATATTTGCGGCTCCCGCCATTTGATGGCAATTGGAATTGGAGTTAGTGAGGCGTTGGATGTGGAAATGCAGAAGTTGTGTAGAAGGTATTCGTTGTTGTTGTTTTTGATTGCTACTGTGACTGAGTGTGTGTGCTTTTAGTTGGGGATATTTTGAGCTGTATTAAGCTGTTCTTTTGTTTATGTTGGGTGCATACAAATAACTTGGGAGCACAAAACATATTGTGAGCTAAACAAATTGTGTCTCGGTGTGCTATTCGGGCTAGAAGACTAGTAAGAGAGCTCTAGCTAATCATCTATGATATGGGAACGATGTTCAAACAAGATGAATGGGTTGATAATATGCACTATTCGTAAGATAAGTAACTTAAGGACTGAATGAAAATATTTATAAATTTATTTATATTTTGTGTCGAAAAGTGGCTAACGTTTAAGTACAAAGTATTGCCTTAAAATCAATACTTCTGGTAAGGCCAAATTATTTGTAGTACGAAAATGTTTACGCTTCGTGTGGTGACACATCTTATGACTAAAAATAAATATATTTGCTCTATGAAAGTAAATATTTGTAGTTTATTTATAGAAAATATTTTATATTTTACGAAAATAAATGAAGAAATATATAAAATTATTACCTATGGTAGTGAAAAGGAATTAGATAGTTAGGCTGTTACTAATGATAAAGTATATGAACCCAAAAATAAATATCCACAAGTCACTGTTTTGTATGTAAATATTTATAGAGAGTATCTAAGGCATAAAAAGAGTAGCTATGGCAAGATAAAGTACCTGCGGGCAACAAATTAAACATAAAAATATGCACTAAAGTATTCAGGGTTCTCAAAAAAAGAATCTATGCAAACAATTTTTACAAAAGCTAGGAAACTCTTTTTATCCAAATATTTATAGTGAGTATCTAAGCGTATAAAATGAGTATCTATGGAATGTTAAAGTATCTTCAAACAACAAATCAAACTTAAAAATATGTATTCAAGTATTCAGAGTTCCCAAAAAGTATCTATGCAATAAATGTTTACGAAATCTTGGAAACTTTTTGTATCTAAATATTTATTGAAAGTATTTGAGAGCATAAAATTAATATCTATGGCAACTTTAAGTATTTGCAAGCAGCACATCAAACCTAAAAATATGTATTCAAGTGTTCAGAGTTCTCAAAGAAGTATCTACACCAAACATTTTTACCAAAACATGGCAGACCAAACGCTATAAATTTTTCTCAGAGTTTTTGAAAACTTTCTTAACCCTTCAAAAAGTATCTTACGAACACAAAGAAGTCATTGCATTGTAAGTAAATATTTATAGTGAGTATCTAAGGGCATAAAATGGGTACCTATGTCAAGGTAAAGTATCTGCACGCAACGAACCAAACATCAAAAAAGGTTTGATGCAATAAATTTTTATAAAAACGTGGAAGCTTAGAAGTTTGAATTTTTTTTCAGGGTGCTCCAAACTTTCTTAGCCCTTCAAAAATATTTTTTGAAGAGAAATATTTTTTTTCTAAATTAATTTTTTTTTTTAATTTTTCAAGGTTCATTTGTGTATTTATGCATTCTCCAAATTTAAATAACTGGTTTTGAAGCCGAATATGTTTGCTTATCTCAAAATTAGTGCCTAAGTTAAACATAGGATTTCCATAACTAATTTTAGTTTTTATAATTATTTTTTATTTATTTATTTATTATTATTTTTTACTTATTAGTTATTTAGTTAATAGATTTTTACGGTAATATTAATATTTTTAAAATTTAGCGATCGCATATTTCAACTCTAATATTTTTCGAAGAACTTAAAGGTGTAACTTTCCAGTTCAAACGAAACGCCCTTTTTAATTGAAATGAACTCCTAATGCAAGCGGGCATTTTTGGAGGTATAAAGGGCATTTTGGACTAACTGAGTTGTGTACCTTACAAATAAAAATCTGCAGTTCTCAAATAGGATTTTCCGAAACCAAATTTGCTAAAGTTTCACATATTTTAAGATGCGCGTCGTTACAATTCTCCACTCAAAATTGAGCCAAACAGCTAAAGCATTTTATCCTATTTATCAGGTATGAACGCATTTACACTTGCATTTATTCCACAGAAACTTTGTAGCACAACTTCCGCGTTAATTGAAAGCCTTGGCGTGCAGATACAACCAAGAGCGCCTTTCCATTCATTTGGGTGAAAAAATAATAAAATTTTGTTAAATTATGCATACGAAATTGCCATAAAAATACAACAAACAAATAAAAAAAAGAGGGAAAATATGGCAAGGCAAGCGATCATGGATGAACGGGTGTACGAAAGCGCAGACACGTTTATGAAAATTTGCTAAAACCAACAACAACAAAAAATCTTTAAGTAGAGTGCATTTTTTTTTAATTATTTTTAAAACACAATAATTAATAAACACCCACGCTGCAAAGGCGGCGTAAAATTACAACAACGACCAAATTAAAAAAAAACAAACGAGAAAAATGTTTGAATAAACGATTGTAAATTGTTGCATGCCACAAAGTACTCCAAAAACGCACAACAAAAAAAAAGTTATGCAGCTAACACAATAACTAACGCACACACGCACTGTTGGATACACATCTACACACATACATATGTATGTATCTGCATAGATAGCGCTTAAAACTGCGACATTGTAGCAGCAACAACTCCAACTAGCCGGTTGTGCTGGTGCTCACGATGGCCGCAGTGGTGGAGGATCTGCTGGTTTAGGTGCTGCTGCTGCTGCTGCCGAACGGCTGTAGTGTTTGCGAATTCCTAGAAATACCGGCAAGTGCAGCAACAAGCAGCAAAAACAAAAAAAAAACAATAATAATGTAAAATCAGTCAGTCAGTCAGTCAAGCCACCGCCGGGTTGCATTGCCATGTAACTCCGCTGTTGTCACTGCCTCTCGCTCTGCGCTGCAACTGCGCTGACTCGATTGCAGTTTGCCGTCGGCAATTTTCGCTGTCATGCTTGCATGAAATTCAATCTAAAGAAAATATTTGCGTAAATGCGCAATCGATGTGCGGTGAGGAAGTGGTTGGCGTCTAACTGACTGATATTTACTACATACGAGCTCTGCCGAAATGCCGGAGCGCTTGCGGGCGCTTTGTGTAGCCAACGCCACCGCCACCGCCGCCGCTTTATAGGAGGGACCTTTATAAAAGTCAGGGAGAAAAGGCTTTTAAATACTGCGTGCCAAGAAATTGATTGCAAATGAGTGTACCACATAGCTAAATTAACACACACAAAAAATATGCAAGAAAATGTGGAAAAAATCGGTGTTGCATATAATTGAAAATGTCTCAGGATCCGACAGCAAATGAATAATTAAATCGAGAAGGAGCTGCAAAAAATTGGTGTTGGTCACTTTTAGGCAGCGAAAAAATTAAAAAATTCCTTAAAGTAAGAGCTAGAAAATGAAATGTAAATTTATGTTGAAAAAAATTGTTTATTTATTGTAGATTAAATGTGAGGAAAATTTTTATAAATATATATATATATATGTATATATGTATAAATATAAAAGTAGAATTTGAGAAAAAAGTCAAAAAATTCTTAAAGCAAGAATTATAAAATTTATTCTGAAAAAAAATTTCATATTGATTTTTTTTTCAAAATTTTACAATTTTTTGATGTAGAAGCAGCATTTTATATATAAACTTTGTGCAGGAAAATTCTTCATTTACATTAAATAACTTAATTCTGAAAAATATGAGTAGCAACTTCAAATAAAAATTATATCAACAAAAAAAATCATTTAGATTGAATGAGAGGAAAATTTTCAAAATTCTTTAAAGTAAGAGCAAGAAATTTAAATATAAACTTTGTGTAGAAAAAAATTTCATTTACATTAAATAAATTAACTCCGAAAAATAAGAGTAGGAACTTTAAATAAACATTTTATCAGAATAAAAGAATTTTATTTAAATTCAATTTCAGAAAAAATTTTAAAATTACTTAAGTTAGAGGTACAACTTTTAATATACAATTTGTGCGGATTTTTTTTATTTATATTAAATGTGAAGGTGGGCCATATATATGTATAAAAGGTGGCACCAAATTTATCATCCCATTTGTTTAAATAACACTTTTATTAAATAAAAAAAAAAATGTTTTTTATATCTCTCTTTACGCGCTCTATTGCTTGTCTGTTTGTATGCCGCAGCTGTCTAGTTCCCAAGTGCCTACTATCACTGGCGTCCGGCGCCACTTGCAAAAATTACAAATCTTCAGCTAAAGTGATTAATTCTGCGCCACCTTGCATAGGCATATAACTTCAATTTTGGTGCATAGATATAATTTATAACCTGCTCAAAAGACTTTTTCACTTAGCAGTGAAATTTTCTTCAAAACTGATTCATCCGTTCGGGAGATTTGCGTGAACAAACAGACAGAAAAAGTTTTTAAGGATGGTCCCATTTACTTTATTAAACTCTTTCCATCATCTGCAATCATTTTCTTGTTAATAAATTTCAACAAAATTTGCCAAAGTTACGTCAAAGCCAGCAATTTTTTAACCAACATTTTTTAAGTTTTCTAAGTACGCAACTTTAAGCCCAATGAATTAAAATTCAAGTGATTCAATTCACCTTATCGGAAGATTTATATTTGACGCTTCTGAATTATGCAGCTGTAATATACAAACAGACATGCAATGGAGGGCGTAAAGTCCAGAATAAAAAAGTTAATCAAAAGCAAAATTGGATGATTAGTTTTGCGCCACCTTGTATTGTATATTAGTAAATAATGTTTAAATATATAAAAAAAGGCATCCTCGATTTCATTTATCCCATTCAATTAAAAATAAATAAATAAATAATTGGCGCGTACACTTCTGTTAGGTGTTTGGCCGAGCTCGTCCTTCTATTTGTGGCGTGCGTTTTGATGTCATTCCACAAATGGAGGGGCCTACAGTTTCAAGCTGACTCCGAACGGCAAATATTTTTATGAGGAGCTTTTTCATGGCAGAAATACACTCGGAGGTTTGCCATTGCCTGCCGAGGGGCAACCGCTATTAGAAAAATGTTTTTATAAATTTTGCTTTCACCGAGATTCGAACCAACGACCTCTCTGTCCTCTTCCCATTCAATTAATAACATAATATAGTAGTTATAGAAATGCTCTTCATTTTGACAATCACACCAGTTAGTCGAACTCATAGTAAGTCTAACTGCTACTCATCCATTTACCATTCAGCACATCTATCTATCATCGCGTTAGGCTAACAGGCATTTTGCTTATCTGCTGGTTAGTACATCTACTTGTTCCTGATCTGTTGTTAAATCAGCTCTATTGCCTTTTCTTGGATAATCAGGCAGTGAGTTGTTTCGCTCAATCTGCCTCTGCCTCTTCTCTCCAACTTCGCTGCTTCATTCTTCTTTTTCTACCCAACTCTTTCCACTTCTACTTGTCTCCTTTCTTTCATGCTCATTATGGCATTTCGCTCAGAAAAAAAAAAACTATTTGCTTCTCAGCTAACTGAGCGCGCGTTGATCTTCGATTGCTGCACTTTGCTTCCATGGAAATCATTCAATAATCAAAATATCAATAACAGCAACAAAATATTATACTTCGTGGAAATGTTCAATAACAAAATTAGGTTTTCAAAATGCTGCTACTGCCAAAGCTGCACACACAGTTACATATATGCACACATGCATACATAAAGTATATCCATTTACCAGCATCGCATGCAAAAGTAAACGCCAACTGTGCGATTATGAAGATCATCTGCATATGCGAGCATTTGAATATTAAAGCACATCAATATCGCAGATCACTACATTTGCATGTATGTACTTGCATATTAAAGAAAACATATCGACATAACCACATTCCTCTCGAATCTAGAAGTGTATGTACGTTTCATGCGATCTACATATCCGAACGTAGTGCCAGGCATTCAGCGCGAAAAAATTCTAAATCAGCAAATTTGTTTGTGTTATGGTTTGTTCTGCGCTTATTGCTTGTTGTTACTTAATGCTTAACGAGAATTTGATTATTTATTAATGACACGATTGAATTGTACAACAAATATCGAAGCTGTGAAGTGACGGACAGCGTTTAGTTGGAGTGTTCTGATAGAGGTGATTCGGCGGGCGAAAATAGTCTTGGGGATGCTTAGCTGGGACTAAATTTTCCCATTCTAAATGAAATCAAGTTAAATGAGCCAATATTATTTTTAACAATTTTTGGAAATTCCTGATGGAGAGACTGGATGTAAATGCAGAGTGGCCCGCATAGCCCAAATTTCTGAATAGTGGGTGCTGTTTGTTCTGGAATGGCTCAAAATCAAGCAAAGAGCAGATGATTATGAAAATTTTCAATGGGTGACCACTTCAAAGATTGTTGTATGCGCGTAAAAGTAATATATTTTAGAAAAATTATTGGGAATCATTTTTTTTCTATTCAAGGTGATTTTTCTTAGGTGAGCACAGACTTGTAGGCGCCTGAGTAAACCGTAGATCTATTTTACAAGTTTAGATATTTGTAAGCATTAGAATTGAGATATTCACGAAAGTATTATCGTAAGTGTCGTATTGTTGTTGTGTCTTAACTTTAAATGCCTAAAATATATTTTGGGGGCTTGCAAAGTACAAGTCATATTATGAAACTTTAAAAAACAAATAGTTGGCGCCCACACTTCTGTTAGGTGTTTGGTCGAGCTCCTCCTCTTATTTGTGGCGTGCGTCTAGATGTTGTTCCACAAATGGAAGGACCTACAGATTTAAGCCGACTCCGAACGGCAAATGGTTTTTTATGAGGAATTTTCTTATGGCAGAAATACGTTCGGAGAAATATAATACCCACTGACTGCCGAGGGGCGACCGCTACTAGAAAAAACTTTTTCATTTTTATATTTCATGCACGGAGATTCGAACTTACTTAACTGAAAAATAG
The DNA here is from genome assembly GCA_037575425.1 of Anastrepha fraterculus. Classification (NCBI taxonomy): domain Eukaryota; kingdom Metazoa; phylum Arthropoda; class Insecta; order Diptera; family Tephritidae; genus Anastrepha; species Anastrepha fraterculus. The sequence continues at coordinate 417,664 of JAYXIM010035372.1, read as the reverse complement.
TGGGTTGTGGTTTCAAGTATTGTGAATTTTTATTTAATCGTTTAAAACTTTAAGACATAAGACAAAACGACATTTTGTGAACCATTTAAATAATTCCCGATTTTAGTCAGTTATTTTAATTTGTTTATGCTAAAATAGAAAAATATTGTAAAAGTGTAGCTTTTTTCAGTAAAATATAGATATTTTAAATTTCTGTTAAAAAATCAATCAATGATTATAAATTTCAAAAATAATAAATGGGCTATGTTTTTTAAGTGCTTAATAATTAAAGTTGAGTTATCACTATTTATACAAGGTAATTTACTATTAGAAAATCAAAATCTAGTTTAGAAAAATTAATTTTTCAAGGAAATTAAAAAAACAAAGAATATTTTTTCTAGAAAAACTAATTTAGAAAAATTTAGAAAAATTAATTTTTCAAGGAAATTAAAAAAATATATATATTTTCTAAATTAGAAAAATATAAATTTTCATTTTCATTCGAAATAGCGAATTTTTATTTTTGATAGTAGTTAGGAATTTTTGTATACGCAAATACCTCTATTTCGGTCAAAAAGCAAACCTCAAATCAATCTATGTCTATGTCTATGCCTATTTTTGGAGTATATTGAAAATCAACTGGTAAAAAATAAAAAATTCCAATTATCACAAATGATATGAAAATTTAATATTTTTTCTTAAAAATTACTATTTCTTTTAAAATTACTATTTCTTAAAAAATTACTATTTCTCAAAAGATTACTATTTAAAAAAAATTAAAAATTTCTTTTTTTTAATAAAATACTAATTCTTAAAAAATTACAATTTAGATAGAAATTGATGACATCTAATTTGGAATATGTAGAAATTCACTGATTAAACAAAATCCGAATCATCGGCGATGTGCTGGAAATCACCCGATTATCAAAAATATTTCAATTTGCACTACTTTTTGTTAAAATGATAGGCTATAATTTTTAAGATTCAAATCTTATTAAAAAATATTTTTCTCTTCACGCGAGAAACGAATTGCAAAAAAAAAAAATGCCCAATTTTAAGGATAATTTTCAATATGTATTTCTTTGCTACTCTAATTCAAAATTAAATTTTTTTTAAATCTCAAAAATTGCTTGTTTTTAAGGTGCATGCAGATACGTCCATTTTTTAGTATATAGCGACCAATTGAGAAAAAAGTTTCCAATTAACTTCAGATTAAAATGAAAAGTTAAAACTTTTTTTGTAATTATTAAAAAAAATTGTTTACGTTTTTTGAATTCCCAATTATCCTCAATCATATTTGAATATATATTTTTGTTATTATAAAAATGGAACTTACAATTTTTGCTTAAATCTCAAACATTTTTTTAAGGCGTATGCAGTTACGTAGATTTTTCAGTGCATAGAAACGAGTTGAAAAAAAAAAAATAAATGCCCAACTTTAAAGATAATTTTCAATATATATTTTTTGCTACTCAAATTTAAAATTAAAATTTGTTTAAACTCTAAAATTGTTTTTTTAATGCATTTGCAAATGCACCCATTTTTTAGTGCATAGAGACCAACTGACAAAAAAGTGCCCAAATATCTTTACATATATTATAAATCTGATATTTTTTGTTTGTTTTTTTTTAATTTAAAACTTTTTTTTTTGTTATTGTTTTTTGTTTAATTTGGTCCAAAAAAAGTTTTCTTTTGTTACTTCATATGCAGATACAAAAAATTCCTATCTATAACCAAAAACAATGAGATTTGCTGTTTCTTCTTACAAAATTTATATTTTTTTAATCTGATAAAAATAATATTTTAGTTTATTTATATTTTTTACTCTAGTAAAAATATTTTTTTTTGTGTTTGAAAAATTTTTTTGCTGCATATGCAGATGCGTCTATTTCTTAGGTCATTGCAACCAGCTGGCAAAGAAATACTCAGTAATCATCATTCATATTCCAATCAGTTGGTTTTCTTTTTAAATGAAATAATTTAATTTTTTATTTATTAATTTTAATATGGTGAAAAATGCTTCGTTTTGTTACTTCGTATGCGGATACAAAACGATTGACAACTATATCAAAAAATAGTAAAGATTGCTATTTTTTCTTAGCATACAAATTTATTTTCTAATTGCGTATGCAGAGGCACCGATTTTTCTGCTCATACCAGACAGATGGCAAAAAAATGTTGTTTTTGTTTATTAAAATTAAATGTAAATTTTTTTTGTTATTTCGTATTCCGATATAAAAAACTCTCAAATATCATCAAAAATACTAATATTTGCTATTTTTTCTTAGACTGAAAATTTATATTTTTAACTTAGAAAAACTACTTTTTTATTTAATTTAGTAGAACAGTTTTTTTTCTATTTTTTATGCAATTTTTAATCTATTTATTTTAATATGACAAATAAATTTTGTTTTATAATAAAAAAATGCCCAAACATCATCAAAAATATTGAGATTTGCAATAATTCCTTAGAATGGAAATTTAGGCTTTTTTTAATTTTGTAAAAGCTATTATAATTTTTTTTAATTTGGTTGAATAATTATTTTCCTATTTTTTCTTATAATGAAAATTCATAATAATAAAAAAAAATTATAATTGCTTACAGTGTTGAACATACGCCTAGTTTGAGATACATAGAAATCAGTTGGAAAAAAAATACCTTTATCATCAAAAATATTTAAACTTGCTTTTTGTGTTTTATTAAAGTGAAAGTTGTTAACATTTTTTTTTTTAAATCTGATGCTACTTTGTATGCAGATACAAACAAATTCCCAACTACCATCAAAAAAGTGAAATGTGCTACTTTTCTTCGAATGAAAGTTGATATTTTTTAATCTTTTAAAAAATATTATTATTTTGTGTTTTATTTGGTTCAAAAATAATTTTTTCTGACGGTATTGAACATACGACTATTTTGAAATACCTGCAATCAACTGACAAAAAATCAGCTTCCAAAAAAAAACTACCAATGGCAATGAAAAAGATTAATGAGTACCAACTAAAATACGGTAACTTAATTTTTTCTTTTAAAGTAATAAAATTTACAAATTTAAATTAAAAAAATAAAAAATTTTAAAAATTAAAATATTTTAAATTTTAAAAATTAAAAAATTTTAAATTGTTAACCTTGTAAAAATTATCATTTATGACTAAATTTATGTTAATAATTTAGAAATCAGCAGAAAAAGAAGTTCTGTCCTATCATCGAAAAAATTGTTTTTTCCCCCTTGAAATCAAATGCAATAATTTTTCAAAGCTAGTTGAGAAATAAGCTTTGCGTTATATTGAAACTTCATTAAATTATCAAACCAACATTGAAAACTACTTTTTTTTTATTAAATGTAATCTATATTTTTATCTGCTTAAATAATGTTTTTTCGCACCACCCATGTAGTTATGGCTATTTTTCTGCACACCGAAGACAACTCATAAAAACCTGCTCAACTGCGATCAAGAATATTTAAACTCAAATTTTTCTCATTAAGAAATAATGAATCACTTCTTCAGAATTCTCTAATCTCGCGCGTCTTTCCGCGAATTCACACATTTCCTTATCATATTCAATGTCGAAAAATTAAAAAACAAAAACACTGTAATTCCGCTTGTCTTGGCATGTGCCCATCTCCACTTTATCTCAGCCAACACCGCGCACGCACCCAACAACTGCCACTGACAATCCTCCACTTGCAACTTCAAAATCAATATTTGCAACGTAATTAACTTCAAAAATTGAAATTTATGCGATCGTTTCAAGTAAGAATTCTAATGAAGGGCTTTTAAAAATAGTTGCACACAACCGACCGACCGACCGACCGGCCGACCAACCGGCTGGAGCAGCTAGACAAGTGGGCATGGAGTGGCATAAGAAAATATTTGTTTGTGTAAATAGAAATGCATTTATGGTTGGTTATTTACATAGGGGAGGGTTTTTTTGTTTTGTTGCTTTTTTGCTTCTTGCATTTCTCTATTTGGCGCCTGGCCAAATTGTCTGCTGCGGTTTTTCAACGTGCAAAAATTCCCGTTACATTGCAACAAGCAAAAATATTGTAAATTTTGTAAATGAAAAGTGTCAACCATATAGGCAGACGTATTTAAAGTCAATATCTATGCTAAAGCCAGGAGTTTTGTCTAGACGTGTACATGAACTGTTTGATTTTTGAAACTTTTTATGCAAGATTTTTCATGTATTTTTTTTTTGTAATTTTCTTAAGTTTCGCCACACTTTTCACGCATCCTCCTTACTTTGCTTGCCCTGTGACGAAATTAAAAAAATCGTACTGCACATAATTATGCGGCGTTCAAAGTGAAAAGCTTAAGCATCAGCCGCCTAGTCGGCCAACTGGTTGCGTCTATAAGTCGCTGAATTGAGTAATTACATTGGAAAATGAATTGAGAAATTGCATTGAAGTCGCTGGCAGTTTTGTGTGAGCGGTGCACGCTAATTGCAGCGCGAAAGTGCGAGCGACTACGGCAGGCTAGCGCGGCAGGTGAAGAGTCAAAAGGAAAGGCATCATCTGTCTGTGAGGTTTTTATTTAAGCGAATTTTTTATTTATGTAACTATTGAATTAGATTCCCGTGAATTTGCACTTTTCTCTTGCCAATTGTCAATTGATTGCATATTAATTAATTATTAAGCTAAAGCTTGTAGTTGATGATGTAACTGCATTTTTTCCAAACGCTATTTTTATATTAGTTTTTCACAAGACTTAAATGTTCAATAAGTCAATCAATCATCATTTGCTATCTGGCGGCGTCAAATGCAAATGCATAAATTCCGTATTGATATGTGTGTGTGTATGTATGCGAGTGAGATCAGTGAGATTTTGATATTTTTTCTGAATACCTGTTTGTAGTTTTCAATGTGGTGTAAAGCATTGAAAGAATTTGATGAAGACGAGACGAGCTGTGATTCAAATGCGTGAATAACTTAAATGCCTTGATTTGAAGGAGAATTTTTTTTTTGTGAATAACTGCAGTCTAATTAGGTTTGAGTGGATTCGGAAGAGATTTTTTTTTTAATAACTCTGGAAGCGTTAACATTTCCTAAGCCATATTTTGGATATCGGAATTTTCTGTTGAACTTTAAATTATTTAAAAAACTTATTTTGGCTTAACATATAAAAGAAAAATATTGAACAAATTTATGCAAATATGGGAGTAATTTTGTTTTTGTTGATTTTGAGGAAAATTATTATTTTAAGTACCGTTAACTGTAAAGCTTCCTTAAGCAATATATTGGATATAGAAATTTTCTGCTGAACTTGAAATAATTTAAAAAACTTTTTTTGACTTTATGCGGAAGCGAGAAAAAAGTTTAAAAAATGAAAATGTGCGAATAATTCATTTTGCGTGAATTTTGAAGAAGATTTCTAAGTACGTCGGTAGCGTTAAGCTTCCTTAAGCAAAATTTTTGATATAAAAGTTTGCTGCCGAACTTTGAATTATTTAAAAAAATTATTTTGGCGTAACATACCTATAAAACAAAAATACTGAACAAATTTATTGAAATATGGGAATAATTTTCTTTGTATGCATTTCACTTATTTTCACTTTGTGCGGAAGAGAGAAAAAAGTTTGAAAAATGAAAATGTGCGAATAATTCAGTTTGCGTGAATTTGGAAGAGGGCTTTTTAAGTACCTCTGGTTGCATAGGGAGTATTTTAGATAAGAAAAGAAGGCAAAAAAACTTTGAAAATTTGAAATGTACGAATAATTTAGTTTGCTTGAGTTTGGACGCGCATTTTTTTAACAACTCTAATAACCTTGGGTGTTTGTTCTTTAAGATTTTCTTATCTCGCTTGCTCCAAATCATTTGGAAACCTTATTATCCGTGTATAAATAAGAAACACAATTTTGATGGAGGTAAATTAAAATTTATGAATATTTTGTTTTGCGTTTATTTGGGAGACGAAAATTTCTTAATACATTCCTGGCCCTGATGCGTTCAAATAAACCTTAACTTCTGCAACAAATGAGGCCAAATTCTGAAATTTTTCCAACAAAAAAAAAAAAATATTTAAAATCCTATTTCAAATTTTCTGATATAAAAATCTTCTGACAAAATGACTACAAATTCTGAGTTTTTAAAGCCCTTATACCATTTGAGCATCCATTAGGCAAAGAGATTATAAATAAGAATTTTGTTTATAAAAAGAAATTGAGATATACAGATAACTTTTTTCTGTGTTTATTTGGAAGAGAAATTTTCTTGAAATATTTCTGGTGTTGATGTGTTTAAATAAAACTTCATTTCTGAGGCCAAATACTATTTGCCGAAATTTTCCAAAACAAAAAAGTTTTAAATATAATTAAAATTGTTTGATGCAAAAGCTTCTACCAAAATGAGCCCGAAATATAAGATTAAAAATCCTTACATCATTTGAGCAGCCTTCGGGCAGTGAGTTTGTATTGTAAATAAGAATTTTTTTATAAAAATGGGTTTATTTGAAAAAGAAAATTTTTGTTGGCAAAAGCACTTGACGCATTTTACTAAAATTCACTATTACTGCAATCCAATACTCTTCCAAATTAATTCAAAATTTTACGCATCCAAAAAACTAATTTTGTTATCAAACATCTGCCACACGCCTTCGCTGTAATTCATTTACAGCCACCAGCACCTTTCTAGTTTTTCGCTTTTAATATTTGATAAATTACACAATTTCGCAAATTCATCTTCACTTACCTGTTGTAAAAATTGTGCCAATAGATAAAATTGCTCCTTTTTGAAAAACCAATCCATCGATTGAACAGCCGTCAAATCCATATCGGCTGTCCCAGCGGCTTGCGGCACTTGTGGCTGCATTCGGTGGCTGCTAGCGGCTAATAATAATTCTGACGATGGCAGATTGTTATTGTTGTTGTTGTTGCTATTACTGCCACCAAATTTGTTAGTTTGAGTATTAGCTGTTGCCACTATATTGTTATTGTTGTTGTTGTTAGTTTTACTGTGCGCAGTTGTATTTAGTGCTAGTGCTGCTGCTGCTACTGTTGATGTTGTTGTTGTTGCTGCTGTTGTTGGCTTAACGGTTGTTGGTGCCGGTGTTGTGGGTGTACCAGCACCAGCAGCAGCTGCAACATCCACACTGGCACCGGCAACACACGTTGTCGTCGTTGTTGTTGCCGTTGTTGCTGGCGTATTGGCACGCGTTGTTGCGGTTGTTGTTGTTGGTTTGGTTTTGGATTTTGTTGCTGGCGTTGCCGTGTTTAATGTTTGTTTTTGTTATTTTGATTGTTGGAATTTTGGTGTTTTTGCCTTTTACTTTTTGTCAGGGTTTTTCGGCAGTTGCTTGTTGCTGCTGCCTACTGCACTTGGTTACTTTTCGAAAATCATTTGTTTTGATTTTTTTCTTAAACTTCTACAATTTTTCTGCACTTTTTCACTATATTTTTTCTTCTTCTTCTTTTATGCCTGTGCTCGGTTCAAATTTTCTTCTTCGTATGGCGCCTCACAGTAAATTTCAATCTCTGTCTAACTTTAGCCATTTATGAGGCAAAATACTTTTTTGATTTGAAATTTTAATACTTTTTTAACACTGAAATAAAGTAAATTTATTAAAGAAACAAAAAAATGTAAAGAACAAAATGTTGAATTGCGCACGATTTGATTTTTTTAATGCTTTTCAATGCTGCTCTCTAATATAAACATTTATGCTTATGGTGTGAGCAAAAACAAACATTTATCATAAAAATAAATTCTGAGAAAGCAGTTACTAAATTTTCATTTTTACACTTTTTAAATGCAAATCTAGGAGTTATTTTTGTAAGTCCAGTTTGGAATTGGTCTTGATGCTTATTTTCACATTTCTTATTCCTCTTTAAGTCTCCCAACTGCTTATAGCTTGTCTTTAGTCCCACAGTTTCTCTCCTTTTATAACATTTTTACACTAATTTTTTAAGATTTTTTTGTAATTTATAATCGCTATTTTTCTCGATTTCTTGGTTGGCTTTATTTTTTTTTATTATTTTTTTTTGTGTTTTTGCAACTACAACCGTTGGTTGGCCTTGGCCGCTACCAAAAATGCTTTATTGTTGGCTTTATTAGTTATTATTAAGTCAGCTTCATTATTAAGTCAACTTCAGTTGAAGTAAGAAAAGAAACAGTTTATTTTTCTCGTTTCCCGATTTCCTCATAATTAATTATTTTGAAATTGCTAATACATTTTTTCCGAACTGATTTGTTTTCCGTAATAATTCAGCATTTTCAATCAGAATTTCCTTACAGCTTAGCTTCATCTGCCTTAATCGTAATTTGTAATCTTCGCAAATCCGATAAAAGTTGTTTTCACTCCAAGGCTTCCATTATCTGAGTACTTCACGTACTTGGTTGGCACGATTTTTTTTTATAAAAATGTCCATATTTCAATGAACTTAAGTGATTTAAAATCATTCCTTCCTTTATTTCTTTTGAAACCAGTTTTCTTCATACTTTTACATATAAATATTTTCCGTGGTTCTGAGGTGGAACATAGGATCTCAAAGATCTCAGGAGATTAATTAATTCATTTCCTTTAAAACCAGTTTTCTTCGTAGCATAGAAAGGGTCCTCACTTTCAGTGTTGATGGAAGGAAATGCTTCAATACCTCGAGGTATTAATTTCTTACTTCAGTAAATCCACATTTTTCTTCGCCAATTTTTCAGCTCCTATCTCAAATAACTTTGAGCTATTGTGATTTCCTTCGCTTTATATTTCCTTTCGCTTTTCTTTCTACAGAAATAAATAGGTTTGAAATCCTTTGGCATTTAATTTCCTGATTCCCAAAGCTAAGTAATTTCACTGCTCATTGGCGTCTGTGGAATTTGAATTTTGTACTCGTATGGACTCAAAGTGTCTTCTCTCAGTTGTTTTGTTGTTGTTGTAGCAGCATAAATAATTTCCTACATAATTTTTCGGAATGCAAACGAAGCGACAGCCCTAAGCTGGATATAACTGCGGGTCGTTCCGATCGCATAAAACTGACTTTCCAAGCCTTCTAATTTGGTCGCTCAGTTCAACGTTGTGCTTTTCCTGATTTTTGGTTTTTGATTTACTTTCATTATCATGCGAATTGAAAGAAACAACTTTTCGAATGTTATACACCTTTGACGCGTAGAAGTTTTTTATTTAATTTTCTTAAATCGGTTTTTACGTTTTCTGTGGTTTTCTTATTTTGATCAGTGGAATAAAATCAGTATTTGGAAGTTATTTTTAGTTTATGGTTTTTTATTTTTTGCTATTTGTTTTTTTTTTGTTTTGTTTGTCTGTTGTTTGTTTGTCATAGTGCATAAAAAAGTCAATATTCTTTCTTTTATTGTCAACTATTATTAAAAAATTGCTTAGCAGCCACTTTTTTGAAACTTATTTTCGCGGTTTCTCTGTTCATAAACATTTCTACTTGAAAGCATTTGCCGTCGCTATTTTACACATATTTTCAAGCACCAGTCATTCAACGCATTATTTTTTTATTTCTTACTTCAACTATGCGGAAAAGTATTTAAACATATTCAAGTCAAGAAAAACATTTGAGGTGAGTGAATTCACAAAAACTTTGCCATAAAAAAAATTAAAAATTCAGTTAGCTAATCAATTATTATTTTTCTAATAAATCGCATTCAAATTCAAAATAAAATTTGTGGCAGTCCAAACAAATCATGCACCTCATCGTATTGTGTTCCTCTTATACGTAGGAAAGTTCTTCAAATTTATGGAAAAGCACACAAAAAATATTTGATAAAAAAATTATGCTTACAAGTCGCAAGTTAAACACTTTTTTTGTTTGTTTGTAGAAATTCTAAATATTTCTTTTGTTGTTTTTTCAACTGTTTCCTATTGACTTAAAATTTCGGTAAGCGATACATTCAACACAGAAGTCAAAATAATTATTAATTCAATTTATTGCCAGCCATTAATCTGAATTTGCTTTTTTTTCTCATTTGCCAATCTAGCGTGCAAAAAATATTCATTCAAGTAGTTCAGCTTCTCCAAGAAATTTCCACACCTCTTCACTGTCATTCTAAACTGAACTACTTCGCATAAAATTAAATCTGCAGGCACTAAAAATATCAGAATTTAATCAACAGCAGCCGTAAATTATAAAATTTTCACCGTCGCAAAAATAGCAAAATAATTTTGCTTTATTATTATCAATGCAATTATTTGTTATAGGAGAAAGTTGTTTGTTGTAGTTGTTTTGCTTATTTGTTGCATTGTTTTGTATTGTTTGCACCCACTTCCACTTAAACACACCTGTATTTAAACGGTCTTTGCTACATACATACACATATACACGCCCACAATTTAGCAAAATGTTGTTGTAGACATGCAGGCGCTTGTTGTTGTTTATGCAAATTTTTTTTCAAAAATATCAAAATTGTTACTAAAAATGTTTGATTTATTCACTACCGTTCACGTTCGCGCGTCGTATTGTTGTAGTTGTTGTCACCGATTTTTAATACTTTATACTAATCAATTAATTAATTAATAAACGCTTTTTTACCGAATTTCGTACTACCAACAAATGCCCGGTAGTTTTGAGATTTTTTTCCACTAATTTTCTATCGACCGTCGTTGTTGTCGTTGTCCGACCAGGCCAGCGGCGTAGTACTACACTAGGCTATTATAATAATAACAAATAAACAAGACAGACAGACACACACGCAGGCAGCGCAACTATAATCTAATAAGATGTTGCCTGTCACGAATTCGGCTGATGACTGAACAAATCGAACATTAACGAAGCGCGCACAACCCTCCCGTGTGTATGGCCAATGCGGCAGCGCTACCAGCAGCGACGTTGGCCGCACACAAGACTAGAGTTGTACAGAGTTTAGGCAGCGGGTGTGCGCGGCAAGCGCTACACAACGCCGGTGGCGGCCGCATGTAGTGGAGTATTGGCCAACATGCGTTCGAAAGTCGTGAATGTAGTGGTTGGTTGGTTGGTTGGATGGTGCTCTTGTTGCGCGCACTGTTGATAGTGTGGTTGTTGTTATCGGTGTTTGTTCTTCTGCTCGATTCTTCGAATGTGACTACTGCTGCTGCTGTTGGTAGCGATAGTGTTTGTTGTTGTTGTTATTGCTATTTGGTTTGGCGTTGCCAATCGTTTCATCGTTCCATCATCGGTTGCTCCATCGGTTCATTCGCTCAGCGCCCACCATCGGCGTCACAGCGCCACCGCACCATAACGCAGCGCTTCATTTGGCTCTTTTATTGTTATTTCTTTTTTCCCATACGTTGTATTTTATTTCCTTGATTTTTCTATTTTTTTTTTTTTTTTTTTTTGCTTTGCCTTCGATTTACTTTATCCATTCGTTGATATTATTATTGCTGTTTGTTTTGTTTTTGCTTTTTAGTGCTTATTTTTGTTGTTTATCCATATTTTCATGTGTTTGGTTTGATTTCGGTAAATGCTTGCTCGTTTCGCTCAGTCGACAATGACAGCAATAGCAGCAGCACCAACAGCAATGTAAACGTCTACGCTAGCGTCGTCGTCTGCGGAAGTGTAGCGCTCGCATCGGTTTATTTCGGCTCATTTGTTGTGAGTGTCGGTGTTCGTTGACTCGATTTATGAATGCGCTCAAAATAAAATAAATACCTATAAAAGTTGAACAAGAAATGGAATGACGGTTAATGAAAGGTTTTTAATTCGCATATGCAAATGGACTTTTATAGGAGTCGGTGCTGAACGCAATTTTAATGACTGATGGGAATTTGTTATATACTTATGCATGATGTGACATGTACACTTCCATATTACTTATAGTTGTGCTAGGTATTTGTATAGTGTAGGATTAACAGGCGAAATGATGTGAGCGTGAAGGAAAGTCGCATGAAAATTTATATATTTGCAGCACAAGAGAGCCAAGTTTAATTAAAAATACATAGTGCAACATGATAGAGCAGAAATGTGAGATAATTTTGGTTTAACTGGTCAGCTTCTAATTTAGGAATTAATACACTGCCGCCATCTGCAGTCCGTGGTTTGCTACATTTTCATTAGCGAATTGGTATGAAAGTACTAAAGGTATCTGTTAGAAATGGGCACAGGCAATGTGCATGAACAAGGTATAATTTATTTTTCAGATGTCGTTTATTTCGACTTATTTTTTGTTTTTTGGGTTCCAAGACTTGCCTATTATTTAGTGAACTTATTCCATGGGTCTAAAAGTTAACTAATTAAGAATAAATAGTTAACTTTTTATAAAGTTAGAAATATTTGTTCTTCGAAAAAATGCTATTAAATATATATAAATTGCAATTGGCTCAGAAAAATAATGACAGGAAATTAATGAAGGTAGTCACGAACCAGCCTCGTAAATTTACACAGTAAGTATTTCCGTATATCGACTAGTGTAGCAGCAACATTGAACAGAACCTACAGTTTTAAGGCGACTCCGAATGGCAATTCGTTTTTATGACGAGCTTTTTCATGGCTGCAAACGCTCGAAGGTTTGCCATTCCCGAGGAGCGGCCGCTATTAGAAACAACTTTTTCTTCATTTTAGTGTACACCGAGATTCGAACTTATGTATTCTAAATGGTAGTCACTCACCAACTCATTCGACTACGGCGGCCTTAAATATTAAGATTTTAATAATCGAACAGCAGTAGTAGCATATTTTAAAGGCGACGCCTAGATGTCAATAGTGAATAATTCCTAGACGGTACAGTTTTTGATGCCATCTTTGACATTTGTCAAGTAGACAGATGTACGTACGATTTTACATAGAGGAACAATGCATTAATATTTTTGAAGCTTTTATGAAAATGGGCGATCTTTAAGAACAAAATATAGCAAAATACCTGATTTTTTTGGTGGAAATGATCATCCTAATCACAAATATGGTACACAAATTTCAAGAAATTTGTATTGCCCTTCGTAGCCGAATGGGTTGGTGTGTGACTACCCTAGTGAATTCAGAGAAAACGTAGGTTCGAATCTCAGTGTAACACAAGAATTAAGAAAAATGTGTTTTCTAATAGCTTCGGCCCTATTCAGGCATTGACTTCCGAGTGTATTACTGATATGAAAAAGCTCCTCATAAAAAATATCTGCCGTTCGGAGTCGGTTTGAAACTGTAGGTCCCTCCATTTGTGGAACAAAATCAAGACGCACACCACAAATAGGTGGAGGAGCTCGGCCAAACACCCAACTTTTCTTTCAAAAAACAAAAAGCAACTTCAAGAGCAAAAAATAGAGCAGAGTGTCAGTCTCAACCTAAGCTTTTCCATAATCCCGATATATAAAAAGTAATCGCTAAAGAAAAATTGCTGCATTGTATTTGATCACTAATGAAATCTTGCGGCTGAAAAGTATAATTCTTTTTTGTATTGATGCTAATGAATATAACTGAAGATAACTTTCAGAGTTCGAATTTTGAAAATTGAATATTGTAATTTTTCTTGACTGCCTTCCACTGTCATATTTCTGCTGCTCTGTGGAGTACTTCGAAGTTGCCCATTATTGTTAAACAAACTTTCTTATAATTTTGATGCTTTATGTCCTAAAAAAGCTGCTCTCGGTATCTCAAATAAGGCCACCGCATTTTCATTAGTGCCCTATTTATACCCACGGACTGGGCAAACATTACAACCTAACCAAAAGCTTTAGAAAATTTCCTAGTATGCAGTTTTATAGCCCATTCAAGTTTATTACAATGACGTATAAGTTTGAAGTCCCTCAAAAATCGCGCTGTGTTTCGAAATTTTTTTACATGCTTTGTAGAGCTTTTTTTCTTTTATAAAAAGCATTTGTTCAAGAGTTTTCTTTTTTTAATTTAGCATGAAAATTATTGCAATTAGTGTAAAAAGATAATGTGACCTTTTCTCCTTTTAGATTCATATTTTTATCCCAAGATAATCATGTTTATTAACCAATCGAAACTATTTGCTTCCTGAAAGTCCTTACGCTATTGTGTCTAGAAAACTCAAATTTAGTCAGCAGCAAAAGTAACCAATCCTGCTAACACTAAAAAAGCATTCAAAAGAAAAATATATATATATGTATGTGGATAAAATGCGCTCTCAATCCGAATTACACTCATTCAATGCCTAATAAGCACGCTCTCTCCACCGACAACCACTCAATTCAATGCCAGCGACGGCGACGTTGATTGACCTATGCCACAGCCGCTGCCTCTGTGCACGCCGCAGTCGACGTCAATTGACTCTGACAGCAGGTTTGCTGCTTTATTCCTTCGTTTGACTGCCTTCGCCCGCTGCTGGCGCTGCAGCTGTTGCGCTCACATGTACGCGCCATTGTGTTTGATGTTGTTATTGTTTGCTTTTGATTTCCTTAACTGCATTGAATTTGTCATTGCATTACTCTGATGATATTTTTTTTACATACATACCTACATACTAGTAAGTATTTCTTTCTATTCCAACACCCACTCACCCTTTCCGATAAAATTCATGCTGGATCTCTCGCTCTCTCTCTCTCTTGCTTTTCCAGCGACTCATTATAAGATTTTTCTTCAAATGCGATTTGTGAGCAGACATGGAACCGATTCTTTCAATAATAAATTTTTCCATTCGCGTTTTATTGGATTGTTTTTTATTTTTATTTTATTTTTTATTTCATAGACTATCTTTATGCTCACATGCGCTTAAAGTTTATTGCGCGCTCAGTCTCACACACAAATTTGCTCTCTCTCTCTTTGGTCTTTTGATTACATTTCATTTGTGTTGCGTCTTCGATGGCTTCGGCAGTGCCTTTACGGGTTTTTTATCGGTTTTCTTATGTGATTTTGATTTTTGTTTGCGTTTGTTTATATTTCAAGAGCGACGTGGAGTCTCCGAATTTCATACAAGTATTGTATAGATGAGCGTATTCTTCCTTCGGGCATGCGAGTGTTTAACGTCGAAGTCGTCGTCGCTGCCATCGCCACCGCCGCCATGTATTGAAATTCATTCATTCACTTCAATTTGTTTTTATTCCTCTCTCTCGGCCCATTATTTCTTGCTGTTGTCATTGCTGCTGTTGTTTTTTATATGATTTTTGTAGTTGCTGTTGTTGTGATTGGGGTTCGTTTGGGTTCGCCCGTTCGTTATCGCCTGCTGCCTGCCCGCCTGCCTGCCAGCACGGCTGTCTGTGCTTGGCTGCTTTGACTTCGGCTCTTGGCTTCGTTTGCTATTTCATTCTGTCGCGTGTGGCTCACAATTCAATTGAAATCATTTCATCGTCGCATTTTTTATTGCTGTTTTTTTATTTTTTATTTTACTTTTTTCTCCTCTTTGTGGGGCTGGGAGACACACCACTCTATGGGTTAGCGTGTGTATGTAAGTTGGTGGCGCACACAAATCCGATTTTGCCTCGCACCGGCGCGACGATGCTTATTACATACGACTTTTTCTTGTTTTTGCTGGCTAGTTGTTGTTTCGTGCATCAACTAGTATTCAATACGGTTACGATTTCTTTCCATTTTTTCTGTCGTCTTTTTAGTCTGCTATCCCTCACTCCTCCTCATCCAGCACTCTTTGGCAATTCACACTCGTCATTTCTTGCTCCCCCTCTCTTGCTCTCGTGTGCGAGGATGTGTGTGTACATGAGGTGGAGCGCCATCGTTGTTGTCGCGTATGTTATATGTTATTGTTATTGTAGTTTTGGGGCCGCACATCTTCTGCTTGCCCTGAGCGGCTGCTGATTACTTTTATTCGCTTTTGTCACTATGTGAAATTTCTGTTGTTATTTTTGTTTTTATTTTCGTTTACGATAGTGGTTGTTGTATTTATTGAGCATTTGTAGATTGAGTTTGGTTGGTTGGTTGGCTGGCCGTTCGGTTTATTTGGTTGCACGTCAATGATGGATATGAGTGAGTTTCTTGGGAAGGCACGGAATGATTTGAGGTTAGAATTTTCGATTTTTTACATGAACATCCATGCAACCATGTAAGGGTAGGCACATACATAAAGATATTTGTATGTAAGTATATAATTTTTTTTATTTATTTTATTTTTATATAATATTCATATGAATGTGACTAAATAGAACATAAGAATGTATGTACATATAAATGTATAAGGGGAATTATAGTGTAAATAAAGATTTAACCCAACCAAATTTGACAATTCTAAATAAAATTAAAAAGTATTTTATATTAAAAAAGGTTTGAGTATAGAATTGTTTGTTGAATTAATCAATAAAATGATATTGCGATGAATGGGCGAAAAAATTAAAAATCTCAATATAAAAATAACTGGTACGAGAAGCGGAACAATTCAGAAAAAAACTTTTTTGTTCGCGCAAAACGTTTATAGTTTCTTTCTTTTTGTAAAAAGTAAGTTTTTATCAACAATATTTATACGTATAAAAATAACAAATAAATAATTGGCGCATACACTTCTGGTAAGATGTTTGATCAAGCTCCTTCCTATAGGTGATAGACGAAACCAAAAACTTTATGTGATTTAAATAGGATCCTCAAAAATGTATGGTAAGAACATAATTGAAGGCCATTCTAAAAACATACAGTTTCCGCAATTTTTCATGAAGGGATATTGAAACATCTGAAGTTAAATCTATGCCAAATAAAAATTAAATATAAATATGGACGATTACATGTTTTTATTATCCATATTTATATATTTGTATGTATTTTATTATTTTTATTTCATATTTTCACAAAATTTGAAAAAAGTTATTTCCTTCAAACCTCCTGCATATTCCACTAAAATTCACTTCTCACAGTTCTCATTTAAGTGAAACACATTATTTGAGCAACACATGAAATTGTATCATAAATCGTTCCTGCACCCTAACCCAATCAATCAATTTAATCCGCCCCAACAAGGCAGTGCATCGATTTGATTGGCTTCGATTTATGTGCGCTTCAGGAATCGGGCAAAAGCAATAAAAATCAATGTGAATCGACAAGTCTTACCACTCATCTAAGCATCCCTGCCCACCCGAATGCACCTAACAGCCACCTAGCAACAAATACAACACCTATGATATTATTAACATGCAGAATAAGAACAACAGTTCGAACACCGTTCTCACTCGTGTCTAGTGGTAAGGCGATTGGCAACAACAGCAATCGCACGCGCACGCACATATGTATATGCACTGGCAGTGGTGAGAAAAATGCAATCTTTCTCCGTTACACAAAAGTAAACAAAACATTGCACGATTTTCTTTCGTTAGGAAAATAGAGAAAAAATAAAAAAGAAAGAGGCAAAAAGCAAAATTGTTAGAGAAATGCATAGAAATACAAAAAAAAAAAGTCAAACCATTAAAACGAAGAGTGAATTTAAATTCGACGACTGATGATGACTTTGTCGCCGATCCAACGTCGTCTACTGACGCACCTAATCTAACTACCATAGCGACAGTTAACCTCCACTATGCATTCCGATATTTCGTCGTTGGCTGCCGAAAGCTGCGCCTCTTTCGGCTACCATTTTCACAATTTATTGTTGGTGTTGCTTGGCTGTCCCTGAAGTTAGATGTGAGCGAAATTTCTTTTCTGCATTTTTCTCAAATAAAATAATGCAAAAACAACATTAATAAAAATCTCACAAATACAAATATGTTATTCCCTCATGCAATGCACACCCATAAGCATCTACTTACCCACCGCAACAACAAAAAATGAATTTATAAAAGCAACAACAAATATACTGGCGAAACCAATTCAAACGTGTGTGTCTGTGTGTATATATGAATATATGTAGGGAAAATCTTTGGAAAAAATGCGTGCTGGCAGCTAGATGTTAAAAAATGATGCTTTCTCAGTTGTGCACATGTGAATTGAAAGGTTGATTGACAATCGATGGATGACAGGGCTCTGTAGTGGTGCCTACAAAAGCACTGCTAACAACAACTCCAATAATGGCGATGC
This sequence comes from Anastrepha fraterculus, assembly GCA_037575425.1. Classification (NCBI taxonomy): domain Eukaryota; kingdom Metazoa; phylum Arthropoda; class Insecta; order Diptera; family Tephritidae; genus Anastrepha; species Anastrepha fraterculus. The sequence goes on along the minus strand of JAYXIM010035372.1, from coordinate 399,867 downwards.
TGACTACGATAAACAACAGCAATAGCAATCATGGGTTAACGGACATAGTCGGCGCTTGGTGTGGGGGTGATAATGTTGCTTATTTTAATATTGCTTAAGCTGTAAGCTTTTTTACTACGGTGCAAAGAAATGCAAAATAATGTCAGGCTGAAGGTGGTTTCCAATCGAATCCAAACTATTTTTTATTGTGTTTGATGATACTTTGTTTAAGAGAAACCACATCCAGTCATTACGACCAAGATATTATTTAACGCAAAAACGATTTGTTTGACTTAAGGGGTCCCGGTGATGTAGAGCTCGAAAATTTAAGGTATTTTCGGCATTTTTGTTTTCGATAGAAAAATGAAAAACGATATTTTTAATTTTTAAGCTTTTTATTTAACTTCTTTTACATACAAAAATAAACAAATAAAATTCTAAATGACGCGGCTTTGAATTTGACTAAAAAACTTCAGTTTTTTAATCAAAAATATGCGAAATAATTGAAATAATAATAGGATTCTAGTACTGGTGATAGCCATTGATGTTATGAATAACATGTAAAAAATTTCAGACGATTCGGCCAAAAATTTGGCAGTGTATTCTTAAAAGCTTATACTTTTGAAATATCAAAAAAAAAAAAGGTTTTTTGAAATTTCTAGACCACAGGGTCCCCCTAAAAAGTCCCTGCAGGGCCGCCAAAATGTATTTGGAGTAAGCTTTTTTACTGCGGGTGCGAAGAACCGATATGTATTTGCTGTGAAGAGTGAAATAATCCAATGCTGACTGTGGTTTGCTATCGAATAAGATTTCTTTTATTTTTTCAGGACTTCCTTCCAATTTCTTCTTTTATATTTATTTATTTATTTATTTAATAATGTCTTAACAAAATACAGAACATATGTACATTTAAGATTTTAATTGAAAACTATTTGCTTGATTCTATAGTAAATAAAATTCTGCTTACGAACTAAATAAGAGTAAGGTGAAGTTTTGTACTATGTTCGAAATATTCGTTAATATGAATTGCGGCTAAGCTAATTTCACCTTACAAATATCAAAGAAATAAAATAAAAAAGCAAATCAGATTTCCACAGATTTCACTTCATGGACTGCAACTATATAACCAAATGAATATTTGATTGGTTTAAGGAAGTTTTAAAAATGAAAATGTCCTGTATAATTCGATTGGTTACCCTTGCCTTTTAGAAGACAGATTTTTCAGCTATAGCGAATAGTGAAGGATCCTAAATATTCTCTGTACTGATATAATTCACTTAATTTCATCCGCCAGCGAAATGATTCTAAGCTACTGAAATATGAGACAGGCGGTCGAAATACGACAAAATACGGAAAAGTTCCGAACTCTGTATTTGAATCATATTTTTGAAATATTCCTTTTATATGGCGTAGTTTATTTGTAATTAATAACACAAATTAATAAGTACGCTATTTTCATTTATGACGTTCAGAGCGTTCCGATTTTGCTATACAAATGCAACCTTCGAAAAATATATGTTGAGGATTGTCGCGCTTACCGATAATCTCTTGCTTCTAAAAGAACAAATACTGTTCTTTTGAAACTGGAATAGGAATAAAATCGTAATGAAAAGTGCTTCGGCAGCTATCTTGATTTTCGCTGCATTTACAAGATGCAATCATATCACAGAGTTATTATTTAGCAGGAGCTGTAAAATATGCAAAAAATTACAAGGCTAGCATTGAATTCGAGCAATGGCGATGAATTCTAAATTGCCCGAGAAAACTTCCGACGTATGGCAGCCATAGTAACTGCCAAAAAATTTAATTTTTTAAGATTGGGTGGCTTAAGCGCCGTAGCCGAATGGGTTGGTGCGTGATTACCATTCGGAATTGAGAGAGTGTCGGTTCGAATCTCGGTGAAATACCAAAATTAAGAAAAACATTCTTCTAATAGCTGTCGCCCCTCGGGCGAGTGTATTTCTGCCATGAAAAGGCTCCTCATAAAAATATCTGCCGGTCGGAGTCGGCTTGAAACTTTAGGTCCCTCCATTTGTGGAACAACATCAAGACGCACACCACAAATAGGAGGAGGAGCTCGAAGCTGAAAAATGTTTTCAATACAAAAGTGCTTAACTTTGGAATGCTGAAATTTATTGAATAGTATTTAAAGTTAAATTAGAAACCGCAGTGGCAGTGAGAGACTACCATTCGGTTGGGCGCAAGTTTGTAACCTGCTTTGGAAATAAAACATTGAATGACGGATAACATTTTTTGCTAATAGCGATCGCCTTTCTGTAGGCAAAGCTATTAAACTTTACCTACGCCCCTGCTGGCACAAATCCACATCACTTGAGCAATTGAAGTACACTGGCTGCTGTGTGTAAAAGCAGGAAGCTACTGTAGGGACAACCAACATTTACGGTAAGAGGAGGTAGGAGTGTGGTGTGTGTGTGTGTGCGCGCGCGCTAAAGCTCAATTTTATCGCACAAAGTGTTAGAGCAAAGCAAAAATAAATACAGTACGAATATTTACAACAAATACAAAACAAATCAAATATCATGAGAATGAGAGAGACTAGCGCACGATGGAATTTGTTGAGTGTGAGAGCCGCTCTATAACAAAGGCATTGGCTTATGAGATTCTGAACATTCGTTACACGATGAGCGTATGCACATACATATGTGCAATAAAAACGAAAAAAAAACGCAAAGATAGGAGAAAACCAACAGCAAAAATAAATATAGTGGAGTGGGCGGATTGGGTGGGTTACTGAAGGCGCGCTGTGATGGCTTGAGTTGTTTTTTTACAAATGAATTGAGTTGAGTTAGAAAAGACAGTTGCATTGGTGATGGGAGAAGAATCATTGTATTTGATTGCAAAACACTTCCTCCAGTGTAAAAGAAAAAGGAAAGGAGCGCTGAGTATTGGCAAGAAATTAAAGAAAGCAAGTGAATTGCGCAGGAGGAGAGTTGATGTGAAATAAAAGGTGAACAAATGAATTTTAGCAATACCAACAGTTAAGAAAATCAAAGCAACAATAATGATGGCAGTAACAAAAAACATAGCGATGGCATAAGTGTAAATTTTTTAAAGTCACAGTAGGAAAGGAAAACTGGAAGAGGAAGAGGAGAAAACGACAGACAGTTATGGCAAATACGATAACGTATATTTACCACATACAACTGTACATGGGCATGTATACCTGCATGTATGTATGTATATACAAGCATTGGGAAGACGAACGACAACAGCAATTGCTGCAACAACAACAGCAACACCAGCATATCCCACACATGGCAGTGCCAACAAATTGGAAAAGCATTTAAAAAACTTTTACGATTGGTGCTTTGAAGCGTTTGAAACGATTGGGTGGTCTTTGCCACTGTCGTCGTCACTGTTATCGTTGCTTCGCTTCGTGTACGCTTGGTCGGTTGTAGCAGTTTCTTGCAGCCTGTTTTTTCTTTTGCCATTTTTCATACTCGGTATTTTTTTTAATGCTTTTTCTTTTTAATTTATTTTTTAACAGTTGTCAATTTGCTTGCTGTTTCGCTGCCTTCACTAACGGCACCTGCAATTCCGCTACAAGCACTCACATGTACTGGGAAAAGTGGGTGCTCGTACTTACATACATTCAAACATACATTTGCAAATATTCTGCATTGTATGTCGGTGTGTCTATTTGTGTACTTCGTTAATTTTGCTCTTCACTGTCAGCGGGTGGCAGCAGCACACTCGAATTTTCTTCGTAGTTGTTGGCGGCAACGCCTCAAACTTTTAACCAAATCAAAGTGGGTGAAGGTTCATGGCAAGGTGCTTGGCTGTCGAACAAACGAAATTAATTGAAAATGTAGAAAATGTCAGGAGTTGAAAATTAATGCATTGGCGAACTGGTTTGATTTGCTTGATATAAAAAGCGAAATGTACAATTAATAATTTTGTATTATTTCTCTTATACCACTTTATTGCAAATATTAATGATAGGCAACACGTTTTTTTTAAGTTTGATTGAGATATTTAATAATGATCAAAATTAAGTTAAATAAATAATAATTCAAATGTATAAAAGCAAGAAATGAAGAGAATAATTAATTAAAAAATCTATTAATATTAGCAGTAGCCTTTCGTAATGTAGTTTAATTATGAATAATTATATTTCTGATAAATAAATAAATAAAAAGAGCAGAAAAATTCTGTAAAATTTTAACTGATTTTTGATTTATTTTATACTACGAACATTCAAAACATAAATATTTTGCTTTTCAGTCTTTACCAAGAAATCGAGATTCGTGTACATACATGCCACTCTACTTAAATCTGATTTATGATTGGACTTGGATTGAAAACTAAAAAGAATGAGTAAATATAAATATAAATACTGTTTTAGTTCCCTTCCATTCGTCCTAAGGTTCCAGGCTAGAATATTTAGGTAGACAATGTTTTAGTAATGCATTTAACCCTCCGTTGGATACCTTGTTTAAAATCTTCGATTGGGCACCCGGGTCTGGCCCTTTTCATCCTGTTCGATGATCCTTTTTAAAAGGCAAATCGATGAAAAATTAAATTGTAGAAAGCTACCTGGAAGCTAATAGCTAACAACTACAATAGAAATATGTTAAATTTGCGTCCAAAGTCCAGATTCTGGTATCCAACGGATGATTAAATAGTTTCTGAATACTGAATATTACGAAACATTCCGTAAATGTATAACGATATTCATTTACTAGGGCGGTCGCCATAGCCGAATGGGTTGGTGCGTGACTACCATTCGGAATTCGCAGAGAGAGCGTCGTTTCGAATCTCGGTGAAACACCAAAATTAAGAAACATATTTTTCTAAAACCGGTCGCCCCTCGCCAGGCAATGGCAAACCTCCGAGTGTATTTCTACCATGAAAAAGCTCCTCATAAAAAATATCTGTCGTTCGGAGTCGGCTTGAAACTGTAGGTCCCTCCATTTGTGGAACAACATCAATACGCAAGCCACAAATAGGAGAAGGAGCTCGGCCAAACACCCAAAAAGGGTGTACGCGCCAATTATATATATATATGTATACATATATATTCATTTCCTAGGCAAAGTTTCAGTTTCTTGTATTTATTTTAATTATTTAAAAATATGGCAAATATTTGTATTTTTATATTCAAATTAAATATGTTACGATTACCTGCTTTCATTAACAAACTGATAGACAAAATTAAGCAAAAGTGTTAAGTAAGATTAATTTTTAATCAGCCGAAGGCGTTGTTGCTAGTGCTATGCTTAATATGCAATTTATTTATTTACATATGTATATAGTATGTATATTTTATTTTTAAAAATAATAAAAAAGGTAACTTTTTTTTATAATTTTCCACCTTAATAAATGTTTCCACCTACTAATGTTAATTTTAATGCACCCACTTTTCGTTTATAATATTATTCCTATACCTCCCTGTAAAATGTATGAACTAACAGCACAGTACAAATACTTTTAACAGCACAGCACAGACACGTTTAACAGCAAAAACAGTAATGTAAACGGAGACCTGTTCTAACGAGTTCTTACGCGAAGCAACTACAAGAGCATCGCATATAACAGCAAACACAATTTAACCCCTGCCAATGGAAACGCTGTAAACGGAACTTTGTCTTTTAATTTTGCTCTGGCTTTGCGCTGTAATGAAATTGCAGCCAACCACATGTTAATCACTTAGAACAAGTTCGAATTTCGAAATTCTTCGAAGATTGCTGTTACATGCGCTGTTATTTGCTATTGAAGGATACGTAGAAATTTTAACAGGAAATTGAGTACAAAATGTTAATGTGCTGCAGGGGAAATGCAGCCGACTCGTTTATGGTAGACAATTGGGATAACAGCAGGGAATTGGAGTAACGGAACAGTGTAGTTCGAAGTTAAATTTGTTACTGATTGAATTTAATTTTTGAAAAATTTGTAAGTTACATGCAATTTATGAGTTATTTGCATACGTTAAAGAAATTTTGTAAATTTAAATAATAATAATATCATTATTTTATGTACGAATGCACCATACGTACATACATAGGCACATATCTACATACATATGTGGAAGGTTTGTAAATTTAAAAAAGCGGCGATTCAGTGATGGTGTAGCTGTGCAGGAAAATTTACAAATTAAGTAAAAATAAAGAAACAAATAAATAAAAAAATACGAGGTTATAGGCACAACATTTTGAATAACTGAACCTTTTAACCTCAGTTTCAGCGATGGCTTCTTCACTGGAGCGAAATTTCTCACTGATGAGTATTTTCTTAGGTCTCCGAACCGCCATTAGTCCCTGGGAGTCAAATCTGACCGGTGAATGTGGAAGGAAAATCGTAATTCAATTGATGTGGTTTTGACATTGTTTTGATTGACTTGTGACAGGGTGCGTTGTCTTGATGAAACAAGACAGTGAGCAAACGCGGCACTCACTTCACTCATAGAACTTTCTCATAGTCAAATGCTCATGCACATTTTTTTTATATCTTTACGATGTCAGCTACCTCACGCAACTTCACTTTTCGACCATTCAAAACGATTTTGTGGATTTTTTATGTTTTCTGGTGTTACCGCCTCATGTGGACGTCCACTGCGTTGTGCATTATCAGTGTCCCACTGTTGTATTGTTGTTTCTAGTGGAGCTTAAAGGCTTGAAACGTGTTGTGGGTACTACCACTTTTCCAGCCAATGCTTTGCTTGAACAGTATTTTTTCGTATCAAGAAGGAATGTAAAATTAACACACGAAATCCTTTTTGAACCATTGTTTTGAAATTAACTAATATTTAATATATCTCTTTATCAGTACATTTCTCTTAATAAATAATATATTTCGTTTCTTATGTTCTAAAACATTCATATCTTAAAGTGAATAGATGTAAAAATTTTCCCTAAAATACTACTTTTAAAAAACTCGAGATTCAAATCCGCCTTAAAAATGCACTTAATAAAAAAATGTAATTCATTCTCAACCCGCTCAGTCAGCTTTACCAGCTCATTATGAATATCAATAGTTCGAACTCAGCAATCATCGGCAACCCGACAAAATATTGCAACCAAAAAATAAATATGAAAAGGTAAGAAAAATACATACATACATACAACACAGTAGCCGACGGCATATGAGTGACCGTCAATATATGTACATATGTACACATATATCACACATACAACGCATATCCTCACATACAAGCAGGTGGACACACACGCTGCCGTATGTGCGTACGTGCATTGGTATTACAAATTGTGATGAACGAACGAGCGAACGAAAAACGATTTAAGCCCCGCCCTATTCGATTGGCGCACCATTGCCTGATGTCAGCACACACACGGCCATTGCTTATGAACGCATGGGTGTGTATGTATGTATGAACGTACGTTGTGTGTTATATGCGCACTGACAGCGCCGTTGGCAGCGCGTTTGACGATAGCTAGCGCAAGTGGTCGCTCAGTCGGGTTGGTCATTTTGTGTGTTTGTTGGCTGGATATGACAGGTAAATGATTGAGTGACAATTGTATTGGTGTTGGTATTGGAGAAGTGATCATATTGAATGAAATTTCTTATTACTGTATAGGGTGTTTGATATTGAAAGTTCTTATATATGTATGTATGTATGTATGATTGTATTATAAAATGTGCTTAAATTAGTTGTTGTAGGAAGATTGAATTGTCTTAACTTTTCGAAGGGACTCAACACAAGCCAACGAATTAAGGTCTTGCGACTTTTAGGTCGAGTCTGGTGCGATAAGTCGAATATTGAAAGGTTGGAATCATAAATGTAGAGCAGTTAAATGTCTATGAAAATTATGGAAAGTGGCAAAGTTAAAAATAGTCAAAAATAAAGTCTAAAAATGTAATTATGAAGATGGTCTTTGAAATATATACCAAATATGCAAATTAGGCATTGCCTAAACCTGCTAATGTTGGATGTTGGATACTTCTATTTCTACTCGAAAAACATACAAAAAAAACCAAATTTTTTATTAAAGAGGTTTGCTTAAAAAATTGTTAATTTCGTTGCACTAATTATACGAAAAATTTAAGCGACCGCCACAGTCAAATGGCTTGGTGCGTGACTGCCATTTGGAAGTGCGTAGGTTCGAATCTCCGTGCATGAAACAGCGAAATGAATAAGTTTTTTCTACCTCTGAATGCAAACCTCTGAATGCATTTCGGCCATGAAAAGCTTCTCATAAAAAATATCTGCCATTCAGAGTTGGCTTAAAACACCCAAACACCCAAAAAGGGTGTAAGCGTCAAGAGATACGCAAGATGGCGCAAAATTATTCATTCAATTTTATTTCTGAATAACTTTTTTACTTAATAAAAAAATGGTTTTGAGTGAAGGAAATATTTATTTTACGCACTCCATTGCTTGGCTTAATGTTAAATATGATTGACGTACGATACCCTTTACAAAAATTATAAATCTTCCAATAGCTGATAAATTTGTGCACCCTGCATTTAAAGTAGACGCTACACAATCACATACACACATGCGTTCATTAATATTTCTGCGCTGCGAGTTTATTTCACTATGAATTTCAGTATAATTTATTAAGGTGTAGTGTAGTCAGACTGACATAAAAAATGTGGCTAATTGTTCTGATAGTTTTCCGCCAAGTATCCATCTTAGCCAAACCAAACAGCAGGAGATAACTTTTCGAACTCGAAATAGTGCTTCAATGGTCGGCCATCAAAGAAAGTGTTGAAATAAAAATCAAATTGTTGCACTTTCGCCCTTTAAAAGGGATGAGCATAGAAGAGGAAGAAAAATTCACACATTTCCGCTGCGCAGCTAACAGAACCGGCGCCTATTTGCATGCAATTAACAATGACTGCTGGTGTCACTGCTGCCTCTGCTGCTGCTGCTGCTGGAACAGTGATGAGTCGCATGCAGAGAGCAGTCGGCTACTCGCAGCCATTGATGGCATTCGGGCTATTGTTGTCCATTTTTGGACAACAAACAAATGCACAGCATGCAGTGAATAGTTCCTGTAGTTGTTGAAAATAGAGTTGAAGCATGTGGAGCAAATTAGGTAAGAAGTTGGGTATGCAGGTTTATTTCATATACGCACTTGAACAATTATTTTGTTGTTATATGCGCTCATGTCTTATCTACTTTAGTATTATTTATAAAATGACTCTCACACAGAGAACACCTGCAGGGTAAAGCAACAACAGCACACCTGCTAGTTTTTTGGCGGAGTGTAGTCGTAACCTCAATGATCGGCACTGAAGTGGCAATTACGCAAAAACAAATGATTTACGAATAAGCACAAAAACAAAAAAAAAAACTAAGCACCCCTGAAACTGGGGAAAATACCTTGTATGGTTAAAATCTTTAAGTCTGCGCTGAGTTATTAATAGTTGAGTCTATAAGTACGCGTGCTAATTTTAGCTAAAGTGGCGCATTTTTTTTATGTTGTGCGGATAAGACGAAGTTAAGGCTGAATTACTTGGAGTTCATGATAACTTAAAATAAATGCTTGTGAATGCTTTATAGCGCGTGAGTGTGTTCTGATAATGCAAAATATGCGATAAGCGCTCGTGTACTTAGGTGATATAATTTGTTAAATATGTAGGTGTTTTGAGGATTCATGCAAAAAGTATTCATCATATTTTTAAGCAAATAATTTTTGATAAGAAATGAAAAATAAATAATGATAATAAAATTTTTTAACTGCACAAAATGTGTGGACATAAGACAATGATATATTTTTTAACTTAACAGAATTTTGGTCAGCAATTATGAAAGGGAAAGAGCTTTAGAACATTGGACCCTCTTCTGTTTCATATGTAAAAGTCAAACGTTTTTTTTTAAGTACAATGTATTTTTCTTTATGTGGCCTCAAGTTGATCTAAATTATTTGATACAACTTTTTATAACTAATTTGTGCGACAAAATCGGATGGAAAAAATGCAAGAATGAAAGGGAATATTGGGCCGCCTTCCGTTTCATCCCTAAATGCCACAGTTTCTCTTACTATGTTCAAGTTTTCTTACATTTATCATTGCTATTGTTTTTAAGAGTTTGTAATAAAATATAATAGCGCATATTTTTGCGGAACAAAATTATTTTCTTCCACCCAATATTTTTACCCTTCTCTCGCTTGGTTGCTGGCGATATTGTCGAGAAAATCACCTTTAAATTCAAATTACTATTCTTTTTTCACATTCAGATATACATACAAGGTGGCGCAAAATTAATCACCTTTTCGAAGATTTATAATTTTTTGCAAATAGCGTCGCACGTCAATCATACTTGGCATTTGTGAACTAGACAGATACAGTATACGAGGGCGGTTCAATAAGTACCCGTGTTTGATGACATAGGACGTTCCTGAGGGAAGTTGATGTTAGCATCGTGTGCTGCTATCTATCAAACGACGGCAAAACAAATTTCAGACTGATTTATTGGTTACCTAGGATTTGGCAGCTATTCGAGTAAGACGTGTTTCGTGATGTTCGCTAAGATGGAAAAATAGCAGCATCGTTCGGTAATTCGCTTTTTGTTTTTGGATGGGAAAAAGTGCGAGGAGATAAAAGCAAAGTTGGATGCTGTCTATGGGGACGCTTCGCCATCTAGGAACACAGTTAGATATTGGTTCAACGAATTTAAACGTAGGCGAACATCCGTTTTTGATAAGAAGCGACCAGGACGCTCAGCAGACATGGTTACCGAGGAAATCATTCTAAAAGCCTACGACATGATTCTCGCTGATCGACGAACGAAAGTACGCGAAGTAACAGAGGCCATTGAAGTGTCGACTGGAATGGTCAAAACAATGGATTTCTAACGGTGAATCTGCTCCAAAGAAGGTGAAGAAAAGAAAGGAAGACAGTCCCGTCGCTCCGAAAGGTCAAGTTGCTGTTTCACCGTTTTTGCATAATTGCTACTGCACCTTTCGTGTTCACCCTAACTGGCTCCCAGCGACTTTTTCTTGTTCCCCAACATGAAGAAATGGCGCGCGGCGAAAAAAATTAGTTCAAACGAGGAACTCATCGCCGAGACGGAGGCGTATTTTGGAGAATTCGCAAATCCCATTTTTTGGAGGGTTTAAAAAATGGCTGGAGCGTTGGGAGAAGTGTATCTTACTAAAAGGGGACTATGTTGAAAAATAAATTTTCAGAAAAAATAGTGTCTTCATTTCTAACACGGGCACTTATTGAACCCCGTCGTACAAAAAGGCAAGCGTAAAGGTCAAAATAAAGATTTCAATCACTCAAAATATTTTTTTCCATTTAGTAAAAAAGTTATTCCAAACCGAAATAGAACATTTAATTTTGTACTACTCTTTCTCTACGCTCTTGCGCTTCTCTTTTGCCTTACTTTACTACTTTTCTCCAACGAATTATTGCTAATAGGCACCGCAAAAAGAAGAGCCGACAGTCATCTCGGTCTTTTTATCTCAAAAAATTATGGCATTACGACCCTCCACAAGCAAACGAGTGATATGAGGCTTTGCTGATTTAATGTCTGTTTGCGGCCTTTTTGCTCTTGCTTTCTCACGATGCCACCAAAGAAGGACGCAAAATAGTCGGCTAAACAGCCACAAAAGACACAGAAGAAGAAGCAGGGAAGCGGTGGTGATAAAGCCAAGAATAAGAAGTGGTCGACAGGCAAAGTCAGGGACAAGTTGAATAACCAAATTTTGTTCGACAAAGCCACGTATGAAAAGTTGTATAAGGAAGTGCTACAATATAAACTGATAACTCCTTCAGTAGTATCGGAACGTTTGAAAATTGGTGGTTCTTTAGCCAAAAGGACGCTGGTAGAATTATGTGACAAAGGTCTGATGATGCTTACCAAGGGTGATGATGCGTAATTGTTTTACCATACTGGCAATAAGAATATTAATGGTAGAATAAAATAATTCCTTTCCTTAAAAAAAAGAGAAATATGTGCCCTGCTATGATACGTTCTTAGTTATTCATCATATACTTCGATACTTTGGCCCGTCTTTATGTAACCGACGGACTTGAGGTGCTTTTCGTGGCGTTAAAGTCCCACACTTACCAAGGCTTTCGATTGCTTTTACACCTCTTAAAAAAAATTTGGCTAGGCCTCCAAGGTGTGTGTCTTCCTTTTATCAGTTGGTTATACTTGGCAATTCTATATCCAATTTTATTCATATAAGATTTGCTGCAGTTCAGCGATGCTAAAATGAGAGCTGCACTATTTTTCTTAAGCCCCAAATCGCTAGTCACCCCGCTTTTTCACTATTTTCTTCTACTTTCATTAATTCTTCTTACAATCAAACCCCTTCGCAGCTATTGAATTTTACGGTGAAAAAAAAAACGAAATCAAATATCAACACATTGCACGCCAATTTCTCGGTTCTAAGCAACTTCATTGCTGCCGCACCACATCTAGCCATTGCATACTCGTATTTTGCATAAATTAGTTGACTGTATTTTTAATTTTCCTTTGCCGTAGAATGCCAAGAACCGCTAAGACGCTTTGATATGCCACGCAAAACTCGGACGAGAAATTCAAATGAAATCGAAACTGCCGGCAACACAACGACAATACCATAAGAGGTATGTAGATTTGTAAGTATGTGTTTGTGTGTGTTGCTTCCGCTAGGCAGCTGCATGTCCTTCCGAAGCATAGCGAAAGGTGCCAAGCAGCCAGCAAGCAGGCCAGTCGATCGACAGCGCCAATGATTGCTGTGTGTCAGCGTGTTTTTTTTCGTTTTCTTGTTTGCTTCTATATTTTCTTCTGCATTATTGTTATTATTATTACATTTTGAATTAAAATTCTGTTCTACCAAGACAACCCCTACACGCAGTATTACGAAATGGGCCGAACTGCAGGCCGCGAACGAAGACGCAGATGTGTTGAGTGAGTAAAGGCCGAAGAGGCGTTTGCCGCAAGGAAGGAGACAGCAGCGGGGTGGTGTTAATAGTACTAGAATGCGAATGTGTGTGTGTGTGTGTGTGTAGCACTTTAGAGGTAGCCAAGCTGTGTGGCAACTTTGGTAGGCGCTACCGCCGCCAAATACTCGCACTTCGAACGATTGTAAGGTGACGCTGTTGAAAGGTATGCAAAAAAGGATAATGAATACATGCAAACATACGAGTAAATAAACATATGCACATACATTCACACATTCATAGGTATGTATACGTTTGTTTACATGCAAGGCCACTCACTGCATGCTCGTGGTTCTTAGCGCCTGCAGTCACAAATAAGTAATATTTCTTGGTGCATTGCAAAGTGTTTGGTCGGTCGCAAAGGGGCTGCCGCAAAAGGGAGTACACTGAAATAGCAATCGCTCATGTGCATTTGTATTAGTGTGTGTATGACACTATATATATGCTCGTATGTATGTAGAAGTATGCTCGCCTAAAGGGTGCTTTGCATCAAGGCCTGCTGTGCGCACATATCCTGCCATCGATCGTCCTTAGCACTTTGTTGGTATGCTTTTAATGAGCAAAGGTGTCTGATTGTCAAGGTGGTTGGTTGTTGCCGCCGTTGGCATATATGTACAAATGCAAAGCACTTATATAGTATATCTAGATAAGTGTGTATAGGTTTCACAAAAAACAAAAAAAAAAACGTGAAGAATAGCAAATTATAAAAATTAATTGCAATCAGTGAATTGCGCAAGCTGCTCGAACAGTTTGAAAAAAGCTTGCATATTCTATTACTTATATGTAAAGAAATACACATCTATATATGCGTACATATAAACACACATTCTTGTATATATTTACATACAAATTTTATCCATTGACCACCGAAGAGGGAAGATATTTTGTCGTATTCACGTTCACTATCAGCGGGCGGACCGCTTTGCTTCACTATCATACTTAGAGACTTCAGATCAGGAATGGTTTTTGAGGCTGATGCATCAAAATCATGAGACCTCGTCTGCTCTTATGTTAATGGTAGCCTAGGGGGTCCCGGTGGTCTAGAATTAAAAAAAAATCGATTTTTTGTTTTTTCAATATTTCGAAAGTATAGACTTTTAAGAATATACTGCCAAATTTTTGAAAGGGGACTCACATTTTTTTCGATTCTGCAGCCGTTTTAGCAGGTAGATTCAGAGTCGTTATGCGGCCACACTCACAACTTTAAGCTCAACCGAATTGTCTGAAATTTTAATATGTTGGTCACAACATCAATGGCTATCGTCCATACTAGAATCATATTATTATTTCAATTAATTCGCATTTTTGTGATTAAAAAACTGAAAAAACCCGGATTTTTGGATAGTCAAACTCAAAAAGGCGCCATTTTGCCAATTGTTTTATATATTTTTTTATTCCAGTACGGGACATGGCTACAGTCATACTGGTTAATAATTTTTTTGGTTTTTGTGTTTCAGATAAATAGAAGAGTCAAAATGGACAACACCGTCCAGGCCGATTTTTTCGGGAGAGTCAACTTCAGCCCATTTTTTAAATTATTAATTAAAAAAAAGAATTTTTTCAAATTTGTATGTAAAAGAAGTTAAATTAAAAGCCTAAAAAATTTAAATATCGTTTTTCATTTTTTAATGTTCATTTTCAAGTTCAAGACCACTGGGACCCCATAAGGATTGAGTGCTGCGACTCGATTTATCGCCACTAACAGCGGAAGCAATCTCGTGATGGAGAATCACCTTGCTCGAAATCTAGTATCATATCAAAGGGCTAGAAGAGGTTGTTTTCAATTTCAATGCTGCTGAGGGTTTTATTAAGTACCATTTCAGGTTGTTTAATAAGTTTTGCGGTTCGATAAGCAAAACACAATTTTATGGTTTGAAACGCTCTTTATTATTATTAAGTCTAGTCTCCCTCCTATACACTTCTTCCAACGAGATACCAATTTATGAATTCCATCTCTGAATTCCATCTGAGAATTTGGAAGGCCTGCAAAATACGCTTCCACAGCTGTTATGACCTCATAATTTGATGAAAAACACCTTCCACGCATGCATTTTTTTAGGTCTTGAAGCAGATGGAAGATGCTAGGGGCCAATATTGGTTAATGCGGTGAATGCTCCAACAATTCGAACTTTAATTTATGGGTTTTAGCCATTGTCAAAATGCTCTTGTGAAACGTTGCAATGTCCTGAAGAAAAATAAAGCTTTTCTTTTGCCCAACTGGTATTTTTGCAAGTTTTGTTTTCTTCAGGCGGTCTAAAACATTACGTTAATATTCAGATTTTATTTTTCTACCAGCTTGTAAGTAATCCACAAACAAAACTCATTTCACATCCCAAAAAACTGAACACCTTCTTGGTCGATTTCTGGACACGAACTCGATTCGGAGCAGAATAATCAGGTTCACACCACTCTTTAGCCTCTTGCTTTGATTTAGGATCATGGTGATAGACCCAAGTCTTACCCAAATCAATGAATTGACGCACAAAATCCGCTTTATGCTTTGGAAAACACTCTAAATGTTGCTGAGAAAGTCGAAAGCCGGAATCAAATGTGTTTTTGTTCCATTGCTAGCGAATGCAGCACCCATTGTGCACACAGCTTCCTGAAACTCAATACTTCAGTCAACTGTGAGTTGCTCACACTGCCCAATGAAAAGCCTATGGCTTCTACTAAATCTCTTTCAGTCTCTCGACGTTTCTTCAATACGATATCCTGCATTTTTTCGACGATTTCTGGTGTTGTTGCTGTTTTTGGATTTCCTTGACGTGGACCCTCTTCAAGGCTTGTGCGACCATGTTTAAACTCGGCAACCCATCTTTCTACTGTACTAGTTGATGGTGAAAAGTTATTACACACTTTCAACAGTTATTCATAAATTTCGTTTGCTTTTAAGCCTTTCAAAAATAAAAACTGAATCACTACCCGATACTTGATTTTTTCCATTGTAAAAAATATCGTGACGAGTCGACAGTAAATGGCCTGTAATCAAAGAATGAATTGACAGATTGAAGTGAAACTTCACATACGTTCGAGTGTACCAACATAAGAAAAAATATAGAACTTATGCTAGTAGCAATGCCCTCTCTTATCGAGTCGCAATACTTATTGATAAGCTAGTAATGTGTTTTCAACTCTTTGGGAATTTGTATGAGTGTTTTTACGATGTGAGATTTTGTACAATTTTTGTGAGAAATTTGACTGACAATGTCTGTCTTTACTAATATATCTTGGTTTAGAAGAAAATTAAATTAAGAGCGAGTTTTGCGTTTGTTGCATATAAGCAACAACACGAATGAATCTACAAGAAAAAAATATCATGAAAGGTTGAGCGTAAACTAGGTTATATCAACGAAATTTTGATAGAAGCAGATATAACATCAAAATAGTAAGGCCTTAAGGAAGCCCTACAAACGAAAAAAAGATGTTATTACCAACGAATAGTATGATGCAGAATGCATGGAGCTCAGTAAAGCAAAGAATGAAGTAACAAAAGCCTCGAAAGCACGAAAACAGTACTCGAAGAAACCTTCAAAAATATAAAGGCAGAAGAAAAGAAGCCAAAAAAATTATAAAAAAGAAGAAAAGAGGTTAAATGAAAAGGGTTCATAGAGCAAGATTTTCACAGCAAAAAACAAGATCTATGCACCGCAGGATAAAGAAATACGCGATCCAATTTCAGCCGAGATTGATGGCTTGCAATAACAAAAATTGCGACAGAAATGAAGTGCTAAATATCTGGAAGTGGAACGGAGCCCATTAATCCAGAATAATAATGAAGATGATGCGCCTACTGGTACTGTATGCACAGTACAAAATATGCTAGAAGGCCACCTTTTTAATGACACGAAAAAAGGGAAGCTGAAAAACTACAAGTCAGGTGGTGAAGACTGTACAAATGCAGAGCTCATAAAATATAACGGAGAAGGGTTGATAAGATAGATACAAGAAGTAATATTTCAAATTTGAAGAGTAGAAACTATGCCTAAAGAATGGTATACAAGTTTAAAGTACCAACAACAAATTAAAGAAGGATAGCCCTTCTCAACGTAAGCTACAAAATTCTAGCAAATATCCTGTATGAGAAGCTAATTGTGTATGCAGAAGACATCCGCACTGTTTCTTTATAGACTTTAAACAAGCGTTTGATAAAATCAAAACAAAATATATCGATTATTACCCAAAAATACTAGGTATACCATAAAAATACATAAATCTGTTGAATATGAGTCTTATACACACAAACGCTCAGTGGCGTAACTTCAACATCTGGGGCCTGTGGCAAATTCTTATGATGGGGCCCTATCAATAAAAATCGTCACGTTGTACTCAATTTGATTAAAAGAAACAAATTTTATTTCCACAGATGATTTTATTAAACAAAACTACAATTTAATTTCAATAAGTTATTTATTGAGAAAAATCTTTTTTTCGAGATTTCTGTTCCGTAAAAGTGTATATAACATCATCGAAGTTTAGAAAGCGGGCCATAGAATTTTCAATAGACAGAATAGCCAAGTTACATAGCCTGTCTTGTCTCATACAGTTTCTTAAATAAGTCTTTATCAATTTTAGTTTTGAAAATAATCGTTCAGCACTTGCTGTAGTCACAGGAATCGTGAGAAATAACATTAATGCAGTGCATACTTCAGGAAAGCTGCAAGACATAAAATAATTGTTTATTATTAATAAATCAGCAAGGTCTCTAATACACGACAATTTTTCTATTTCGTCTCTGAAGGTGGATCGAAAACTTAGAATTTCTCTGCCAAATGATTCAGATACGTCTTTTTTATAAATCTCAACAAATTCTAGATCATTTTTTAATAGATCAGTGTCATTTAAAACTTTTATCGTGGAAGGCTGTAAAACATTAAAATTTGAAACAATTTCATTCATTGGAATGCGCGATTTCAGTTGGTTTATAATGATGTCTAATACTCGATAAAATATATTCACTCTTAACAAACTTTCCGGATCTTGGAGGCGCTCATCTTCGCTCGTCAAAATGGCGCTTTACCTTCCTCTGACGAGTATTAGAAAATTCAGGGGTGATGTCCCATTTTTCAGCTACACTATTTGCTTCCATCTTCAAATTTTCGATACCTTTTCAATACTTCTAGGCAGATTTTTAAACGTTTTACGGCATTTGAAAGATCGGTGACGTTAGACTGAAGTGCTTTAGAGGCTGCATCGATGGTAAGTAGAATCTTACAATGGAAAACCAGTAACATAACAAAATTGTAGTTTTTGTTCTTCTTTTTGAGTGAAACAGCTTAATTTCTTTCATCTGATTTGCAATTTAACATGATTGTTTTCGTTAGCGCTTTTTGCACTTGAAGAAACCGAACTTTTAAAGCAAAAACGGCATCATAACGTCCTGCCCACCTAGTAGGGTTGAATGTTTTCAATGTCATTGAATTTGAAGACTCACTTTCTTCATTAGATATCAAACTTGATAAAATATTCCATCTTTTGATACTATGCCCAAAAAAATTATAAATTTGTTGAATTGTTTCAAAAAAATTTTGCATATCAATAACCTTTCTCACTGCATCATTGAGTACTAGATTTAAATTATGAGCAGCACAGTGAACATATACGGCATTTGGCTCAACTTCTTTTATGAGTTTTTGAACTCCACCATAAGTCCCTTTCGTTGTGTTAGCACCATCATATTCTTGTCCTCAACACTTATTTAGAGGAATGTTTTTGTCATTTTGGATTTAATAGTTTGCTTGAACATTGCTAAGGCAGTTTGATCCTTACCTTCATGAAATCCCAAAAATGTTTCTTTAATGACAAGTGCCTTAGGGATCCCATTACAATTTTTTTCGATCATACAATAACGGTAACGGCTTTTTCTACTATTAAAACCAGGACAGAAATTAGCTCATTTTGTATTTTCGGTTACAAAAGGTGGTCATATCGAGCTAAAGTGAATATATGTTAAAATTACATTTTTATTAATATATTTAATTATATATATATATTAATTTATATATAATATATTAATTTATTATTAATATAATTACATAATTTTTGAAATTTTTGTCTTTGAAATCAATAAAAACTAGTTTCACACAAAAAAGTTATGGTGTTTTGAATAGGTAACACTTCATATCGTTCACCCTGTAGATCAGTTTTCACTAGGCTTAGTCACAAATTAAAGCAGCCACACAATTGCAAAAATTTTGACATCGAACTTACGCCAAATGACAAGTGTTTTATAATTGTTTACGACGAATTACATGACCTAAGCACCCATTGTAGCATTATAACTGCACTCATGTAAGCAAAAATACGCAGAATACCTACTCTCCTTCCTCCGTTCACCAATCAAACTGAGCTTAAGCGGCCTTAAACGCTAATCGAACTCAACAACAACTGATGCACCTCAAAATTTACCCCTCCTTCCATAGCAGTTCTTGCTCATGGTAATTTACCGAAATATCATATCATTTGCATGTGTGAGAGTTCTATACTCGTATATGTATTCGCATGCTTGCTTGTGTGTGTGCACAGTGCGAATTCGCAATTATCATTAAATTGCGAAACAATGTAAATAAACTGCTTTCTGTGGCGTGCATATATCATTTTACAAGGATGCAAGGACATTTATCGGCGCTCATACATACACACACACACGCACACATCTACATACATACTTGTAGTCATAAATAAATGCGAAAGAGCGCGTGCAAAAATGCAACCCCATGTAATCGAGCTGCGCTTGTTGTTGTGGCAAATGTAATTATTACAACGCCAGCAATAACAGCAGCCGCAATAATTGCCAATACAACAACAAAGCTTGCATAACAAAAAAAAGTAAAAAATTGTTGCTGCTATTGTCACTTTCACGCAAGCCGTGCCGTGGTGCGGCGCAACTCTTCACCTCTTTGCGCCTTTCACCCTCTTGCTGCTGTTGTTGTTGCGATTTTTTCGCATATGCTTGTTGTTACTTTGTTTTTGTTTTTGCTTTTGTAATACGCGTGTGCAATGCACGCTGTGCTGCCTTCACTGACCTCTGACACATCGGCGCAATTTTCTCTTTTGTTTTTTTTTTTCTTCTTACATTCCTTTCACTTCTTCCTGTTTTGACTGCTTGTTAATGCAGCAGCTTATGATCCTTGCTGATCCTTTCCGTTGCAGCTACTGTGTCTTCTACTTTCTTTTCTTGCACTTCAAGTGTTTTGAGTGCATTTGCGGAAATTTGGCGCATTGTAAGAATGCTTGGTTGTTTTCTTCAAACTACTTAGGGGTGCATTGGCCTTTGCACTTGGCTATGCGTTAGGTTTTAGAGGTAACACAAATTTTTGGGCTACCTCCTGTTGCGGCTGGTTGTGCTTCTTTTCTCTGGCGATTACTTTAAGTGGATCTATTAGGAAATTGTTTGCTTGAGTGCGTCTTTGTTTCTCTGTTTTTTTTTGTTTCTTTTTTTGTGCATAAGAAGTGTGAAAGCCTTTAGATGATACTATAGAATTTGGGGTCCGATTCATTTGGCATCGAAAGCTGTCTGAAAAAAATTCGACCCCTAACCTTTCTTGAGAGTATCTGCTAATAATGAGCACTACAATGAGGTTGTGTGAGCTATCAGTAGGTTGCTGAACCTAGATCAGGATGCAGGGTAATAGCTTTTCAACAGCTTTGTAATATGTAGAGAACATCGTTTCTTATGTGTTTGGTCGAGTTCCTCCTACATTTTCTTCGTTCTATCCCGTCAATCAAGAAGAAGACACATATTTTAGGCAAACGTTTAATGTAAAACCTTCTTTGAGAAGATAATTGAGAAGTTGCAGTGCAAATGAGGAGGATTTCATGCCCAAAGTATTTCCTGTAGTGCCAGAAGTCTCACGCTCATTCCCGCTACCTAACTTCCCTAGTTAGCTTGCAAGCTAAAGTTTTAGGAATAGAGAGATCCTATAGAGTATTGGCAAGCAACCAGCAGTCAGATAGTTAGGCTCCACTTACTGTTGTTCTTCAGCGCAAAGCTGCTGGAGTGACTTATATCTTGTAGATAATTTCATGACCTACTTTTTTTGAATATGAAATAATGTCTGAGTCACATGGTCCATTCGATTAGTCCAAGGACTACTACTTTTGACTACTTTTTCCAATAAATCTAAATAATAAATCTAAATGAGCCCAATCAGCAAAATGTGATGTAAACGATGGTCATTTGGTATCAATTCTTCAATTCTTTAATTCTTATAAGGCTCGTGTAAGAATTAAAGAAGGATTATAGACCCCTAAGCCAAGATCTTTACGTAAAAGTTTCCACTTAGCCGAAGGACAAAGGCCAACAAATTGAAAAAGACGATGCACCGACATATCGGCGCCTCTTTAACGCTTCGCTCTATGTTCTGGCGTTAAATCATTCATGATGACTTGCCAAACCTTACTGAGCGGAAATGTCTACACAGTGCGATAGTTCTCATGCAGCTAAAAAGCACTCGATATCATTTTCTTCAGCTTGAAGCAATTTTCAAGCGTTGCCTTACCCTGATATTCGACGGGTCTTCGACCCATCTATGTTAAAAAGTGTTCCCACTCAAAGTCATTCGTTCAAGTCAAAGATTTTGTTACCTACGAGTCTCCATTAAAGGTTCCCGGTGGTTTAGAGCACGAAAATTTAGGGTATTTTCAGGATATTTTTTTTTACAAAAAAAATTAAGAACGATATTTAAATTTTTAAATTTTTTAGGCTTTTTATTTAACTTATTTTACATACAAAAATGAAAAGAAACAAATTTTTAATTTTAATAATTTTAAAAATGGCGCTGAAGTTGACCCTCCCGGAAAATTGGACCTGGACGGTGTTGTCCATTTTGGCTCTTCTATTTATCTGAAACACAGAAACAAAAAGAAATATTAATCAATATGATGGTAGCTATGTCCTGTACTAAAATAAAAAAACAAATTGACAATATGGCGCGGTTTTGAATTTTACACTCTAAAAATCGTTCTTTTTAGTTTTTTTACCAAAAAATTACGAAATAATTGAAAAAATAGCTGGACGATGACAACATCCGATGAGGCGTGACTTTGAGTGTTTGAGAGAAAGATTCTGCGGCAGATTTGTAGTCTATTGCATGTTAGTGATGGCGAGTATCGTAGACGATGGAGCGATGAGCCTTATGAGCTTTACGGCGACATAGACATAGCGCAACGAATAAAGATCCAGCGGCTACGTTGGCTGGTACATGTCATTCGAATGGATGCAAACGCTCCGTCTCTGAAAGTATTCGATGTGTTACCAGCTGGTGGTAGCAGATGAAGAGGAAGACCTCCACTGCGTTGGAAAGATCAGGTGGAGAAGGACTTGGTTTCACTTGGTGTGTCGAGCTGGCGCCGGTTAGCACGCGCTTTGTTAAACTCGATCAACGAAGAGAGGCTCGCAAGCGACTTGCTTAAACGAGTGCTTCCAAATATCGGGATTTTTTTTAAGAGTTTGAGAACTTGAAACGATAATACAAAACAGAAATATTGTTAGAATGATTTTTTTAGTATAATAATGATGATTTGCCAAAACCCTGTCAAACCATAGTTATCGATATCGATAGTTCTCATGCTCCTAAAAACCTTCGATATAAGTAGTGGGAAATTTTTGCCACTACTTGCAAGGTGGTTGGTGAATCGAAACCAGCTACTGGTAATTACTGATCAACACTCCGCATGAGTAAACATTTTTACTTAGTTTACTGAGCTGGCAGCTGTAGTGGGTTAAACTCCTAACTACGTAGAATTGACCCCAATATACTCAACATACGTCTAACTTGTGATGGGACACCGCGCGACACTAACCACTTCTTCTTATGCCCACTTAAATCCACTCATCTGACACTTCTCTCACTTGGGCCCTATCCCAACCTTTCGAAATAGCTTGCTTCCTGTGCTTCGCTTTAGATGACTGATGGCTCGAACGCACTAATTAGAGCTCTGTAAGCTGTTAAAACAACAACAGCAAACAATTTTTCACGGTATGAAGTTTAGTCAACTCATACATTTTTTGTGGAGTGAACCAGTAGTATACTATCTTAGGAAATATAACTTTCAGATAACTTGTAAATTTTTTCTCTAATACTTAAAATACTTAGTTACTTGAGTTATTTTCACTTTATAGAAAACATAAAAACAAAGTGCTAAAACTCACTAGACCCTGTCACTCTCGCCTATCCCTTTTAGTTAATCACCCATTTATTATTTACGCGAAACAAAAGGAAAACAAATCAAACAGTACTAACAGCCGAACACAAATGGAATTTATCGAATTTTCGATATTTGCATAAATTTGCCGTAGATCATCATCAGCAGCAGTGTCAGCAGCAATAACAATAATAAAAGTGATATCAACTCACAATAACAAATGCATGAAAACAATACGAACGACATTGGCAAAAGAGTGAGTGCTGCTCGCAGTAGTGATACGAATGAAACTGTGAGTATTTTTTTTTCGAAGTTGTCGAATACAGTGCTGAGGATTTATAGCCACTCCATATGCCATTGAAAATCGTTGCTGAGAAACAGATACGCAGACACATTTGTTACATTGCTGCAATACATGCACACATACATACACACATTCCAACTCATTCACACACCTTTTACATTGCGAGTATTTCGACGTCCTTACATCCTTATGCTGCTGCTGTTGGCTGCTAACTGCACTCGGCAGGTCGGGGATGAATCATCGACAAGAGGCTGAAGCGATAAATGTGGCGAGATTTCAAGTGCAACGAAAGACAGTAGGCGCGCGTATTTGGCAGGGAAATGGTAATTAATGTGGGCTGAGTTGATTGTCTCTTTTTCGGCAGCGCAAAGGCGCACTCATAGAGTTGGTAGCGATGCGAGTCTAGCGCTGGTTACTTGAGCGTTATGGGTCTCATCAATATCGACAACGAGCAGACGACACCGCCAGTAGTAATAGGGTGCGAGGAGTTCATGTAATGTGTATTCGTAGGTATGTAAGTATGTAAATATGAATATGAAAAATTTAAAGGCAGTTAAAGGCGAAGGCTGCAGCTCCTGTGGGAATTGTTTGTGATATTATTAAAAGTTGTTTTAAATGAATGCCAAATGTTTTATTTTTACAGCGTTGATTGGGGGATGTTAGGGTGTTAACAGGTAGTAGTAGTGCGTGCAGTGCGCGAGGTGTTGAAAAAGAGGTGTTAGATAGAGAATTTTACTATTATGAATATTTTTAGGGCAAGGTATGAATATTTTATTTGCATTAAGTTGATTTTTTTCAGCGCCAGATTTACTATGTATAATATAAAAAATTTTTTTTATAAAAGTTAATTAAACCTCGCTATTTTAAAGACATGGATATGCCAACGCGCCTTCTATTCAATTACGTTTTGCTATAACATTTTGTGGAACAACATCAAGACGCACACCACAAATAGGAGGAAGAGCTCGGCCACAGACCGAACAAAAGTGTACGCGCCAATTATTTATTTAATTTTTATAAAATATTGCGTGCTTTTCCAAGTTATAAAACGAGCTGCCTACTCTGCCCTTTTCGAGAATATTTTCTACGATGTTGCTCACAGCGGCTTGAATGGCTTCAAACGCTTCATGACCAACTCCTTTTATCGCCAAATATTGTTTTGAAATTAGATAATAGTCGCAGGTTAGTAAATCAAGTGAGAACGGCGTACGTTGCACCGAGATAATTTGCCGTTCTGGCATAAATTCCCTTACAACTTTCGATCGATCGATCAGTTTTTTGTCATCTGTTAGCTTATTTTCTTTCTGATTGGCGCGATAACCGCTTACGCGATTTTGGCCGAGTTTAACAAAACGCGTCAGTTATTTCTTTCTTGCGCTAACCGGCGCCAGTTGGGCACACCAAGTGGAGCAGAGTCCTTCTCCATCTGGTCTTTCCAACGTAGAGGAGGACTTCCTCTTTCTCTGCTACCACCAGCTGGTACCGCATCGAATACTTTCAAAACCGGAGCGTTTGTATCCATTGTGCTTGATCTCTGTGCAATGTATATGTCGTTGTAAAGCTCATATAGCTCCTCGTTCCATCGCCTGCGATATTCTCCATCACCAACGAGCAAAGGTCCAATCTCGCAGAATCTTTCACTCAAACACCTCAAGGCACGCCTCATCGAATGTTGTCATCGTCCACGCTTCTGCGCCACAAATTAGGACAGGCATGATGAGAGTCTTATAGAGTGTTAGTCGAGAGAGGACTTTACTACTCAATTACCTACTTTGTCCAAAGTAGCACTTGCTGGAAAGAGAGATTCTCCGTTGAACTTCAAGGCGGTCATTCTCGTCGGTGTTAATACGAAGTCTTTTACAACCTTGAAATCATAAACGTCAACAGTGACCTGGGTGCCGATACGCGAGTGCGCCGACTGTTTGCTTGACGACAGGAGGTATTTCGTTTTGTCCTTGTTCACCATCAGACCTATTCACTTTGCTTCTTTATCCAGTCCTGGAGAGGCAATGCTAACAGCGCGATTGTTAAGGCCGATAATGTCAATGTCATCTACATACGCCAACAATTGTGCGCTTTTATAAAAAAATGTGCCTGAGCGATTAAGTTCTGCGGCTTGCATGATGTTTTCCAGCATCAGGTTAAAGAAGTCACACGAGAGCGGGTCGCCCTTTCCAATTCTGACTGTGCTGCAGGTATTGGGCAACGCCCTTTTGCATAGCCGTCTGTTACCTTGCAAGGCGCAAATCTTGAATTGTGTTTATGAAGGCTCCAAAAAATTCAATTTAATTCCATTTCACTGATTACGATGGCAGATTTTGTATTATTTTAATAAAATCACACCTACGATTTTTTCTGGGCCTAATCCCCTCTACGGCTGCCTTAGCCGAATGGGTTGGTACGTGACTAGAATTCGGAATTCAGATAGAACGTAGGTCCGAATCTCAGATGAAAGAAAATGAAAAAGTTTTCTCTAATAGCGGTCGCCCCTTGGCAGGCAATGGTAAACCTGCGAGTGTATTTCTGCCATGAAATAGTTTTTGGTTTGCCATCATCACTAGGCGTTTCTCCACCCTGCAGAAATCGTGTGTGCCACTCATTAATTTGTGTGGGGAACATAGAGCCAAAATCAATTTTTACCTTTCGGGTCTGTTTTACGCCAATCTCTTAACTTTATTCCAGCTAAGTTCCATGGTGCGGGTTTCTGACTCCAGTAGTCGTCTCCAGGTATTCGCTGGTTTTCCACGTCTGCGGCGGCTTCCTTGCGTTATATTATATGTTTCACAACAATAAAGTAAATTCGACTTTACATTGGAGTTAAAAATTCGCAGTTTTGTGCATCGTGAAATGAGTTCCAAATTGTTTGCAGAGAGCCAAATGCCACCACATCTTTCTCTATTCGGCTTTTGATATCATCACTCGAACCTCCAAAGACCGATTAATCGCTGCCTAAAAGCAAGAACGATTGCATATATTCGTATTTCTTGTGTTTATACGCATAACTTTGGTTTTCTGGATCTTGATCTTCAGCCCGCCCTTTTCAGCTGCTTCTCGCACTGCTAGAATCTTCAAGAAAGTTGTGGGACAGAAGACAGATGTCATCTGCATAGTTAAGATCCGCTAAGCGCCCTTACAGTCTCCAGGTAATACCGGCTCCTGATGACGAGGCGTATTCATGAAAACGATGACTAAAACAGTGTTAAAGAGAAGTGGTGAGAGAACACATCCTTGTCGTACACCTACTAATATTTTGATTTTGTCTTAGCGTCCGTGTTAAGTGCCTCCACGAGTTGAATTAATTCCGATGGAATCCCTTTGCACTTGAGGGCGTTACGAATAGCGCCGTGATATAAATTATCTAACGCTATTTTGGAAGTATATAAAGACGAGGCGGGATAATCCACTCAACTGACTGTTCAGCGATAACTCGGAGACGGTTGATGTGATCGATGCATGAACGGTTCGCTCTGAAGCCCGCCTGTTCCTGCTTGAGCTCTGGTTGCAGCACCGCTGAAAGTCTTCTGCTTATGATTTGTGCGAAAATTTTGTTAATCATACATATCTCTGTAGAATACGGTCCAAACGTCTAGCTGAGGCTCTGCTTGTGTCACAAGCACTCCGTCAGCATTTCTTATTGGCAGGGAGGAGGAACTTCTGTTTTGGGTTAGCTTTTTTGTTGTCTTGCCCAAGTCTCTGATGCGGTTTTCTGCAGCGGCTTCTTCATCAATTTGGGCCAAACCTGCTGTCTATCTCCTTTTATCGTTTCTGGTACTACCTTTTGAGCGATCTGTCTGTACGATTTAAGGTGTAGGAGACTCCTGTGGCACGACCGTTGGCATATGAGCACATTGTTTCATTTGCCGGAGAAAAGCCGGATTTTCGATTTTCTCTTAGCCTGGGTTTCTTCCTTACAAGGCTGCCTGTAGGTGAGGTATGTGCTTGTGGGTCGATAAGAGAGGACTGGGTGCATGTTCTCTGCGAAGGCCCGATGTACTCAGACATTAGGGAGCTTGTGGGTGTAGGGATTAGTTGGAACGATGGACGGTACGATGCGAGTTGTATCTCGGTCTCCTCCCGTTGGAATGTTGAATAATTAGGGCAGTATGCTCGTGATGTTTTTAGACGGCGAAGGAATTTTTAGGCATTCAGTTGATTATTTTTTAGTTTGTGTGTGCTGTTGTGGGATTTCGGGTACGGCCAACAGTCCAGAGCTGCATGGAAGCTCAACTGGTAGTAGTCACGACTACGAAGTCTGACCGGAGACTTAAATCTGGTACCACGAGGAGCACGATCCTCGGAACTTTGTCCCTGGTATCACGAGTAGCAAGAGCCCTCAGAACTTGGTCCGACCTGTTCTTGAGGTAGGCCTCTCGGAGAATATCGTGATGGTTGTGGTTTAACACACAAATGCGGGTAGAGCCTTTTTGGCCCGATATGGAGTTGCATTGCATCAGGTTGCCGGACCCTTAGTACAGCATAGGCTTAGATAGGCCTGGAACTCCACCAAAGTGGTTAGTGTGTCCATTCCGTACTACTAACTGGTACCGTTAAAATGCTTTTGCGTTTTGGGGGCGCTCATCAATGCATTGATTCGATTCGTTGTGGTTTTGAACACCGTTGTGTCAGACCGTCGCCGGGAGGTGCTCACGTAAAACACACCGGACGCTATACGGTTTAAGGCATTCCGCCTTTGCGCTTCGCGTTTTGGCCGCCTTTAGTCGCTCTTTCCAATTTTGGTCGCCGTTGTAGAAGCTCACAGGTTCCGCTCGAAATTCATGGGTTGCGTCTTTTCAGGTACGCTGTATATGGCTCATTTTATGGATACACACGCAGCGAGCTATCTCGCTCCAATTACGCTCGCTCAAATAGGAAATTAATTTATTTTATTAAGTCTCGAGTTGACGAGCTCAATGCAGTAAATAAAGTTGAATGTAATATTTGCAAACAAATATATATGTAAATAATAATATATTGTTTTTTTCATTAAAATATGGTAAATAAAAATCCGTTTAAATGCACAAAACTGGAAATAAGAAAATCCACACATTTCAATGCAAAATAAAATTGTAATAAAAGACGTAAATGAATGACAAGAATGACAATGTGACATGTGATACGAACATGACAGATATGGACGCAATTGCGATGCGCAAAATACAATAAGTAAATACCTACACACGTACATATGTAAGTACAATAACCAATGGATGGATGGATGGATGGCGGAGCGAACGAATGCGGCTGGGCGGCGAACGACGCAGGCAGCAAAACCAAGCGAGAACTGACGGTTAATTCGATGCGATAAATTTGCGAAACACCTTTGCATACTTATATCTATCTGCATTTGTATAAAGATTTATTTAAAGCACACAAATGTACATATGTAAATATGTATAATGCTGAATAAAGATACAGTTACAGAGCAACTCGTTGACGCGCACAAATCAACACATGCGATGAGGCCAAGAAAAAAATCCAACAATTGAAGGTGATCGCATAAAATGAACAAAAAAAGAATGAAAACATTTCAAAAAAATATAAAATAATCACAGATATTTGTGTGTTTGTATCTTTATTAAGATAATGTAGCAATAAATGCGAGCAAAGTCTCGAAATGAGGCCATTTAATAGCTCAGCGCACAAAAATAAAAACAGTAGTCATTGGATAGTTTCGCATTTGTGTAAATAAACACTAAAAAAATATTAAAAAATATAAAAAAAAATAAAAAAAAATTAAAATTTAAATACATACAAATATGTATCTGTATCTCCAACAATATGCAATAGATACTCGTACCACAGCGCTTTTGTTCAGCGCATAGATACTCGTACATCTATTCGTCCACGCTCTATCTAACCCACACAATGCACTTTATGTTATATATATATATGTACATATATATGTGTGTATGTACGTGCATATCCGCAGTATACTACAGCAACATCAACAAAAATTGTTAGTACAACAACTCAAAGTAAGCTATATCGTCTATAGATGGCTAACAGATTTAATACGAATGCGCAGTTAGAGATATGCAAGATACAGATATTAGATACGCGTTGCTTACAAAAGCGCGCCATGCTGAAATAGGCTACAACAATAATAGCCAAACTTTAGAAAACAAAAACAAAAAGTAAAACAAAAAACAAAAGTACTCACACACCGTAGCTAAAGTCCGTTTGAGGTCTTGCCAAGCTACTTGTGCAGCTTGTATATTTGTATGTATGTATGTATGTATGTAAGTATGTTTGTATATAATCCATCATTTGTGTGAAGCTCTGTTTGAGATACATTGGCTGCGATAGCGCAACGCCCGTTTTGGACCAGCAACAAGATCAGTTTTGAATTACCCTAAAAAGGCGAAATTGCAATACAAAACCAAGCGTTACTGAGTGGCATCGCTGAATAATACGAGTACTTTGCATTGCTGATGTTAGCAGAATGTTGTTGGAAGCTAATCAATTCCTCTACTTCTTTTTTTTAATATTGCTCTTGCGCTCAGTTGCCAACAACACGAGCACATCATCAACATGTTTGTGTTGTATTTTTTGGTTATTGGAAAGTATAAGTTAAATCCAAATTTCTTCGATTAATACAAGGTAAAGTCCAAAATAAACACGACTGAGCTAAAATAGAAACGACAGGAGCTTTGTTCTGTTAACTTCAAGTTTATTTATTCAAAATAGTCTCCTCTGCCTTCGTTACACTGTTTTGCGCTTTCTAAAAGCTTTTCGAAAGAACCGGAAGAAGACCGAAGTGTCCTTCAGGATGTCGGTACAAGCCTTTTGGATAACCTTTCGGATGGCCTCTAAGGACGCAAAACGTTTTCTTGTCATGGCCAAATGCAATTTTCCGCATAGATAAAAGTCACAGGGCGCCATATCGGGCGAATACGGTGAGTGATTGATGGTTAAAATACGATTTCTAGTCAAAATTCAGTCACAAGAGTGGATCGAAGAGATGATGCATTAATATGCAATAAGCGTAAGCTTCCTCCTCCGTGGTATTCAGAGCGAATTCGACGAAGGCGATGCAACAAAGGCTTCAAAACGTTAAGATAGAAAATTGAGTTGACGGTTTGGCCCGTTGGTACGAACTCCTTGTTTACGTAAACTCCATTGGAATCGTTAAAAGAAATGAGCGTCGATTTGATTTTTCACTTCTCCGAATGCGATTTTTTGGGTGGTGGCTTATCTGGGGCCTTACATTTGGCACTTTGACGCTTAGTTTCAGGTTCATGTTGGAAACACCACGTTTCATCATCATCTACAATGTTGTAAAGGAAGTTTTCGTCTCTTCTCGCCTCTTTAATGAGGATTTTCGTATGTTGAATTCTGAGCAATTTTCGCTCCTCAGTTAACTTGTGCGGTATGAAACGTTCACAGACCTTTCGTAAGCCCAAATGATCAGTTAAAATGCGATAAATCGATGTTTAGGAGATATTTAATGCCGATTTCATGAATTTCAACGATGGTTTCAGTCAATTTTTGATAAATTTACAAGCAATTTCGATGGAGTTTTCGGTGATTACTGATTTTGGGCGGCCCGTATGCTCATTGCCATTTATGCCCTCATCTCTGAAACGTGTAAACCACTCATGAACTCTGGCACGAGATAGATATTCATTGCCATAAACTTTTTTATCAATTCAAATGTTTCGGTAAACGTTTTAACGATTTTAAAACAAAATTTGATATTAGCTCTTTGGACGAAACTCATTTTTGCACCGATGACATAAACATACTGATACTTTAGACGCAATAACTTCGCTTCACTGAACGGAATGTCACCAAGCTTTCACTGGAAGTCTGTTAGGAATGTCAGTTCTAACGCACAAACTCATTAAAAAGATAGCGCCATCAAAAACATTTTTATGACAACAGTTTTTGTTTATTTTGGACTTCACCTTGTATCCTCTGCATACTTTAATGCTCTGCTTACAGTATAATTTTTGATGCTTTCCATTTCAATTCAACCGGGCTATTCGGGACATGTTCTTCGATTTCAATGCAACTCAAAAAATTTTTTCCAATTCAAAATCGATTTTTTTATTATCATATATAACAAATTTTTTTTTTAAATTGCTCATAACTTAGTCAAAAATGAACCGATTCTAATGATTCTAGGTTCAAATGATCGTCATTACTCGCACGAGCGACTTCATGTACAAACAATAGCAAAAAAGTAGCTGAAACTTTTTTATTTTGCAAAAAACAAAAAGTGCACGTCTCATAACGCGCAAATATTAGTCCTTATTAACTGCCTGACCTTTTGGCAAAAATTCGTGGTGTACAATAGGACGCGGTTTCTTTGGTCTTGGTTCATTCGGAGCTCTCCATTCGCTCGCCTGTTGTCTGAATTGCGTGTCGCACTTATAAAACCACGCCTCGTCTCCAGTAATGAGGTGTTTGATGAATGCTGGGTCGGATTCTGCTTGGTTGGGACTTATAGCTTAGGCGATATCAGCGCGTTTCTGTTTTTGCATGAAATTCAAGTCCTTTCGGACCAACTTTGCAGCAACACGGCGCGCAAACCCAAGTAATCAATTCAAATACAGTAGGTTTTGTTTTTATGCGGCTTTTTTTTATGCGGTTTTGAAATAGTGCGGTTTTTTTTTAAATTACAAAATGCATGTCGACCTATCGGGAATTGTACATATAAACAAGATTCTAAACCAGCTAAGCAAAAACTCATCACAGATTACATCAGAAATGCTAGCCCTACACGTATGGAAGATATATAAAGATATAATTTTCAAAGATACAATATTTTGTTTATGCGATTTTATTTAATTATTTCAGATTCATACGGTCTATGGAACGTATCTATAGTAATAATATGGGACTAGTGCCCTTTTTTATGCGATTTTATTACATTATTTCAGATTTATGCGGTTTTAGCATTTGAAAAGTATCTATAGTTTTACTATAGAACTAGTAGCTTTTTTTATACTGTTTTTTTTTATGCTGTTTCTTGCGGAACGTATCTACCGCATAAAAACAGAACCTGCTGTACATTTTAAAATTCTAAAAAATCGAAGCCATATGCAGAGATAGATTAACTCGGATATAGTCGGCGTGACTGTTACAAATGTCAAGCAATGGCGGCAATAAAGTAGGTGGGAATGTTAATCACCGATGTGGTAACCTAAGGAAAAAAAAACAGAATTCAAATCACGTGACTTAGAGCGTCACATAGCGGTTGCTTTGGGAACCTTTTCGCCAATGTGGTATTTTATTGCCGAAGATGGTTGTTTTTGTAGATTTTTCGTCAAATCTTAAGGATTTACAACACCCCATAACAGCCAGGCAATATTCTTTATTCACCGACCGACACTTATTACAATTTCAAATTTTGACAAACTCTTTAAACTATAGCTAGTTCTATAATCAATTTTTGATACTTTTTTTGAAATCATCAGCTGTTTTGCCAATTGCCATATGTATTTAAATGAATTCTCTCTTCGTTTCATTTTTTTCCATACGTTTGATATTAGCTCTTTTATGTTGTGTCTATAATTTTTTATTACCGTTATATATGAACGCAACATCAAATTATAGCTTATTTAGCAAAGCTATTATAACTTTTATAACGTGTTTGTTTTTTGTTTTTGTAACGAATGTTAAGAGCTTATAAAGTAGTGATTACTATGCAAACTGAGTATTTATTATTTTCTTTCAAGGCAAACCGAAATGACAATTCAATGCACAATTCAATTGTGGGAACCGATTGAGTAACTGAAAATAATTACACTGCTAAAGTACACCGTTAAGTACGGACTATTGGCCAACCGCCGTGGGAAAATGCAAAAACAAAAACTTAAATTAAAAAAAAAAAACATCAGCAAAGCTATCTGTAGGCATAAGTAGAATGAATGATGCATGAAATCGAAATAAAATAGGCTGAAATGGTACGGAATAGAACTGAAAGCAATGCAATGGAAGGGGGATTTGGTAGTGGAATAAATAAGAATCAGTTAATATTCAGGATTGGCAAAAACCTGTAGATTCCCACATTTGAAGTAAAACATGAAGATTCATAACACGAATTGAAGAACAGACTTTACCGAAACACCTTCATATGTTAACTTTTACAGCCTTCAATCATTTTTATAGCCTTCAAATAATTAAACCTAACCTTTGGAAGTGTTAGTTAAATTCCCCCTAGTTGAAAGTTTCTAATGAATTTGAGTACTTTCTTCTTGCTTTTTGCTCCGTATTTATCCGTAATTACCAATGTATCAATGTGTCAC
This sequence comes from Anastrepha fraterculus, assembly GCA_037575425.1. Classification (NCBI taxonomy): domain Eukaryota; kingdom Metazoa; phylum Arthropoda; class Insecta; order Diptera; family Tephritidae; genus Anastrepha; species Anastrepha fraterculus. The sequence goes on along the minus strand of JAYXIM010035372.1, from coordinate 366,327 downwards.
ACCACTGAGAGACGATTAAGCCTTTGCCTTGCGAGTGCTGCACATTCGGAGAAGGGACGTTCTGGTGTTTCTTCGCACAACTCGCAGACACGACAGACGCTTGATTCTACTAATACTATTTTCCTGAAATGTTAACGAATACAGCATTGTTCCGTATAATATCCAGTTAGCGTTCGTAAGTTCTCTCTATCCAGATTTGAGAGTCAAGTAGTGGATGCTTCTTTAGAAGAAAAGTTTGGTTTGCTTGCCTCGATCTTGAACTTACCATCCAGTGTGGTGTGAATTCCGTGCCTTCCCAGTCGATCATAATTTCGTTTATGTGGGTTGCGGCAAGCTCATAACAGAGTTCTGGTCCTTGAAATTTTGATGTAGCATTTCATTTCGCTGGGCTGTCTGCCAGTTCGTAGCCGTCATTACTTACATGTGTTGATGCCCTGCATGCCAAGGCGGTGTTCTTTGCTTCCAGGATATTAAGGAGAGAAACGTATTTGTCATTGGATTTAGATGTTGCTGTGGGCGCATGGCTATCAGAAAGTTGCGCTTCGAAGTAAAACCGCTTCGTAGGTATTCACTATCATAAATTTCTATGTTATGTATCTCCGTTTGAAAAGCTGTGGCATGCCATTGGAATCGATCTTTCAAAGTTCGGCCAAAGACGCCTGCACACGTCCAACCATCAACAAGCTTTGACATGTATGTGTACCAGATTCCCAAGTCAGGTTGAACGTACTACTGTGGGCAAAAAGTAAGGTGAATTTGGTTGTAAAATGAAAAATCTTTGTTTATTCTTGTAAATCAATTGCATCCCCTTCAAAATAATCTCCTCTCGATGAAATACACTTGTGCCAACGATTTTTCCAATCCCCGAAACATTCCAAATAGTCCATTTCCGGTATAGCCATCAGCACCTTCTTCGATTCAGCTTTTATCTCCTCAGCCGACTCGAAACGCGTTTCCCGGAGTGGTCTCTTGAGTTTTGGGAATAGCCAGAAGTCACACGGAGCCAAATCAGGCGAATACGGTGGTTGCGGAACGATGTGAGAAGTGGTCACGAAGAACGAGTGCAGTGTGAGACGGTGCATTATCGTGATGCAAAAACCAAGAGTTGTTGGCCCATAATTCTGGTCTTTTTAGACGAATTAGGTTAGGTTAGGTTAGGTGAAGTGGCTGTCCTACGACGCACCTAGGCCAGTTAGAGGCCCCTTGTGATACCACCGGAACTGTCCTATCCTACTCAACTTGGTCCTCTCTAAACCATTGTGTGGCCTTTAAAAAGCTAGCTATACTAGATAGTTTGAGATTTGCAACCTCTGCAATGCTGTCCAGAAATGGGAAACCGAGCAATCTCCACCGCCTACTACACAGAGCCATGCACCCGCATAGTAGGTGTTCGATTGTCTCTTCCTCCTCTATATCTTGACAGCTTCTACAGTAGTCATTAGATGGTGCCCCTAATCTAATCATGTCTTCCTATTAGACAGTGCCCAGATAGGACACCTACTACAATCCTTAGATCCCTCCTGCCTAACTTAAGTAGACTCTTAGTGCGACCCATGTTCCATTCGGGCCACGCTAGCCTACTTATAGCGCAGGTGTTTAACTGCCTCCAGTTGGAGTTAGCAGCACTGATGGTGTATCTGTCTATCAAAAGTTTACATGTTGCCAAGGGCATGGGTATGTCAAGCCTGTCCTGACTAATTTGGAGCGAGGAGCCTAATCTAGCTAACTCATCTGCCTTACAGTTACCTATAATGTTACTGTGTCCCGGCACCCAGAGTAGATTAATAGAAAAGTACTGTGCAAGTGTTGTTAATAATTTGTAACACTCCTTTACTGTCTTAGACGAGTGTTTGCTTGATAGAAGCGATTTCAGAGCTGCCTGACTATCGGAATAAATGAAGATATCTCTAACAGTGACTACGCTTTTATTTAGCATTAAAAGGCTTTCTGAGATTGCCAGGATTTCGGCCTGGAATACGCTACAATGATCAGGCAAGCGGAAGGATTAATTGGCGAAAATAGTTTCCGAATAAACACCACCTCCCACTTGATCATTGAGTTTTGAGCCGTCCGTATATATACTAACCCCGTTTTCGTTGTTTGTTAACCCATTCACCCAGTCCTCTCTGGATGGAAAATGGACTGTGTAAGGCCTGTCTAGGTATGTATTCACCGAGTCACAAAAGTCGGTGGTATTAGGAATACCTGGAAACATCCCAAGTATGCGCGAGTGTCCCCAATTGTTTGTCTTGAGCATCGATGATTCCCTCAATCTTAGAGCCGCTTTGGCGGCCAGTTGTCTACAATATAGGTCAATTGGTAGTAGATGCAACATAACGCTTAGAGCCGAAGTTGGCGTTGTTTTGAGCGCCCCAGTAATACTGAGGCTTGCCACCCTCTGAATACTATCTAGTTGCTTAACGGAAGTTTTCTTATCAAGGGATGGCCACCAGACCAGGACTCCGTAGGTCATAATTGGTCTGACAATGGCCGTATATAGCCAGTGAACTATTTTGGGGGCTAATCCCCATTTTAAGCCTACAGTTCTCTTACAGGAATAAAGCGCCGTAGCAGCCTTCTTTATTCTTTCCTGAACATTCAGCTTCCATGAAAGTTTCCTGTCAAGGGTTAAACCTAAGTACCTGGCCTTTTCACCGACCAGCAAACGAGTTCCGTTGAGTGTCAGAGGCCGACAGTCGGGAATTTTATATTTCCTTGTAAACAACACTAGTTCCGTTTTGGCCGCATTCAGGCTCAAACCACATGTTTTGGCCCAAGTATCCACATATTTTAAGGTTCTTTGCATTAGACTGCAGAGGGTGTCTGGAAACTTCCCCCTTATTAATATAGCAACATCGTCCGCGTAGGCCACAACCTTAATTCTCCTCTCCTCCAGATCCAACAACAACTTGTTCATTGCTAGATTCCACAGAAGAGGAGAAAGTACCCCGCCTTGAGGAGTACCTCTACAGACAGATCTGCGCATCATCGAAGAGCCCAACGTCGAATTCACGAACCTGCTCGTAAGCAACTGCTCAATGAAATTCACAAAGGTTCCGGAAATGCGCAGCGTGTTCGTTATGACCTTAGGCAGGATATTGTTAAAAGCTCCTTCGATATCTAAAAAGGCTGCCAGTGAATAATCTTTAACTTCAAATGAGCTTTCAATTGATGTGACCAGTGAGTTTAGGGCCGTCTCTGTAGATTTTCCTTTACAGTAGGCATGTTGGGATTGGGACATACGTAATTGGGGTATGCTGTTCCTGATAACCGAGTCAATCAGACGAATTACTTCACGTAAACGACGCATAACGCTCAAATAATATTCCCTATTAACAGTTTGGCCAGGTGGAAGGAATTCATAGTGCACCACACCACGAATATTGAAAAAAACTGTCATCATGACTTTTATTTTTGAACGACTTTGACGTGCTCTTTTCGGTGTGGCCTCGCCTTTAGCACGATATTCGCTTGATTGGTTGGTTGTTTCAGGGTCGTAAGCATAAATCCAAGTCTCATCTCCCGTAATGATGCATTTGAGCTTGTCCTGATAGTCTGAACGCATTGTTTCACACACATCAATGCGACGACTTTTTTCCAAGAAATTGAGAGTTTTCGGTACCAAACGAGATTTGACTTTTCGTAGGCCCTTCAAAATGGTTTTCACAGATCCTCCTGATATTCCGATCATATCAATAAGGTCTTTAACAGTCAACCGACGATTTTTGAGCACTAACTCCTTCACTTTATTGACGTGTTGGTCATCTGTTGACGTCGATGGTCGTCCGGAGCGCTCCAAGTCATCAACACGTTCTCGACCCTCTTTGAAGTCTTTGTACCACTTATACTGGTAAACATTTTTCTGCGACATGGTCGAATCACCAAATGCCTTCTGCAACATGCTAAACGTTTCCGCAGCCGAAATTTCATTCCGCAAACAAAATTTGATGGCGCTTCTCTGCTCAATCAAATCAGACATTGTAAAAATCGAAAAATGCACTCTTGGTCGTTTGGTAAACACAAGCAAAAATATATTACTGACAATGACATTCACATGAAAGTTGGCCCAGATGTTATTAACAGTGCTGCCAACTCATGAAAAAAATTGCTAGAACGAAGTTTTAATCCCGCGAAGATTGACAAATAAATTCACCCTACTTTTTGCCCACAGGTTTACCTTGAAATTTTTAGAGATCTTTAGCACAGGATCTTTGCTCTAAGGGATTGTATACGAATTTCAAGGATTGTTTAAGATTTCTTTATGTCCCGTGAATTTCTAGATTCTTTGGTTGATTGAGATGCATTCCTATAAGTGAACGAAGTGCATCCGTGGGGCAGGATCTCAGCGCTTTTGTTATGCCAATTCACACCATCGTAGTAATTTTCATAAGTTTGATTTAGTGCTAGGCTTTCGTGCAATTCATAGATGCTTGGAAAATTACCTATATCACACCTATACTTAAAGCTGGGAATAAAAAACGTTCAACGGTCTCAAAGCTCTTTCAGTATATTGTAAAACAAAAATTATACTTCCTTGTAAAACGAAATATTATATATCGAGTAATCATCATGGTTTTATGGCTGGTAGGCCAACTGTGATTAATCTTGCTGTTTTCTCAGACTTTTGTACGTCGGCTTTCAATAATAGCCTTCAAGTTGATGCAGTTTATATGGATTTTTCAAAGGCCTTCGATAAAGCCTGTCACTCAACCTTTATCTCTAAATTAATAAGTTTTGGGTTTCACTCTACTTTCCTTTTCAATAGTGAATGTGTAGTTGTTATCGATAATGTATCTTTTTATCCTTTTATTGCCTCTTCTGGAGTCCCTCAGGGCAGCATTTCGGGCCCTTTGTTCTTTGTAATTTTTATTAATGACATATCTGAATGTTTTCATTTCTCTGAGTTTCTTTTATATGCAGGCGACTTAAAAATTTTTAAAACTGTACGAAACCTGTCGGATATCTTCTGTCATATGATCTTCAATCAGACCTCAACAACGTCGGGTTACTTCAATTAATTATTAAGAAATGCTATCATGTGTCATTTTCTCAGTCAAAGCATTTCATCTCTACTTCATATTTTATAAAGAACTCGCGCCTAAATACTCTTAATGAAATTACTGATTTATGTGTAATCTTTGACCCCACCTTTTTGTTTCTTAGTCATCAATCAATTTTGTCACCGCCAAATCGTATTCTACACTTCAACGGTTTGCTTCCGATTTTACGGATCCTTATAACAGGTGGTGCTAAAGTAATCCTCCTATCAGAAAATGCTATAAATTTTACGATTGGCCACTAATGTCAGTTCTGTTTTGACATTTGTGTAGTGAACATATGCGAAATACACGTTAATAAACAATGTTACGCTACACTGCTCCAGAACGCGGAATATTACTGACTATTTATTTGACCAATATTCGGTCGGTGACTTTGGCACAACGTGAATTTCGTCGCAGATTTCCTCGCCGCCCAACGCCTACTGGTGAAACACTGCCACGTTTAGCCGCTCGCCTCGAAGAGACTGGCACAACATGAGACGCTGCAGAGAATATTGCTGTTGTAGCCGAGGATGTCATGGAAGCGCCGTCGACATCGACCAGACGACGTGCCACGCAAATGGGTATCAGTTGACGGTCTTTACAGCGAATTTTGGTACAAGATTTGAAGTTGTTTCCTTACAAAGTCCAGACGGTGCATCAGCTGTTAGCTGCTGACCGCCAATCGCGTCTAACATACGCTCAAGCCATCCTTAATCACCACCAAGAGGAAGATGATTTTTCATCAAAAATAATCATGAGTGATGAGGCCCATTTCCATCTTAGCGGGTACGTAAATAAGCAAAATTTACGCTTCTGGGGCACTGAAAATCCGCGTGTAACCCACGAAGAGCCATTACACCCGCTCAAAGTCACTGTATGGTTTGCTGTTTTCGCATATGGTTCCAACAGGGCGGTGCAACGGCACACACTGCACGTGCCACAGCCGATATGCTCAAGGATGCATTTCCCGGGCGCCTAATCTCCCGTTTTGGCGATTTGCACTGGCCAGCAAGATCGCCTGATTTGACCGCTCCAGACTTCTTTTTGTGGGGCTTTTTGAAGTCGCGGGTTTATGTCAACAAGCCTCAGACTCTTGCAGCTCTTAAAGACAATATCCGTCAAGAATGTGAGGACCTATCGCTGGAAGTTTTGGCCAAAGTGATGGAAAATGCCATAAAAAGGGCTCAAATGGCAATGGCTGTGGCAGCGGCCATTTACATGACATCATATTCTTGACTTGATGTAAAAAAAAAATTAAAAGACCAAATAAAAATAATCCACAAGAAGAATCAAAGTTTTTCATTTTTTTTTTTTAAATTACAGCCAAAAAACATCGCAAGGTTACTTTTGCGCCACCTTGTATATTCACTTTAGCTCGATATGACCACCTTTTGCCTTGACTATAGTCTTCAAATGGTCAAAAAATGAGTTACACCCTGCACGAATGTGATCTCGAGGTATTTTGGCCCATTCTCGTATAATCGCTTTTTTCAGCGCATCCATAGTGGCATATTTTTTAGACCTCACCTTCCTCTCCAAAATAGACCAAATGGAATAGTCCATCGGATTTGCGTCTGCTGAATTCGAAGCCATTGTGTGGACGAAATGAACTGTGGAACATGATTTTTTAACTATTCTTGGTCCACACGAGCTTTATTAGACGGTGCCGCGTCCTGTTTGCGTATCCACTAAAACATTTTCCCGATAATAAGTCGCATTCACTTTGACACCAGGCGATAAAAACGATTGGAGAGCGTCCATCAGCGGTCACTGCGGCCCAAACCCTTACTTATCGCAAGTGTAAAAGTATTGCTTCGAGTGGCCATACGTAGGCTTAAATTCTCGTATGAGCGTACGGCCAAGTAAACACGATCGTTTTGAGTGTTTATGAACTGCTCCATTGGGAAATTTTTTTCATCAGAAAACACAATGTTAGGAAATTCGCCACGTTCAACAACTCCTTTGCTCTTTCGCACCGACTTTTGTTTTGCTGGGGTGAAAGATCGTGTCCTTTTTGAAACTTGTAAGCCTTGACCTTGAGCTCATTTTTCAATATGCGTCGAATGCTGTCTTGCAATATTTTCACTTCTTTGATCATTTTTCTTCCACTTCGACGTGGATTTCGTTCAAGTCGAGCCTTCACTTTCCGAGCCATTTCTGGCGTTGTTGCGCTTTTTTTTGGTCCACCCCCATAGCGTTTCGCAATGCTACCAGTATCATTGTAACCTTTTATAGTGCGATACACAAACATTTTATTCAGTTAGAGGTGACTGAGCTCACGAACTATGGCTAGTTGTGATTTTCCAGCCAAATATAACGCAATCACACTATTACGTTTGAATTCCATCACAGAAAAAACAAATTCAACAAAACTGAGACGCAAATGCTTTTGATGGCTTATAAACAATATATTGAACTGTCATTAGAACAATTTTGACGTTGATGTCATGAGCTGTTTTACAGATACAAGCAGTGTGAAGTTGGTAACACTTCATATCGTTCACCCTGTATATTTATACCTGTGTATTCACCCTATATTATAGAAAATGTTGCATATTTAAAAGCATTCTGCTGAATGCTTAAAAAATGTGCTTAGGCAACCGTGGGGTCGAATGCGTTAACCAAACCCTTAACTTCTATTAGCAAAAACTCCAATGATATGGGAAAAATATAAATTACTAGCTTACGCATTTCTCTAAATTGTATTGCTATGCACACTTCCATGGAGTTGAAGATGCCTGCAGATACAGTTACTTATAAATATCAATCAAAGGCAAATATATTTCTGAGCGAAAAATACTGCTGCGCTACTCAATAGACCAGAACCGCTACTGTCGTCGAGAGCAAATGCTTTCGTGATTGCATGTCAACATACGCTTGACAGACCTTAGTATCTCATAGATAGCCTAACAAGTGGTCGCAGATAGCCGTAGTTTAGAATGCAGCGGCGGCCTGTTATTAAGGTACTCACCGCCTTACAATTCATTGACTCTTGCGCAAAAAGTTCCCACAGTGTAATAGGTATTTTATTTTATTTAAACAGCTTTTTTTTTGCTAAGATTTGCTTTCAGAGCGTACTTTTTTTATAATTTTTATTTTTATTTTTTTAAGCCTCACTTACTCGTATGTTCGTTAGAATAACTATGGTATGAGTTAAATGCGTGATTTCCACATTTTCACAGGCATCTGAAAATGTAGCATTACAGGTATGCACGTGTGCGTATATGTGTGTGTGTCGCCAAACTCTTGGTTGCATGCAACATATTTTCCCTTCGTTTCATTTATTGTATTTTTCCTCTACCACTCGCTTACATCTAATCAAATAACCATTTAATGGCAAATAAATATTTGTCCAGCAATGTGACCTAGTTTTTGCAGACTCCCCTCCGCGTGTCGACTACATACAAATCTACATACCTGTGCCTTCAGTTAATCTGGCATTCGCATAGCAAATGAATGTGAGAGTAATTTCGGTATGTATGTGTGCAGTAGCTCTGTATGCGTGTTTGCCTGCATCTTTAAGCTTCCATTGTCTTTGCTTTTTCTATTAATTTTTTTTTTGAAATGAAAAAATCCAACCATGCATAGCTGGTGGGTGGTGGTTGCCTTGATTACAGTTGTTGCTGCTGTTGTTACTCTTCGTTGACCTCCATCAATTTCTGCGAAAAAATTCGCTTTGATTTACTACAATACAAATGACCTTCTTCGCTGCGGCAACGCTTTAAATTCTGGGTCGAAATTATACTAATAAAATAATACCACTCTTGATCGATTGGGTACGTGGGACTGACTCTGCATCTACGATTGTGGTATCTTCGATCTGAGTACAGTTGAGTGGTAATTCTATTAGGTATGCCAACGCGCAAAGTCTCTTCAAATGCTGATTAATTGAGAATCTGAAAGACAAATATTGCTTTGCTTATAGGGAAGCAGCAAATTTTCCGCAAATGAAGCCGACCCGTGAGAGGAGATGAAGTTTTGGAAGGTTTACCGTTCTTAATTCTATTCTCGCAATGTGTTTTCTGAGGCTTCCGCGAGTGCAGGGTGTTAGTCAGGTTCCCATTGAACTATGTTTGTGAGCGGGAGAACTGGACAAATACTCCGAAATACCTTATTGAAATTTGGACTGATAAAGTGTAACTCTTCAAAGGCAGAGGCTGTAAGCATGGCTGCTGGGTAGTTATCCCGGTTTTTACTCGTTAAGTTGCTGTATACAGTCGCCACCACCTTCGACTTTCTATCGATTGTAATTAGAAAACGGGCTACCATTTGAAGCTACTCACAGTAAATAACCAAGAATTTGTCTGGCACAACAAAAGCGTAAAGAACACAAGAAACTCAAACCAAAATATTGACAAAATAATATTCGATACGCTACAAAGTACGACTTAGAACCCTCTTCTTATTTAATCCATCTTAGTCCTCCTTGGCAGATTAAATCGTCATGAGGCAGACGAGACCGTTCATCCAAAGAATGCTGAATGCTGAGAGTGTCTATGGGCGGTAATAGATGTGCACTTCGCATACCAGGCCATTCAAAAAATGGCAGAAGTGGAAAAAACGGCACAGAAACAGGCTTTAAAAACAGACTGAAAGTGATTCCAAAAAGAGCAGAATGGTCAGCTGAATTTCGATTTTGTAGTCCCTAATTTACCAAAGCAATATAGAATAAGACCTCAAAGCCCATTCGTAGATATCTAAGCAGGGGTTCTTCGCAATCCCGTGGTGTCTTGTCGTATCTGTTACAGCTCTGCGTTTTTCTGTTGTTGGAAGTTGAGCTCATGATTGGGAATATTTGTTTTGAACCTATCTTGAAACCCTCGTTCTCGTTCATTGCAAAGTTCTTGGATGTTATATTGATACCTAAATTTAATTAAAATCCTGGATCGCCTCGGTGCAGTCGAAGAGAAATCTCCTGACACACATGAGATGTGGCTCAGGCTCCAGTAAATGTCTACAGGGGTGATTTCTACGGTAGCACGAGAGCAGAAATGGTTTGATGAGCATTTTGCTGCGCTCCTTAATCGGGACGATGGAAATCTTGTTATGAAGGTGATGTATAGGAGTCATCAGAAGGCTTTTCGTAGCTGTTCTGACAGCGGGAAGGTCGACTGTTGGATATCATCTAGTATCGCGGAGTGACTGATTGTATCGAAAACCTTGGAGATGTCCATCGCTACTAGGACCATCCGCTCGCAGGAGGGGTTTCGGTTAACTTCCTGGTTGATCTGGGTGAGCACGGAAGCCATGTTGATGTGTAGCTGGAGTCAGAAGTTTCGTGTAGAGTGGGAGTAAGAAAAGGAGGAGTCCCTATTGGGGAAAGGAGAGTTATCGGATGATAGGACTCTGCTTGGTTGGCGGGTTTCCAAGATTTGAGTAATGGGACCACACAACCAGCTTTTCACTTGCCAGGAATTATGAGGTTGATGACTTTTGTGAGATATCCTACACCTAATGCACCCAGGCTTTTCAACATCAACATGGTAATTCCGTCCGGGCCAGTGGATTTTCAAGCTTTAGCTTTGTTGATGATCCCTCATCGTTAGAGAAAGTAAGTGGCGCCTGGTTGTTTAGCCCTTTGTGTAGCTGTTTGGTGGCACGACGCTTGAACTAATCGACCGTGGGATGTAAAACGAATTGTCGGCTAAAGAAGCTTGCGCATGTCGTCGTATTCGACGAAGTACAACCATCAAAAATCGATTGGTTCCTAGGCTGGTTAGATTTTTTTGAGAATTGACCCTTTGGAATACCACTTCAAGGTGCATGAAATAGTCCATTGACATCATTTATTCTATAATTATTTTTATTTAATTTCTTAAGAGTTAAATTTCTAATGAGTTCTACAGCTACTTTTATCCCGAATGTACTTTACTTCTAATGGGAGCTAAGAGATTTTGGTGTCGTTGTTTTTTGGATTGTGAAATGATTCAACAGCGAATATCTACAAGCCTATAAACAATTTTACAGTTAATTCTTTTTTTAATTTTTGTTTTTGTTGCTGTGGCATAAACTAATTGAGGTTAATGGGGTTTCCACCATATATTCGTATTTATTAGATAGTTAGTATATACAATGACCCATACAAATGTTCACATAAATCTGTATTTATTTGTATCTAAGTTCACATTAAAGACTTTACGTGTGAACTTTTTTCGGCTTCGACTTTGAATTTGATTTGCAAACAATGAAGTCTTAAAATTTTTGTTGGCTTGTGATTTTTTCATCAACTAATATTGTCTCTGAATCACGCGTGTGTGTAAATAAAAAAACACAAAAAATAAAAAATACAAATTTATGGCTTACTATTCGTAGCTATAATTACGAATATTTTTGTGCAATAATTCAAGATCATGACATGTAATTATGAGTGAAAATATACTAGGAATAAGTAATTAGTGATTGACGTGTGCTTTTTAGGTTTTAAAGTACTTGTACAATTTTGTGGAATATTAAAAAATATTATCTCGTTAAAAATTAATTTAAAAAATTTAATGGCTTGAGGTTTAGGAGTTTGAAATTGGAAAGTGAAGTGGTTAATGTTTTTTTTTATAATAAAGCGGATAGAAAAAATTAAATTGCATACAATTCGGGAACTAAAATCTTTACGTGGAATTTTGCAGTGATTTTTTATATGCAATAGAAAGGTATGCAGAAAAAAAGAATCAACTTTCAGAATGATTCAATTTAATTATTTACACCAAAAGTGTGGAAAAAACAAGCAGAAAATTGTTTCCCTCTATTTATAAACACTGAGGGTGTTAAGATTCAGATAAGTGCTCTCCAATTAGTGATATAAATGTTTTCTCATTTAATATTTGATACTCACAGGTTTATCTAATAGAATGAACTGGCCATGCCGCGGTAGGGGAAGTGCACCTAAATGCACACTAACTGCTTTAATGTTATCGGTACTGAATATCCCAATTTTCCGAAAAGATACCTCAACTTTATGAAGTTTGATTACAAGTTTTGATTTTGCTCAATCAATAGCAAAGTTTTTGTCCCTTATTGTTATCGGCATCAGAGAGTTTTTATGACCCGCAGGCAAAGGACAGGAATAGACTGTACACTGTACAAATAGGCCACTGAAGCGACTTCAATGAACGGGTGTTTCATTGTACTCGTCTATTTCTCTCAAATTTATTTATTGTTACTGTAAACTATTGTCTTACAGAGAGCGTGGTTTCCCTGACACGCCTTGAGCCGACTTTGTTCTTAACAAATCGGACCCATTAAGTGAAGTTTTCACTAATGATTCTAGCAACCCACTCGCACAAAACAAGACTTTCTTTGCTAGGGCTAGTAGCACTGATCTCATACGCTGACGACTGTACGATAATGGCGTCGGGCAATGACATTGATGGCCCGTGTTCCAAAGTGAACAACTACCTCACCGACCTTTCTCGCTTTTTCACTGCGAGGAATCTCCAACTTTCCCCCACCAAGTCCACGGCGACCCACTTTACCACCTGGACAAATGAGGTCAAGCTGTCCCAGGTAAAAGTCGACGACACACCAATTCCGACGGTAAAAAACCCCAAAATTTTGGGTGTAACCTTTGACAGCTTGCTCTCCTTCTCTGCGCACATAACCGCAATTGCCACTAAAGTCCAAAATCGCAACAAGGTCCTCAAATCGCTGGCCGGCGACATTTAAAGCAATTGGTCGGCCGGTTCTGAACTATGCTGCGCCTGTCTGGTCGCCTGGAACTAGTGACACGCAGTGGATAAAGCTACAGACATGTCAAAATACCGCCATTCGAACAGCGACCGGTTGCCTCCTGATGTCTCCCATTCAACACCTGCATAACGAGGCACAACAAACTGCTCAGCAAGCAGTTCCTGCTTGGATGTTACCGCAGGTTTCACCCCTGCAGACACCTGCTTGAGCCTGAGCCGCCACCCAGGCACGTCAGGAGACACCTTTTAGATTACGCTGACGAAATCCAGGACAAAACTGACCGCAACCTACTGGACCGGACAGTATTTAGACTGTCAATAAACGACATCCACCGAGAGACCGTCACCACTTTCATGAACTCCCGTCCTGTGAATGCCGTAATCGGAGTCCAACCACCACCTATTGCAGACGAACACTGTGTAACACTGGCACAACTACGTTCTGGATATTGTAGCAGGTTAAGCTCCTACATATCCAGAATCGACCCCGACATTCCAAACACATGTCCGGCATGTGAAGGTTCCCCGCACGACACTAACCACCTATTCACATGCCCCCTAAAACCGACTCATTTAACACCCCTCTCCCTCTGGACCCAACCTGTCGAAACAGCATGTTTCCTGGGCCTACCCCTAGATGAGCTAGACGAAGATGACCGGTGATATGCCTACACTGACAGGGCTACCATTATTACTGTTAAAACAACAACAACAACAAAGACTTTCTTTGCAAGTGATCGTGTTAGTTTTCGTCGAATACAGAATTGAATTTTTAAGAAACCTAAAATAAATCTAATATAATAAATTAGAATATGAGAATTTATATGTTTTTTTTTTCTTAATTCGCCTCTTTTGTAGACAGCCAAGCGGCGATAAAACTCAAAAGTTAGTACCAACTCGAAGTGTCGAAGATTTTTACAACTTTTTTAAAGTATAAGCATTAATTATGTGTTAGACCTAGCCATATAGCGAAGTGCCAGCCAACGAGGCGCATTCCTAGCAAAGAGAGAGCTTAAGATAGTCCCAAAGGATTATATCCAGACACTCTCTGGTTTTCTGAACTCACAAATGGTGGAAAAGGTTGGATTATCTGTATACTACTCTCGTCTATGAACAGCCTATGAACTGAGATTATAGAAATTACTGAAGCTTGCAAAGCCAAGCACTACCACTAGGGAATACCAATGGGTAACTGTCAAGCAGATATTTAAAAGAAGTAGAGTCTATTTCAGTTCTTTGCTACTTGCACAGTCGGCGGATCATGTCGTCGCAGAGGTTGATTAGATGCAACGGGATTATGATGTTTTAAAAATAAGTAGTTGTAAGGTTGCTGTAAATTTCTATTCCACAAAAAATTAAAAAAAAAATTAAATAATATAAAAACAAAATAGAATAAACTTAAATAAATAATAAAGAAAAATAAAAATCAAATTAAAAAATAATGTTGAAAATCGAAATAAATTATTAAATTAAAAAAAAAACGAAAATAAAAAGAATACTAAAATAACATACCCTATGACCAGAAAGTACCGGGAATGTTTAAATAAAACAAATCAGAGTTAAATTTCAGGCAAATTTATTTTATCTCATTTAAAATATTATATGACCCGTCTGAAGCAACACACATGTGCCAATGTTTAGTCCAGTCCTGCATGCACCCCTGGTAGGCTGACGAAGGGATGGCCTTCAGCTCCTTCGTCGCATTCCCTGTGATCTCCTCTGCCCACTGAAATCGCCTTCCACGAAGTGTTAATTTCAACTTGTGAAACAAAAAGAAGTCGCACGGTGCCATATCAGGTGAATACGGTGCTTGCACGATGGTAATTCCTTGGTGTTTGGTCAAATAATCCAGCATAATTTGGGCTCGGTGCGATGGCGCGTTATCATCATGCAAAATCCAAGAATTGCTTATCCAAATTTTCGGCCGTTTGCGACGTACACTATCTCTCAAACGCTTCAAAACAGATAAATAATATTCTTTATTGACTGTCTGACCGGATGGAAGGCACTATGCACTGGCAATGAAAGAAAACAGTCAACATCACGCTTCATAAGGATGCAATAAATAAAAAATAAAATAATAATAAATCAAAAGAAAACAAAATAAAAATTTTTTTGCGGATGAGGAAGTTTAAAATGCTTAATGCATCATTAACGCTGCCCTCGCTGGTATGTCCGGAGAGTAAAAGACTTCCCTTCATTTTGAACCGTCGTGGATCCTGGAACCGCTTTCGCATTACTTCAGAGTGGCGTCCCATCTTCTCCATTACAAGGCCTGTGCTTGTGTGCCAGCGTCCAGGTCACGCTTTTCCATCCGGAGATTTTTTCCGCGAAACCACTGATGGTTTCCCATGTTTCCTCGCCGCTTAACATCTTGTCGATTACATTTTCAGTGGTTAGGTGTCTGACTGCATTCTTCAGCGCTCGACAACCTTGTTCTCAATGCGTGCATTGAAATAAAGTGTATTAATCATCTTAGGCTGCATCAAGGTTTATGCATGTGGTGGGTCCGCGTTTTCCTATTCCGAACTGGTATTTCTGGAAATATCCGTGTCTCGAAAGCATTTACTTCACCGAAGTTCGTGCTGTACCATATAGCGACGTCTTTTGTTAGCCCAGCCGTCTATCTGCCACGTGTTTCGTTTCTCCAGCAATCTTGCCATAGCCTTTCGTCCTTTATTTCGTGAGCTGCAGGTTTCCTTACTCCTTCTTCCATCCTCTCGCTCTTAAATGCCCGCAACTTTTTCTTCTCAGAAGGAAAAAAATCTATCGGTATTGAGCCGATTATCCCTTGAACAGTTGGTCCTGATACTGTACGATAGGCAGACACAACTCTTAGAGCTGTCGCTCATGGTACCGATGCTAGGAGCTTACACCAGTAATTTGCCTTTAGCGTGTTTGCCGAAAAAGAAAGGAGTGCATGGTCACCATCAACATTTGCCGATTCCTTTAGGTTGGTTCCCTAGTTTGCCATCAATCTACTGAGTAGCAATTCCAACTTAGTGATTTTCTCTGCTGCGTGCTTTATTTGGGCCCAGAAAATTAGCCTTGGGCCCAGTCTCAAACCTAGGTACTTAAGATCCTTTTTTGTTATTTGTGTATTTGAGCATATATTCATGTTAACTTCTAACGGGATGTGCTTCTTGCTTAGAGGTCTTAGCTCCAGATTCTTTGAGACTAATTTGAGGTCACGTGAATCTAGCCAGGCTTGTGTCCGTATCATGAATTGGTTAAGTTTTCTACGAGCTTCTTCAAAGTTTCATGCTGTGATAACTGCGGTGATATCGTTTGCGTATTCGATTAGAAAGGTACTATCGGGCATATACTATATTGAATACCTCGTCAGAGCCGATGTTCCACAAGTCGGAGCGAAGAATTGATCCTTGTACCGCTCCGGATGGGACGTTTGCCTGTACCAATTTTGAAACGAGCTTGCGGGCTCGCAAGTAATTCCTCTTTATGCGCGTAATCCACTTTATGCGAATTTTGAATCTTAGCTCTAAAACGGCTAATATGTTCGCCCATTTTACGGTGTTGAAAGCGTTCCATATGTCTAAAATGCCAAGGAGGACTATTGTTCTGGACTGAGTACTGCCCTGTTGCGCTGCTCGTATGCTGTTTATGTCAGTTTCGATTGTCCCTATTAAAATAAAATAAAATATATGCTTCTTATATGTTTAGAAAAGTATAGCGACTGCTATAAGCAAAGCCATACATATAACTCAAAATACCAACTTAATACAAAATTCATAAAAATGCAACAAATTCCAAAAAAATGTTCATCAAAATATCAAACTTTAGACAGAAGTTTTAGAAAACTGCAAAGCACATACATTGGAAGAAAGTACTCAACAACTCCTCGAAAAAAATTGAAATAAATCTAAGCGATTCTCGCGTGACCCGCAACTTATACTGGAAATAAGAATAGAAAATGACAAAATTAAATACAAAAAAATAATTTAAAAATAGTCGAAATTTCATAGTTCTTCGCGCTATTTTGAACACAGTTGTATTCCATATGTTTGTAATTAATTTCATTTCAAAAAGTCTCGTAAGCTTCCATTTTTTGCCGCTATTTCTATTCATTATTTTACTTAAAAAAATCTTCTAATTTTGATGGTATCACTCGGTGCTCCTGGCGCATCTTTACAAATCTTCAAAATATTGTAGCAATCATGCCAGCGCATATAGGATATTCAAATAGCAAAATAATTCTCCTTTTAACAGTACAGCAATAATTGAAGTACATAGGTTATTGAAATTGATACTTAGCATATTTTTATTTGGCGGATTGAAAATTCATGCACTTCAAGAACAACAGCGCCAAGCAGTCGAAAATAGGTAGACACACTCAGTAGCAACAGTAGCAAGGTTAAATGTGAGGAATACGCAAGCGCGCCTGCATAAATTACATGGAAAATGATGAGACAGTGCGACAGCTCCTTAAATGCGCTATACGCACACACACACACACTACTATTATGTGCACTACTTTTGTACATACATATACGTACACACATATTTGTAGGTAACCCAACGAAGAAGTCGATCACTCGAATACATTACAGCTGAGAATTATGCAAATGCAATCCAAGTCTCGCATAGCTGAATATTCTATGAAAAAAGAATTACGAAACGCTGCACAGGAATGTATTGAATTGTATTTGATTTCCGTTTAATTTGCATAAGTTCTTTATTTTTGCTATAAAATAAGAAGAGCACAAAAATGGTGTATGCACGAAAATGATTTAATGATTTTTCGGTTTCTCAGCATAGAGTTTTATTTACTTACACACACGCATCCTTTTGCCATGGGTGTCGCCTGGATGAAGGTGCAATTTGTGGCTGCCACATTTTCCCACACTTCATATGCATAAGTACTTATACAAACATACTTTATATACCTACACAAATGTTCTTGAAATTGTTGCAACAGTGCGTATTTAACTTTTAACAAATGTAGATTTATTGTTTGGAGTTTTAGAGGATGCAAAGAAAAGATTTCGCTTTCGGTTAACAATGGTGGATTTTTTTAGAATTGGAGTCAGCTGGTTTCTAATTAATACAACGTAGTGACTTGAATCTAAATGAAAGTGTAATGGACAGGAAAATGGTACTACAGTCCAGAACATAAGCAAGTGGAACCAATATTGCATTTTATAGTTAAATTATGTATCCGAAATGCATCCAAGATGCACCCCTAGTAATCTCCAACCCTTTGTAAGTGGAGTTTTGCTCGGTTGACCCAGTTTAGCTTAAATATCATTCTAAGAATCTTTAAAACAATACTAAAATTTTGAAATTTTGTAATAAAGTACTTATACTTATACTTATACTTATACTTATACTTATACTTATACTTATACTTATACTTATACTTATACTTATACTTATACTTATACTTATACTTATACTTATACTTATACTTATACTTATACTTATACTTATACTTATACTTATACTTATACTTATACTTATACTTATACTTATACTTATACTTATACTTATACTTATACTTATACTTATACTTATACTTATACTTATACTTATACTTATACTTATACTTATACTTATACTTATACTTATACTTATACTTATACTTATACTTATACTTATACTTATACTTATACTTATACTTATACTTATACTTATACTTATACTTATACTTATACTTATACTTATACTTATACTTATACTTATACTTATACTTATACTTATACTTATACTTATACTTATACTTATACTTATACTTATACTTATACTTATACTTATACTTATACTTATACTTATACTTATACTTATACTTATACTTATACTTATACTTATACTTATACTTATACTTATACTTATACTTATACTTATACTTATACTTATACTTATACTTATACTTATACTTATACTTATACTTATACTTATACTTATACTTATACTTATACTTATACTTATACTTATACTTATACTTATACTTATACTTATACTTATACTTATACTTATACTTATACTTATACTTATACTCCGGGATTAGTCCCGCAATTAGTCAATATTAATAAGACCAAAACACTCCGAATCAGCGCAACGAATAACAACTGTTTCGCAATAAATAACCAGCCGATCGAAGATGTCAACTTCTTCTGCTACCTTGACAGCATTATTATCACCGATGGCGGATCTGGAGCTGACGTTATCGCAGATTTCAGAAAGCAAGACAGGCCTTTGGGCGACCACAACCAGTTTGGAGGGCCTCCTTTTTGTCAGTACGCGTCAAAATAAAAATTTTCAACTCCAATGTAAACTCAGTACGGCTGTACGGCGCATTTTCTGGTTAAAAGTCGTCCCGTAGTAGAATATGGAAGATAACGCAACAAGCTATTAAATTTGAAGTTAGAAGAAAGGCGACGGATTGGCCACGTGGACAAACGGGCAACGTACCTAAAATTACCATCGAACGGAATCCGCACGGCAGCCGTAGGCCAGGACGCCCAGCACATACCTGGAGAAGGCAGACCGAGCGCGAAATCGCATCCCAAAACAAGAGTAGGAAATAGATAAAATCTCTAGCTTTAGATAGAGAAAATTCAAATATTTTTATAACAGTCTCATGTTCCTGGTAGGAATAATGAGAAAATATTTATATACTTCTACACTTGCAACAAACATATTTACACCAACAATATACAAACAAAATCTAAATACTTGAAATTGCCAATAAATCACATTCAATAACATTTCTCTCTGCACAGGGAAGTACTCGTATGTATGTATGTATGCAGGTGTCCACATTGACTATGCTAAATATTTCTATGGTTATACTTGTTTGCGAAAGGATATGCGTAAATTGCCACTTCACTTGTCAGCGGGATCATTAATTTTCCTTAGCCGCAAAAAACTGCAATTTTTTTTACTCCTTTCCTCTTTTTACATTTTTTTTTTAAATTTTTGCATGTGAGAAACATTTTTCGACAACACATTAAAAATCGATTTAATGTTGTGTGTAGTTGTAAAAATTAGTATGCGGTGAACCTGTCATTGACAATATGTGTGACACAATAAGAGATTGTTATGAAAAAATGTAAAAAAGAGTTGCCAAGTTTCAGAAAAAGTAAACTGTTAATACTAAGAAAGTGTGGTAGAAATGTGAGCCAATGCTTAATACATTTTTTTGGAAATTTTCTGTAAAATTATGTAATAATTCATATTAATTAATTAAATAATGGAGATTTTTGTGCAGCAGGATAATACGTACCTTTGAAGGAAGCAACGCCTAAAAGATATACCCTACATATCAGAACTCCAATTTCTAGCTTTCAAAAGGCATTAATTTTAAGAATCTTAAAAAAATTTGTATTTTTTTATTAGAGCTAAATGAAGTAACATGAAATTTTCCTTCAGGAGCATAGCCACAATTCTAGTAGGCAACATGAGATTTTCGATATCACAAAGCTAAGGGACAGCGATTTAAAAGATTCTTAACTTTTGAGTACTACCTCGTACTTACCTCGTGATTTCCATACCAGTTCATAGCAAGACGGTTATAATGATACGATGCTGTGTGGATCAGACCAGAACAGAATTGAGCCTTTATGTTGTTTTGTGAATGGCAGGTAACGTTTTTGTAAATACTCCTTCATATGAATTTCTTGAATTATAATATCCGTGGGTATGAACGTTTTACATACCGGCAGATGGCTTACCGAACCAACCTTTTTTAAGGCATTTATCCAATATTTTTACCTTAAAGGCACCTCCTCCTCTTGTCATTGCAGTATAAAACTTAGCATCCTGAACCTATTCAAAGTCTGCTTTGATGCATGTTTCATCGCCCATAACCACACAGCCATGTTATTGACTATATAATTTTCGCGCATGTATTTAGCACTCTTATTTTGTTTATCATTTCGATTGGGTGCTACAATATTTTTATATGATCGTAAACCTTTAAAATTTCCTGTTTTGCAGCATCTCGAAGTGAAAGGGCAGCTTTTTTTCGAAATAGTGACACCATTCTTTGGCATTTGTTTCCGATGGAAATCCTTTTTTTCTTCCACTGCTAGGTTTTCTTTTCACCGACAAGACTTCCTTAACACGTATGTTATCATACTTTTTGGACAATTTAAAGTTTTGCTATGTTATTGTGCGACAAATGACCATTTACTTGCTTTTACGTAGAAGTTACAAAAAGTGAATATGCCAATTAATAATGAGTATAAACACTATGAATATGTATACTTACTGACATCAGTTTCTACTCAAAGGGTTTGAAGATTATACTGTAATAACGTCCGTTGGGTAATTGTACAGCTTCCTTGTAGAGCTCATCACTGATGATAGGGATGGTAGTCATATGATACTCATAGTAAGTAATCTTTGATCTTCAATATTTTGAATATCGGGGGGTTTAAAGAAGCGCTTGGCTTTGCCGATTCTATGTACTAAATCCACTTCTATATGAATGTACTCTCTCCCTATTGGAACTCTGGGCATCAGTGTATAGATTTCAAAATAATGAAGCGATGGATTGCAAAGAAGTTTTAATATTTGCTGATGCTACTAGATACCTTTAAGATATCTGCAAAGAAGTAGATACCTGGAGAGATAGGCTATGGATCTCCTTAAGCCCGTGAAGCGAAACCGTGGAAGCTCCATTCCGCCAAATTAAGGCAGATCTTCACTGTTACAGTATTAGTAAGTAAGTAGATAATGGAGGGTACTTCCAGCCAATTCCAATTCTCAAAAATTAGTGAGATTTTGACCTACTTGAAACTTGCACTTTATTATATCAAAATTTAATGAGATATAAAATTGCATACTTCAAATTATTTCAGAAACTCCATTTATAAAGTTTGAAATTTTGTAAAAAATTGATCGAATTTTCGGAATGTTTGAAATCTTGCTTTATATGGTTTTTGTTGTACTATGAACTTTATTTTTATAAAAAAATAATTGAAATTACGAAATAAATAAATATGTAAATACTTAGTCAAAACTTACCACTTATGTGGTGTACTCTTTATTTTGACGCTGACTTTACAAAGAATTGGCGCTTACATCCCTTTTGGGTGTTTAGCTGAGCTTCTTCTTCTCTTTGTGGTGTGCATCTTGAGGACCTGTTTTATACTGTCTGCGAAAGATGAATTTTGTATGAGCATCTTTTTTATGCAGAAATATGCTTGGAGAAAAAACGTCTTCTAACTTTTTAGGTTACTATTTTGATTTTATACCTACTGACGCCTTACTAAATATTTATTGGCAACCCTTTAAACAATTTTGCTACACGAAATCAACTAAATGATGCAAATAACCAAATATCATCTGAATATGGGATCATTTTTTATTGCCACCTACATGCATGCTCTTGCTTCCACACTCTACCTCAAAAAGTATCCTTTCTGCAAAAATCGAAATATTTCTCACTCACTGCGTCCGTTGTGTTGTACAGATGTAAATGTCAACCTCAAAAATGTCATTAGACTCAATGGTTTTTTCTGCATTCGTTTACGCTTTCTTCCCATACAATTTTACCACAAACTTCCGTTCAAAATCCTTTTTTCGTTACGTCAATCCTTTACAATTACTTTTTACACATTTTTCTAATACAAACGTCTTTTTCTACGTTTGCGGTTGTTGGTGCGCCGAAAAAACGAGATTTCTTGATTTGGAATTAATGCAAATTAATGATGTGAGTATGTGGCATACATACATATATGACCATTTATGTATGTATGTGAGTATGCGTGTGTGTGCTCATATGTGATATTGTTGCGTATGTGTCAGCTTGTTTGCCGAAAGGATAACTGCTTATTTCGAATGCCTGTTTTAAATGAATTGCGCGGCAATGCCAATCTGCGATAGCAAATATCATTTTTCATTATGTCATTAAAATTTTCGAGTTCGGCAATACTGACATATGCATGTATGCGCATAGAAATTATTAATGCTATGTATTTTTTGTGCATAGGTAGCATTCGAACGTCTCAGTTGGCAGTAATGGCCAAGCATATCAATAAGAACCAGAAGGATTATAAAGATGTGAGGCATAATTCAAAGAAGGATTTGACGAAGATACATGAAGAGCCGCTTCATATAAATATAATACAATTATGTACCCACTTTTGCTAAATAATGTTTACCCACAATCAGAGGGGCAGCCAGGAGTGGAATTTTGAAACATTAGGAAAATTTATGTTTTGTTAAAAGTTAGCTATTTCACTCAGTTAGCTAAGGCTTATGGAGTGTTGAAAATTTTTCGCTTAAGTAGAGCGGTGGGCTTCGAAAATTGGGATCAAGCTGTTAGCAGGTAGGTAGGTAGAAATGGCAGTCAGTCTTCAAACCAACTAACTTTGACTGTTGCCGATCCATTGCTATGCCAAAGTTGTAGTTTACCTGCTACTCCTCGTTAAATCATTTTATTTTAGGTGCAAACCCATTGATCTGGCTGACACTTATATCGCTAAGGTTGTTAGTGTCATTCAAGAACGATGAGCCAAAATCTCTGAACGTAGTGGCATGCCAAGCAGGATAGCCACAGAGAAGATGTGTGACAGACATTCCTCCTCCTCTTTCTTGCAGCTTATGCAATAGTCGCAATGAGGTACGTTCAATCTTTGAACATGTCGACTTAGGAGACATTGGCCTATGATCAAACCACCTAATATATAGCCGTTTTTCCTTGACCTATTAAATAGTGACTTTGAGCGCCTGACATCCCAACCTATAAGTGATATGAAAGTAAAGCTTTAGTAAGACATTCAACTTTGTATAGCATGACAAATGCTCCATACGGCCGCTGTAATACCCAGAAGAGGTGTTCAAACAATCTAACACGGCAATCGAGGAAAAGCAATTTTAGGATATGCACACCAAACGTGCGGTCTCGAAATGGACGGGAAAGGGGAAGGGATGAGATCAGTCGTAGAAAATTACCATTAAAAATTGCTCACGAAATATCTGCCTGCAATTTCGGTGACTAATAGAAGGACAGACAATTTTTTAAATTCAAAAACTAGTCGCATTATGAGCAAATTGTTCAACAATTTAAGCACACCTCGACCCCATACTTACTTCGGTTGTTGCTGTAAAACCAGTTCATTCAGCCCTGCTAAATGCGGAGAATTCACTGGTCGTCAGCGGTGATCTCATCTAATGGAAGGCCTAGGAGAAATGCTGTTTTGCTGAGTGCGTTCAAAGGGAACGGGGTATTAGATGAGTAGACTTAAAGGCCCACGGTAATAGGTGATTAGGTAAGTGACTTCACTTCGTGTCGATTCTTGATAGACGGGAGATTAACTTGCTACAGCATCTTGACCGCAATCGGACCAAAGTCGTCCTTCGATGGTGGAATCAGGGGAGCGACAGTTCATAAAGGTGGTGAGGGACTTCCGATGAATGACATGCCATAAAATGTCTGTATGCTGGGAAGCTTACTGGATATTGAGGAAAGTTATGCATCACGTCGTCAGTACTTTGGAGGTTATTAACGGTTAGTTTTGGTAATTGGGGTCGTCTTCCTCTTATCGAAAACGGAGATACGCTTAGGCGTATCTGCAAAACCCCACTACTAGGGCCGTGGAAAGAAGATGTCAAATAATGCAGTGGTGGCAAAGTCGATGGGACACTGAACCGAACGGCAGATGGACGGCGAAACTCATTCCAACAATATGGCTTTAGAAAAACTTCGACGAAGGGAATTATTTCATGATTACGTTCCTTTCGGGCTACGGATACTTTCGGAAATATCTGTACCGGCTGGGTAAAGTAAGCGACCTTAGGTAGATATACTGCGAAGCACCGAGCGATGACGGCGAACACACGTTCTTTAGTTGCGGCAGATGGGTCGTGGTAAGAGATGCTGTGACAACGCGCCTTCTAATATTGTATAATCAGCAAAATGCTTGACCGCGAGGACAGCCCGAATACGGTTAAAATATACATTGAAGACGAATTACGGGAAAAAAGTTAGACTTTGACACAGTACAATGAATCGAAGCCTCACAAACAGACCACGAGCGTTGTGCCCTGTGATTACACCCACCAGTACTCTCAAGTCCTTTCTGCTGAGTTTTAGGAGAAAGGTCGCTATTTTCCTGTTTGGTTCGTTCCCAAAGCAGTTGGCTACGCAACACAGACCAACGTCCTCTATGGGTAGACTTCATGAAGTCGTCAATCCATAGTTGAATCGATGCGGAATTGACACTTAGAACGGGTTCATAGCCTAGTAGCATGCTTGCTAACTCATTCCCTGTAATACCACAATGTCCAGGTAACCAAATAAAACTTAACTTCATTGTGTTTTGCAACACTCTTCAGTTTTGTTTTACATTCACCGACTAACTTCGAAGAGCAGCATGGGCTAGCAAGGCCTTTCAGTGCACCTTGACTGTCACTACAAACTCCAATACCTCACCAACCAAAAAACGAAAAAAAAACCTTATTTCTGCATTTCAAGAAATAAAACCAACTTGTAAGTTAGATTTAGATTTAGATTTATTGAAAGTTTTGCACCTTAACGTCATGGTCTTTTGTGGTCTCTACTCATCACAGTACCTCATCCAAACCCAGTTTCCGTGTGAAACTTAAGATAGAGCTGGGTTGGACTATGCATTTGTGCCGTTCTTTCGGGTGCCAAGATGTCTCAACCTCCTTCGCGCTGTAGCGCTGCATTCAAGGTGTATTGGAGTCTCCTAGGATTGGTCAGAGAAGCGACAAGAGTCAGTGTAAACTTAGTAAACCTCTAACATCCAGGGATGCTCGCTGAACTCTGGCCTGCAGTTACCCAACGTTAGTTAGTTGGTTATTAATCAGTTAAAGTAATTCTTTGTGAAACTTTAAAATTCTCATGTCGGATGCTGAGACAAAGCCACTCACTTTTGAATTTCTTATATGTAATTTTCTTTCTGATTTTTTTTTTAATTCTGAAGTAGTGTTTCCACGGGCTTGTTCAGCAAAGAATTGCTCTTAAGGAGCTGCACCTATTCATGCTGTCGGCAATATATCAAATTTAATACAATTAGAGAACGACCAGCAAAACATTCGCAGCGCTCAAATGTTATGTAAATTTGCGCGCGTGAAAGAAAACCAGAAATCTGCAGCATTAGCATATGAAAAACAGCTGATGAAAGTTGAGAAAATGTGGACACTGAGGTAGAGAAAGATACGCGGCAGCTGATCTCTAAAAAGGAGCGTTCGAGCTACAAAACTATCAATAGATCTTAGATCAATCAATAATTTTAGCCCGGGTAGATAAGAGATCGATTGATCAACATTAAATAATGCACTAAGAACAAAATCAAGTGAATAAATTACTGAAGGACAGAGTGAAGTTTGCGAGGTATGAAAGTGTTGCATACTTAATTATGTGAACTGATCGTGTTGAGTACGGGTATGTGTGTGCGTGTGTTTGTGTAAGCGAGCGAAATGCATGCAAATGAGTTTGATCGACAACATCTGGAGCGAAAAAATCAAATCTATGCACCTTGAAAAAATAAAAAATAAGAGAATAAAAAAAATTATGCAACTTTGGTTTATTGGGATTGCACAGCGCTGCATCCTCAATAACTGCGGCATTGATATGCAGATTTAACGTTTCAAGAAATATGTGAAGGTTCAAACTATTTTGATTCTCTAATAAATGAAAAGAAAGCGAATGTATGGAACAGACAAAGCAACCCTCTGCACTACTCGGGTTACCTTTCGTCTTCCTGCCTGAAGCTAAGGGTGCGCTGAGGATCAATGAAGATCGTGAGCAAGTAAATAAAAGAGTGTGTGTGTGTGTATTAGTAATAAGTGTGTGTGTGTGGTGTATGCGAGTATTAGCTGCTTCATATGCGCCTGCTATACGTGTGCGCCACAATAACCTTGAGTGTAGCTGATATGTGTCTGCAGCGTGCGAAAATTGTTCTCCACTGTGCGATTTGTTATTGATCGCCGATTTGACGGTGACATTATTGGCAATTTGCCAATTGTTATTGATATGCGATTTGCTAAAAGTGTGCGCCTTTTCTCATTATTCGATTTGTTCTTTATTTATTTTTTCAAATTTTTTATTTCAAATATTCTATGGCGTTATTGTGGCAACGTTTGCCGAGTATTTGCAAAATAATCTTTTCTCAAGCAATAAAAGGTAGTAGAAATAAAAAAGAAAGCAAATTGTCTAAGGCTAAGTGATCTCATTTTCATACAACCCGGCTATTCTGTGGCGCATAAATGGGGTTAATAAGTTTAGCGACAACTGCCGCAAGGATAATAAACGCAAGGCATTGCGGTTGCGCACAAAGCTAAATAGGAATGAAAGGAGTAAAATATTTGCAACCCTCTCCGCCTTGACAAGTCGACAGTTGCTGTTGTCTTGCAGTGTTGTTTTTGTATTGTCTTATTTTTTTGTTTTTATTTTTGCCTATCCATTTATCACCTTGTGCGTACCCTTAGCTTTTGTTGTATATCTGCAAACGTCAATCTACCGCAAATAATTTCATGTGAGCTTCTCATCCACCATGAGAAAAGTTCATAAAGCTACGATCCTGCGCAGCTTGCCTAGCACACAGCCATATTAAGCCATTTCAATGTTTAGAGTTTAGCTGCAGAAGTGTCCCACACCAATTAGCGCTACAAAGTTTTCTAAAAACTGGCAACCCGTAAGCATTTGCGGCTACTTGAGATCGCGCAGTGATCTGAGAAATAGTCAGCGCGATCGCACTCTTCGTCCAACTGTCTGCCTTATGCGCGGTCCGCACATCTTATAGCTCCATCTTAATCTATGCGCGCGCAGTTGCTTCTTCTCCACTTCCACCACTTGCCTGCTGGCCTTCTTGTCGTGCTCCCATTCTTTGCGCTGATCCATCCATCCGCTTGTCGCGTCGCATTTGCGTTCGCACTCGCGCTGCTTGCACTTACCCCTGCACGAGTGCGGTGAGCCATTTGTTGCGAGAATTTATTGAATGCGTGTTCGGTGCGTTTGTCACGTCCGTACGTGATCGCCCATAAAGGTGTAATAATTTTTATTAACTTTATATAAAAAACATACGTATTTTGTAGTATATTGTATGGTTATCTGCTTTTGTTACTCATTTCCACAAAAGTCAAAAGGAAAGGTAATGAATGTAGATCGCCTCCGTACCGTCGACTCAGCAGCGCTGCTCATTCCGACAATATGAGTTATGTTATATGATCTTCACTTCAGTGGACTGGTCGGCTGCCTTGCCAGGCAACCAGACTGACTGACTGACTGGATCGTTATATTGTATGTAGGTATGTGTGTATGCCCACTACCTTCCCCATCATTGCCGTCATAATGTTCATCATCTTCAATATGCGCTGCCATCATCTTCATCTTCATGATCATCGTTCTCATCTTCGTCTCCGGCCACGTGTAGATCGCATCTTTTCAAAGAAGTTGGAAGTAGGCGCTCGTTGATCGTTTGCTTTATTAACAGTTTGCGCGATTCACAATGAAATGGAATAAAATGAAATGTTATATCTGCTCTTGTTACTGTGTGGCTGTACATGAGTTGCCTACTCGTATGAAATTCGTTTGTATTATTGAAATTTCACGAAATAAGCCGAAAAAAGCTGTTAAATGCGCGTCGCATTGAATACTTATTTAATTTTAACTTTTTTGTTGATCGTCTGTTGATTTTCTTGTGATTTTATTTCGTTATTTTATTTCGAAATCAGGCACAGATTTTATTTCGATTTGTACCGATAAGTGTTTGTGTAATTTATCGTTGATCTTTTTGGCACACGTACGAGCCCAATAAAGGCACTTTTATTATGGCAATCTCTCAGCGCCTTGAGGGAATATATCAGATGTGTCGGTCGTTTTCATACAATGTTAATATTAAGATGCCTGAAATGTCTTTTTTAAATAGACAATTGTAGTGAAATATTTAACGACTAGTTGGGTGGAGGTTTTTTAGATCCTTAAAAATGAAAGGCCAATGGCTTACTACAGTTTAAAAGTAAATGAAGGTTTATACTGAAATAACTAGTGCTCATTTGATGGCACTTTGGTATTCAAGTATCGAGTATAATTCTAAAAATGTAGTTCTAAAAAAAATATATTTTTTTAAATTTTTATTGTTGAACAAAGCATCGATTACTGAATAAATATCGGCAAAAATATGGGATATTTGAAAGCATTGCGTGAAAAGATTTTAATTATAAAAATCAAATAATGTGTTTTGTTTTTTTAATTTCTGTTATCAACAATGCATCGATTACTAAATAAATATCGGCAAAAAATATCGCGTATTTTCAAGTATCGAGTAAAAAATCTTTGTTCTATGGAACATTTTTTTTTTATTTTTGATTTTAAATATCTGCAATTATTGCAATCCTCTAGTAAAAAATCCTTATTAAAGAAGACACTTCTTTTATAAAATTTTTTATTCGACAAAATATCGATTGCTGAATAATTATCCGTACAAAGTATCGCGTATATCCAGTTATCGAGCAAACACTTTAAGTTCTGAAAACAGACAATTTTTTTTTTTTTTTTATAAAAGGAAAACTATCGGTTATTGAACAAATATCGGCAAAAAATATCGCGGATATTTTTTTAAGTATCCAGTAAAAAAGTTGAAACATAAAAATAAGACAATTTTTTTTGTAATTTTTCTTATACAAAGTATCGATAGCTGAAGAAATATCGGTAAAAAGTATTCCGCATTTTCAAGTATTGAATATAAAATTTTAATTATAGAAGCAGAGCAAAAAATCTTAGTTCTAAAAACGAATAAAAAATCTTATTTCGAAAAATATAAATTTTTTTAAAATTTTTATTATTGAACAATTTATCGATTGCTGGAGCTAATACTTTTCAATTGTTCTACCAATTTTAGTCGTAATGAATTACGTTGAAATCACAATATCACACGTTGATAAGGCAGCCTAAACAATGTTTTTGTAGATATATAGTATTCTCTAACTCACAAGAGATTTTCGAGTCAAACCTTAAAGCTAATATTGCAAAAAACTAAAATTCAGAAGGACAAGCCCGTAGTTAAGAAAAGTAAGCGTCACCTTCTAAGTCCGTTCGAGCGACAACGCTGAAAATAAGCGACGAGTATATCAAGCAGACTTGCGCGAAGACACCTTAATGAAAATAAGTTGCATGGACGTGTTAGCAAAAAACAGAAACTGCTGCAGTCGAAAAAAAAACTCAAAGCACGTTTGTCTATCGCGAATGCCCATACAAACAAATACATACATAAAATTTTGGAAAAAAAACTTTTTACTGTTGGAAGACTTTGATTCATAGTAAAAACACCAAAGGGTTCGATCTCCGGTACACAACATAGAGCGTAAGCACTGTTTGGATAACTTCAATGTTTGGGCATCGTTTTCTTGGAATGAAGTTGAACCAATAGGGAGAATAAATGCCAATATGGATAAGTTTGCCTCTCTTGATATTCTCAAAAATACGATGGAGCCATATTCTTTCGAGTTCATGTCACTAAACTCGTTATTCGTACATTATAACGATTTCAAGTATACAGTAAAAGTGGTGAAAAATTGCCTTTCAAAAAAAAAAAATGCAGTTCTGATGTGAGCACAAATCCGCGACCTTAGCCCCCATATTTGTGGAACTGGCTGATTTGTGAAAAGATCTCACTTAGACTCCTAAGGTCAATTGTGTTGCCATTGCTATGTATCTGGAGTCGAAGATATCAATTTATATACTTCATAATGTACATCTTGGCGAATTTTAACAAGCCGTTCACTCTTTTGTCAGCAATATTCTTAAAGGATGAAAAATATGTTGATCCTAAGCATATTTTTCGAGTTCAACAGAGAGATATTTAAGTTAAGATTCGGCAAAAAAATTTAAAAATGCCAATGAGCTGTGGCAGTGAATACAGAAGTGCGTTATTTCTCTGTCCATGGCTGGGTATTTATGGTGGAAATAGGAGTCATGACTCAGCCATAATAACGCAGGATTAAAAATTGATTCTTATAACAGAAGTAGATAATTTTCTTTAGTCAGTTTGTCGGCTATTAATTGAATGGATGTTGTTGAATTAACTAGCTGGGCTAGGGGAGTATAGTAACGAAAATATTACTCGTATAGCGCTCAAAGTAAATCGAAATTAAAAACCATCCACAAATCAGGATTTATGAAAAATCCGGAATGATATAGCAAAATGAACAGACTTCGTCCAAAGCCTAAGATTGACGACAGTCGAAGAGAGAAATAAGACGGCTTGCCGTCAATAAAAACGACAGCCCTAACCAAATCGGATGCAAACTTTCTCTCAATGTTACGAAGAGAAGAATACAGGAAATTCTTAGTGAAGATTCTAATTTAAAATATCAAAATAGACTAGCTAAACCCAAGGTTACACCACGCCACAAAGCTGCCAGATTCGAATTCGTCCACAATCATATGTTCCGGGATGATTAATGGGAATTCATCATTTGTAGCGATGAAAAAAAAAATTGATCGCAATAGACCTGGTGGTTGTCAGAAGTATTGGATAGATATTCGGGAGCCACGACAAACGCGTTCCTCCCAAAACTTCCACGGTGGATCTCTTTTAATATGGGCTGCTTTTAGCTACCGTGGCTTGACCCCAATTAGTTTTATTTCGCATAAGATGAACGCAGAAAATTACGTAGAAGTATTGCACAATATTTTATTGGATTTTGCCGAAGAATTTCACGATAAATCTTGAAGATATCAGCAGGATAGTGCATCAATGCACAGCGCTAAGCGTAGGTACAAAGCAATTTTTCGTGTCGAAAAATATTTCTGTGCTGAAGTGGCTCGCGATTAGTGCAGACCTAAATCCAACGAAGAACCTCTGGAGCATTTTAAGCAAGCAAGTTTATGAAGGCGGATGCCAGTTTTTTAGCCTATTGCATTTTAAAAAAGCAGGAATGGGCAAATACCTACCTTAGTGTCCTTCTGTCACTCGTAAATTCGATAACACGACGAATAGTAGCAGTTGCAATAAATAACGGAGCTATTAGGTATTAATTTATATTGTTTCCTTAAGATTTAATTTAATATTACTTCTGTCTTGTATATCTATTTCCTTTTACGCCCTTGAAAATTATTAAATTTTTACAATAAAAAATGTTGTATTTTTACGTTTATCTTTTTCCCTTATGTGTGGTCAGAACTTTCCAAAAATTGGATTTTTTTACATTTTCTTAAAGTATCATATCCTAAAAATATTATGTAACAATTTAAAGTGAGTCCGATGAATACTTTTCGAGTTATTCAACAATTAACAAAGGACGCTCAGACGCTCCGGAGCGTTCGAGAGCAAGCAGCAAAACTTTAAATGCGTTTTTCTCAAAACTATGTTTTTTGAACTGGTGATCACTGTAACTTGAAAACCACTTGGTAGATTTTAATAAAATGTATACCGCTTTTGAAAAACATAAAAAACTCATGCCTGATCAAAGGATTTTTTTTCAAAAATTTCGATTTTTTTAAACAATTAATTGTCGGTTTTTTTCTCGAAAATCTGAAAAATATTTCCTGAGCCGGCCATATCGTTAATTTTGCAAAACAAAACTCCGATCAGGCACAAGATTATCTATTAACAAAACTAATTTCCCTTGTCCGATTGATTTTAGATGAACCTCTAAGGGCTTGTAATGATCACCGCAAGGGACTTCCGGAGAAACGGGCTCCATACAAACAGCGATAACTTTTACTATTGTTAACTTTTTTTTTGTAAATTTTGCTAAAGTCAATTCGAAACATGATGTATTAATGCTATGGTTTCATTTTTGTAAAATAAAGCAACTGACTAACAAATATAAAGTTATTGAAAATCATAATTTTTTCGAGCCTCTGACTACCTCTAACCCCTTAACCTCTGATTTTTTTTTAGCGCCCATATAGCTATTACAATTAGGGTAGAAGAGTAGGACAGGCGTATAGTAAGTACCTATACATCATTGACTGACAGAGCTTTCGACATTTCCGCATGAATAGTAGGATTTGTAGCAGATAATTTGTGCTGTATTAGAACTAATGGCATTAGCAGCAAGTGACAATAAGAAACAAGTCTTGTGTATTTATGAAAGTTATATCATTTAGTCCATTTACAAAGTAAAGGGTTTTCCAATAACAGGTATTATTTTGAATAGCCCGCTATTTCAGTAGATGCCACTTTTGAAGCTGTCATTTTTTGATATTTGACAAGTAGAAACTACGCCATTAATGAAAATGGAACGGTACTCGCTTAAACAACGCATTGAAATGATTAAAATTCACTATAAAAATGGTGAAAATTTAACAGAGACGGTTCGTAAAACTCGAACATTTTTGGGCCATTGTAAAGCATCTTGTCGGACTGCAATACAGAAATTGGTGAAAAAAGCCGAGCTGTTGGGACAAGTTAGTGATGTGAAGAATAAAATCCGTGCACGTCGCTCAAGAACAGCCAAATATATTGCTGTTGTAGCCGAAAGTATTGAGGAAAACCCAGGTTTGTCCATTCCTCGTCGTTCATTGGAATTTCGCATTCCACAAACGTCCGTATTTTGCATAAAGATTTAGGTCTTAAGGCTTATAAAGTGCAGCTAACACAGAAACTCAAGCCGGCCGATCATCAACAACGTCGTGTATTTGCTGATTGAGTCGTTGAAATGTATGAAAATGATCCGGAATTCCATGGAAAAGTCATCTTGAGTGATGAGGCCCATTTCCACCACGGTGGCCTCGTCAACAAGCAAAATTGTCAGATCGGAGGCTCAGAAAATCCAAGAGTTATTTTTGAAAAGCAATTGATCTTTTATTAAAATAACACCTCTTATGGGAAAGCCCTTTAATACAAAGTTTGTATAGGGTAGGCCATGTAAAATTTGCTTTTTGAATCGGCTATAAAAAAAAACTAATATTTTTTCAAACTTTTTTTTTATTTTGAAGATTGAACATTGTCATTTATGAATAAAAAATAATATCGTTCAAATGACTGCCACGACTAGCTTTACAGTAGGCCATTCGATCAACCCAATTTTTAAGCACATTTTCGATACAGCAAACGCTATATGGCCCACCCTGTATAAAAAGGGCGGCTTAGCGGAAAAATATTTACTACCATCCACTAGCTCTGTCTAGTAGATGAAACAATGCACTTTGGAAAATCCGAGGCAGAAGAATTGTGTGTAATTGAGAAACTGTTGTCAGCTCTGAATTATGAGCTCATGTGCTGACACGCGCAAAATGAATTGAAGTGTCAATAGGGAAGAGGAGCTAGAACATGCCGACTTTTTAAGTTTCTTCTTTTCTTTTCCAATTCTTTTTTTTCCAAATACTATTCCATGTACCGGCATGCATTTCGTCTATCTTTTCTCAGACTCCTTTGCTATGAAAATCAGCTACTACACATCTCAACTAACTACATCAGTGGTTCTCACAAGATCCGGTTGCAAGAATACCAATTTCTAAAATTTATGATGTCTGATAGTGTTACGTTGCAACAAGCGGATGCCGCGTGCAACAGGCACCGCCAAACAGCATAATAATTTTCGAACTTTTGCGGCAGAAAATAATATTTAATTGTCAGCGAAAAATTTTGCGAAAATTCTCGCCAGATTTGCATGCGAGGCAGTGCGGGGCGGCCTGATGTGTAGTGGGTATTGTTTTACACAAACAAGTGTACACGAGTATGTATGTATACGAGTGCCAGCGTGTGTGCATGAAAAGTGCCGAAAAGCAAGATGTGAATAGATAAATAAAAAAACTACAAATAAAATAAAACAAAATAGGAATGAAAACAGAAGTTTTCGTGTGCGGCAACATGCTCATTATTACCTACTAAATTACGCTGGCGAATATGCACAAGTAAGCAAGCGCACACACATACATACATGCATATATATGTAGAAATGCATATTTTTGTAGGAAAGTAATCGTACGTGCAGCATTTGTGCATTTGTATCTCTATTTGCACACGCACACATATACGTATACGTATACATGCATGTATGTACGAGAGAGTATGTGTAAAATCGCTTGTAATAACTTGTGTAGCACAATTTTGTTGCTAGTTATGCAAAATGTTGCACGTTTCGGTTAGTGGCATGGCGTCGCAAGGGCAAGTCGCTGTTGTTGTTGCGGTGTGGCAACATGACACGGCGTTGCGGATTTTCTTCCATGTACACGTAACTTGAAATAAATAAAAACAATAAAACCAGCTAAGGTTATAAAAATAATTGCAAAAACAATAGCAACATTCGAGTAACACAACAGCGCAAGAATAACAATTGGCATAAGAACAACAACAATAAGAATAAAAAATGCAACAATGGCGCTGCGACGTGTCGAATGGATGTAGCTATGCTCCCGCGCATAACGGTAGTTTAGCATCACCAACATAGGACAAATTGGCGGTCGCGCGGTAAACAAACTGACGCAGCTATTTGCATACATACATACATATGTGTATATATATACATATAGGTATACCAAGTAGAGATGGCATAATTATTAGCTACCGATTCTATTCATCTCGATGGCATTTTAACTGTTCCAAATACCACTTTTCGGGGCATTAAGTGCCGAAACTGATGCTGTAAATAATTTAGTTTGATTTTATACCTACTTGTAACCACCTGCAATATATAGGGTGTCTTTTTAGCTACCATTACAATGGTTTGGCAGCTGAGAATGTCAATCTCAGGTTTGACAAGTCATCATGAATCGTTTAATGCCAGCAAAACGGTTGCAAATTGGCGAAATTTACTTCGAAAAAAAAAATAAATAAATAAATCTGTACCCAAAATTTATAGTTCACTTGTGACAACATCGGTTGACATTTCTATCGAAATAAGGGATAAGCCGCCGTTGCAGTGAATGGTGACCGCTACTGAGCCATTCTGCCTGAATTTTTGTTTCCAAAAATTAATCAGCTAAACATCGACGACATTTGGTTCCAAATAAGATGGTGCAACCTGCCATACAAGCCGGTTAACCATTGACCTATGGCAATATTCGAGCCACCATTGACGCAGTACGGTCAGATTTATTGGAAAAAGTAGTCAAAATTTCGGTCGAATCGAAATTCTAATCGAATGGGCCATGTGACTCGTTGCTTCAGCGGTCATACGCCAGATCTCATATTAAAAAAAAAGAGGTAAAGTCGGTTTACTGACGATAGTTTAACGTGACAACGTCAGAGGAAAATACTGATGTAATGGTTGCAATTATCAAAACAAAATTTTAATTTTATTTGTTTGAGAGATATTTTGTATGGATATAGAGAAGGAGGTAAATGGAATTGCAATGGAATAGGTCAAGTTACATTTACACATACTTGAAAAATGACGAAACATTTATCAAATTCATGAAAGATATGTTCAATTTCGATAGTACATCCGACGTTAATAAGTCAACAACACTAAGAGCCAACATCATCGATTTGCCTTTTTCAAGACACATTACACTCGAAACACCCCCTTTCATTTCCTACTTTTCCTATCATCGTCCTATTCTCAACAGAGAAATGGTTCATAACCATGCACACAGGAAAAAGGCATATGCAAATACAATATATGCTCACTCAAGTAGGAGAGAGCCAGATGACGAACGTTGCTGAACGCGGGGGCCGATTGTGCTCTTTGTCGTTCGTTCCGCGCTCTCGCTTGCAGTTCAAGCAAGGTAACGACGATTGAGCAAGATAACGACGAATGAGAAAGATAACGTCGATTGAGCAAGATAACGACACAGTTTTTCGTGCGTGCAGCCGGCTAAATCGAATTATAAGACGTTATCACGTCAATAAATCCCATGAAATTATCTACCAGATTATAATAAAAAAAATAATAATTCCATAAACATATGTTTTGTATTTTCATTTTAAGTTCTCAAGCTCTTGAAAAAAAGCTCGAAACATCTCTACACCATCCTTACAACGCCCCATTCGAATTTTCCATTGCTCCAAATAGGCCCTTGGAAACCTTCGTTTGTCAGCTTACTCAGTACACGTTGAGCTTAAAAGCACTCAAATCCTTTCCCTTTCATTTACTCCGGGTATTTTTTCATTCTTTTACTCTCTAATTCTTAAGCCAAACTCACCCGATTTTTTTGTTTTTGTTTTTGTTTTTTCTTGAGTTATATTCTGGGTATACTCGAATAAGGGCATTGCCGACATTTCTTTTATATGGAGAAAGTGAACCATATCCTCAGGAAAATAAATTATCACAAATCAACGAGAACTTCGAGTCACTTCAAACCGGCATTTTGTTATACAAGAAGACAATGCGTGTCAAAATTGCTTTTAAATTCTCATGCAAAAATTGAAAATTTGTATTAAGAACTTGTCGAAGTTTTATAAATCTTTCACAAAGTTTGAAACTTTGATTTATATGTTCTTTGTTGTTGTTGCTGCAAAAGAAGAGCAGCTAAAACTGGTCAAAATATTGCGATTTTATTATTTTGTTCGTAAGTGTATGCACATCTCATCACGAAAAGTAAGTAAACAAGAAACACAAAAATTTTTTTGAATCACTGTTTTAAGAAAACTTTGTTATAACAAATTTTTGTATTGTAACTTGCACGGGCGCAACGATTTTTCTTCCCAATTATCGCAAATTTGTTTTTTTTTACCCTCCAATTTCTCAGTCAAACCAAAATTTCTTTTTGCGAGCTAAGTTCGTTGTATATGCACATTTATTCGCAAAAAAGGAAATAATAAATAAAAAAAGAAAAGTTTCTCATAAAATTTTTTCTCTCAAAATTTTTCTTACACAAATTTTCTAACTTAAACGAACTCCAATCCTATTTCTTTCAAATGCTCATGCCCATTTTTTATTCCTTTACTCTCCAATTCCTAAGCCAAGCTGAGTAAATATTTTTTTTATCAACTCTCTTGATAGAAATAAAAAAACTTAAAATAATTTAAAAAAAATCGTGGTATAAAAAATTGTTGCGACTAAACGGTCACAAATACATATATACATTTTTTTTAAGTGATCGTGCCACTTTTTTATTCTTTCACCATGCAATTTATAATTCATTCTGCGTCAAAAAACCTTTTTTATTTATTTAACTTCCTTGATAAGAGTAAATAAATAAGAAATAACATTTTTTTAATAATAGGCTTTTAATAATTTTTTTAAATTTTTCTTATATCTAAATATAATATTAGTTTTGAAATAATGAAAAACAAAACAACGATTTAATATGTATTTGCTATATTTTGTTCATTAATTACCCTCGGAAAAGTCTTCCAAAAAGTTGTGGTGACCATTTTTTTATTAAAATTTAACGGGTGAGATATTTTGCTATTAAAAAATATGTACTAGACTATGGAACAAAGAAGGTAATTCCAACATTTTCTTTGCTCTAAAATCAGTTTGGATAAAAAATATATATCTTTTTTAACTCTCGTCACTGATAAATTTATTTTCTGTACATCAATAAATCGATATTTTCTGGCACAACAACTGATTTTGGTCGACCTTGCCGGAACTAAACGGTGAGGGAACAGAAATCGTGGGGAAACTCATTGTACCAGTTTTTAATGCTATTGAAGAATGATTCCTGCTCACCTTATAATTATTTCAATTCATCGATGCATTCTTGCTTAGCTAATACACGTCGGAAATTGTGAAAAATAATCGCTCGAAATTTTCAAAAACACTCTCAACAGCCCAACATGGTTAACACATCAGAACGTTCTGAGTACGTTTATGGTAAAATATTTCAAACTTTCCAATGGAAACGATAAATAGCGGGTGGTAATACCAGAAGTGTATAAGTACAGAATTGTAAATATCAACCCTTGTTGTAAACAAATTTTGCTGCCTAAGATGAAGTATTAGCATTTCAATCAGGTATTCATCTATCCCATATTGTTTATCCTAACTTTTCTGAGGCTACCAATAGCATTTTCCATATTTTCTTGTTAACCAAATTAGCGTATATCCATTTCCACTCTCCACACATTATCCATTTCCACTCTCCACATTTCACACTCCACTTAAGCTGGGCCACCTCTGACATAATCGCCAATGCATGGTTGTTGTCCATAGTCGTAGGTTTTTACATTTCGTTGCTTACTCTGGTGCTCTGCCAGGTGGCATCTTGGGCCCGCTGTTTTTTGTAACGTTTATTCTTCTTCTTCTTAATTGGCGCTATAACCGCTTACGCGATTTTGGCCGAGTTTAACAAAGCGCGCGAGTCATTTCCTTCTCCAACTAATCTTTCCAACGCAGAGGAGGCCTTCCTCTTCCTCTGCTACCACCAGCTGGTACCGCATCTAATACTTTCAAAGCCGGAGCCTTTGTATCCATTCGGACGACATGACCCAGCCTACGTAGCCGCTGGATCTTTATTCGCTGTGCTATGTCTATGTCGTTGTAAAGCTCATACAGCTCATCGTTCCATCGTCTACGATATTCGCCGTTGACAACGTGCAAAGGTCCAAAAATCTTACGCAGAATCTTTCTCTCGAACACTCCAAGCGTCGCTTCATCGGATGTTGTCATCGTCCAAGCTTTTGCGCCATACGTTAGGACGGGCATGATGAGAGTCTTGTAGAGCGATAGTTTTGTTCATCGAGAGATGACTTTACTGCTCAGTTGCCTACTTAGTCCAAAGTAGCACTTGTTGGCAAGAGAGATTCTACGTTGGATTTCAAGGCTGACATTGTTATCGGTGTTAATGATGGTTACTAAATGAACGAAGTCTTTTACAACCTCGAAATTATAACTGTCAACAGTGACGTGGGTGCCGATACGCGAGTGCGCCGACTGTTTGTTTGATGACAGGAGGTACTTCGTTTTGTCCTCGTTCACCACCAACCCCATTCGCTTTGCCTCTTTATCCAGTTTGGAGAAGGCAGAACTAATAGCGCGGTTGTTAAGGCCGATAATGTCAATATCATCGACATACGCCAACAATTGTAAGCATAAGAAATTGTGCCTGAGCGTTTAAGTTCTGCGGCTCGCACGATCTTCTCCAACATCAGGTTAAAGAAGTCACACGACACCGAAACCTCGTTTGGTATCAAACGGCTCGGAGAGGTCCTTCCCAATTCTGACGACGCTGCTGGTCTTACATAGCCGTATTAGTTTTGTGGGGATACCAAATTCAGACATCGCAGCATACAGGTAACTCCTTTCAGTACTGTCGTATGCAGCTTTGAAATCGACGAAAAGATGGTGTGTGTCGATTCTCCTTTCATGGGCCTTTTCCAAGATTTGGCGTATTGTAAATATTTGGTCGATGGTAGACTTTCCAGGTCTAAAGCCACACTGATAAGGTCCAATCAGCTGGTTGACGGTGGGCTTCAGCCTTTCACACAATACGCTCGCTAGATCCTTATAGGCAATATTTAAAAGACTAATCCCGCGGTAATTGGCACAGATTGCAGGATCGCCCTTCTTATGGATTGGGCAAAGCACACTTAAATTCCAATCAGCAGGCATGCTTTCATCCGACCATATTTTGCATAGAAGCTGATGCATGCACCTTACCAGCTCCTCGCCGCCATGCTTGAATAGCTCAGCCGGCAGTCCGTCGGCGCCCGCGGCTTTGTTGTTCTTTAGCTGTGATATTGCTATTCTCAACTCGTCATGGTCGGACAACTCCGTCGTTGCCGTTTGGGGTATCGGGATCTTCACATTCTCTGTGACATGCGCAGCTGTCACTGTTTAACAGGTTCGAGAAGTGTTCCCTCCATAATTTAAGATTGCTCTGGATGTCAGTCACCAGTTCGCAGTCTTTGTTCTTACAGGAAAACGCCCCAGTCTTAAAACCTTCTGTAAGCCGCCGAACTTTCTGATAGAAATTTCTCAAGCTCCTCGTACTCGCACAAAGAATCTCAAGCTCGTCGCACTCACGTATTTCGGCCTCTCGTTTCTTCTTTCGGATAATACGTCTCTCTTCCTTTTTAGCTTTCGGTAGCGATCCCACATGGCTCGCGTTGCGCCCGATTGCAGCGTGGCTCTATAGGCGGCATCCTTTCTTTCTGCGGCAGCATGACATTCCTCGTCGTACCAATTGTTTTTTCGGGCTCGCCGGAATCCGATTTCTTCTTCGGCGGCGGTACGTAGGGAACGAGAAATGTTGCTCCATTGTTCGTGCATGCCGGTTTGTTGGGCAGTACTCTCTGAG
Organism: Anastrepha fraterculus; assembly: GCA_037575425.1. Classification (NCBI taxonomy): domain Eukaryota; kingdom Metazoa; phylum Arthropoda; class Insecta; order Diptera; family Tephritidae; genus Anastrepha; species Anastrepha fraterculus. Next base: position 325,534 of record JAYXIM010035372.1, on the reverse strand, counting down.
AGCAGGAGTGAGAGTCGAGTGGCGAATCTTCTGGCTGTCTGTTGTGATTGCAGCTTTTCGATGTCGAACATTCTTTGCGTAGGTAGATGTACGTGTTTCGCTGCACAAAGGGGTGAGCGCAGTTTGGCTGCAACAAGGTAATGATCCGAGTCGATGTTGGGTCCTCGGATCGTATGTACATGTAATACACTAGAAGCGTGTCTTCCATCTATCACAACATGATCGATCTGGTTTCGTGTTTTTCGATCAGGAGACAGCCAGGTGGCTTGGTGAATCTTCTTATGCTGGAATCTGGTGCTGCAGACTACCATGTTTCGGGCCCCGGCGAAGTTGATCAGCCTCTGTCCGTTACCGGATGTTTCGTTGTGTAGGCTGTATTTTCCGACTGTGGGACCAAAAATTCCCTCCTTGCCCACCCTGGCGTTGAAGTCGCCAAGCACGATTTTTATGTCGTGGCGGGGGCAGCGCTCATAGGAACGTTCCAAGCGCTCATAGAAGGAATCTTTTGGTCGCATCGTCCTTCTCTTCCGTCGGGGCGGGGGCGCAAATTAGCGATATGTTGAAAAAACGGGCTTTGATGCGGATTGTTGCGAGGCGCTCGTCCACCGGAGTGAACGACAGTACTTGGCGACGAAGTCTCTCTCCCACAACAAATCCAATACTAAATTTGAACTCCTTTACATGACATGATCACTTTTGGATAGCGTTATTTTTCGAAATCCAGTTCTCCAATAAAAATATAAAGAAGCCTATTACTGCATCTTGGCTCCAGCTCAAGTCAAATCCATTCCACAAGTTTCGTTTAAAGAACTCAGGAACTTAAACTTAGGAATAATTAGTTTGTAGGGCCACTGCCCAAGATCCCACTAGCTTCCTCTGATTTTTTTGCAATTTCTTGTTAAAAGTTATTCAAAATCTGAGCTTTTTCATTTAGATCGTTGCCATTCGTGCGGCAAAATCAGCACATAGGAAGTTAAATTTAAGCCTTAGATGCTCGTCTGGTGCACTTCTTCCCTCTTTCAAGTTGTTCTCAGATAATTTTTTTGTTTGTTTTATCTCTCATAGAAATATTTTGTGAGAGTTGGGAATAAATATAGGTTTAGTTTCCATTTTAAACTTATATAACGAGTTCTAATATGCAAATTATAGTACTTTTTAAAGGCGCGTTCTAGTAGTCTCGGAAACATCTCATTCTGAAAGAATGTAAAATAAACGGCGTTGCAAGGACGTGTTGCAAGTTGAAAATTTGTAAGTTTAAAAGTAGTAAATCTTTATATAATTATGTAGTCTTGACGAATCCACTAATTCTCACATATTTCGTAAGTGTCTCGCAAATCCCTAAATCCCGAAATCCTAAAATCCCGAAATTTTGAAGTCCCGAACTCCCATTCTCATCTCTAATATAATATAAATATTCACTTACATATAAATCTATAGAATAAATGGCGTTCGCAGCACATGTTGCACGCTGCACGTTGCAAGTTGTGGAGTTGTAAATTGTTGTACGAGTATACTGCTTTTGTTGCAATCCGACTGCAGTTGTTGCATTATTACTAGCAATATTTTTTTCAAACTTTTATTGTTGTATTTCAAAGTCGTGTTTGTTTTAATTTGATTTTCGCTTGTATTGTTGTTCTAATTCGCATTCCATAAACGTTTCTTGTAGTTGTTTTTGTTGCTGTAGCTCCTATCAGCCATAACAGATCTGCTTCGCACATTCGCCAATTGGCAATTGTTTTCCGAAGCACAAGCATTGTCGTTGCGGTGGAGAGTGCAGCCGCCATTGAGAGTTTGCTTGTGTGGCATGCCACATGCATACACTTATGCACTCGTATTAGCGTATTTTGTACTTGTACATGCAACCAATATGCGCATATGTACTCGTATATTTACAGTTGTATGCGCATGAAAACGTAAATTAATTTGCTGCCACGGCAATAGCACAAAAACAAAAACAAATGCTTGCCTATAAAATATGCACAAATTCACACCAGCAACACATTGGCGGAACAATTGTTGATACTCGTATCGGGCAGGCTTTGTTGTTGCTTTATTGCTGCTGTTGCTGGTACGAGTCGTATTATATCTACGTATGCGTATCGAATCACCGCACTCAAATTGCGGTTGCAAATGTTGCATGCACATACGCATGCAACATATTGACATACTCGTATATACACATGCATGTTGATTCTAATCCAGTTCATGGCTTGTAGGAAATGTGAAGGTGGCCGAACCTGCTGAAGCTTTTGATAACAGATAACAGATAAGTGCAATTCCTCACATCAGAGCTGAACTGTTAGTGATGTTTTAGCTGCCCATTGTGGGGGTCGCTCCCCTTCTTCCTGGGTCAATTGGCTTTTGCGTCAGAGGTATGGGTAGATTTTGGGCGGAGTCCACATGGAAAGGGTAAACTTTTTCCTCGATTTGTTAAATAGCTTCCAATGATTGCTGCAGAATTTGTATGGAATTTAGTGTGTACCAGAGAGTATAGTGCCTTCCATGTTAATGTCCAGCTTTGTTAAGAAGCGGGTGACTACTCTGGGATTATTTGAGGACAATTCTCTGCTGGATGTGCCAAGAGAAAGCCTCCATACATACCCAATCTTATCAATAGCGCTGACTAGTTTTAAAATTCGCACACAACCGGCTATTAGCTAAAATTAGGGCGTTGAGTTTCTTTGGCGCCAGCCTAAATTAACCCAACCCATCACCCTGTCTTCCGTTGCTTCGTGAAAAGCTGTCAACTCGTCAAACTATTGGGTTGAGGAATAAGTTCATGGCGTTTTTATATTTTCTTTTTTTACAACGATTTGTTTGCTGTTTGGCAAAGGGCAAGCATTCAAACGATAGAACTCTTTCTGCTCTACAAAACTATGTTAATGCACGAGTATTTTTGAGTTATTTCACTTTTTATGTCATTAGTTTTGAGGATTAGAAATGGAAGACCCAGGAGGCAAAAAGCAATATTTCCGACATCTGCTCTTCTTTGCCTTTCATCGAGATCAAAAAGATCTCAGAGCAGCCCGGGACATTTGCGACGTGTATGGAGAAGGAGTCATAGGCGAGTCTACAGCACGGAAATAGTTTGCGCAGTTCAAAACTCGCGACCTTGACGTCGATGTCATCGCAGCGGAAGGCCTTCTGAATTCGATGAAGATCGTCCCAAATCTCTTTTGAAGGAGAACGGCCACCAAACCAGTCGTGAATTGGCGGAAAAAACTAGCTGCGGTCGAAAAACGATTCTCAATCACCTTCATTCAAGGGGATTTTCCTGGGTACCTTACGAGCTCAACGAAAAAAAGAACAGTAGACGGTCGCCTTCAAATTACTTCTTAGCACCTCGCCCGCCACCGAGCAACAGGCCATCATAAATAGAGCGTCTTATACCGAACCGCCCCGCGGGATGATAAATGGTGCCTATACATCAATATGAGGCAAACGAAGGACTGTGTGGCTCCAGGAGATACGCCAAAGCCAAGAGTTAAGCCGGATCTTCATCCAAAGAAGATGACGATTTGTTTTTAGGTGGGGCTGGGCAGGCATGGTGCACCAGGAAATTCTCAAAAAGAATGCCACGGTCATCAAGGGGCTCTACATTGCTCAGCTGCCTGCCAAGACCTGATCGACGTGGTCAAACTTTTCTCCTTCATGACAACGCCAGGCCCCATGTGGCACAAGTCGTCAAAGCCGCACACCAGGAGCTCGAATGGGAGGTCCTTCAGCATCCACCGTTTTCACCGAACCTTGCACCGACAGATTACCATCTCTTTCGCTACCTGTCAAACCATATAAAGAACGTTACCGATAACAAAGAGGTCCTTAAAAACTGGCTCATCAACTTCTTTGACACCAGACTAGGCGCTTTTGCGGAACGGCATCAACAAATTGATCGATGTTGTAAGCAGCAAGTGCGTATATATAATGGATTAACTTATTGATATAATTATTATTTTTTGTTTAAGTAAAAGTCTTCGGTGAAACGCTACGAACTTATTCCCCAACCCTTGGTCGAACTTATGTACCTCTAATCGGTTATTATCTAATCGACCGCCGATCGATAATACCACTCTTAACTAAGTAGCTTCAACTAAAAATGTATTTGAATAGTTCATCTCCTCCCTGCAGGGTATTTATTTTTTGCACTCTGTTAATTTCGTATGCACTTCGCTGGCTGAATTCGTATTCGCGTATCTAACGAAATCATTTTTCAAAGTGCCAAAAGGTTAGATGCCGCTGGTTAAGGGCAGAGCCTCAGTAAGCAAACTACAGTTATTAATACTGCAATAGTTGTTGCTTTTATTCTCAATTTTATTTCGCAAACGCTTGTTGAATTTGTGAGCGGCCTCATTAGTTTTGCAGCAAGCGTTACCAGATTTTTTCGAAAATAGTTTGTCCGCGGGCCGAAAAATTTGAAGCTTGTAATTCACAATTAGTAAAAAATAGGAAGGAAGATAAATATAAATAAAATGAAAATAAAATAAATAAAAAAATATAATTAAATAAAAAATAAATATTCATAAAAACGCTGAGTATTTTAAAAAGCAGCAATTTTCTGGCTTTTTTAAGTAAAAGAACAAAACAATTCTGGCCAAATTCATCAAAGCCCAGTGCTTCTTGATTACTTGTACGATAACACAGGCCGACAGCATCTCAGACCCAGAAACCGGACTATATATTTCCGAAGGTTTATGATGCGCTGAATCCAAATCTGGCCTCAGAATTGCTCCATCAGCTCTGGTTTTCGAGATATCCTAACTTAAAAGTGCAAAAAACAGGTGTAGGAAAATTTAGAAACATGAAAATTTCAAAATGCGATATCTCTGCGAAAAAAATGATATTTGAGCAAACAAAACTCCATTTTAAAGACTTGTATTTAAAGATGCCATCCTTTAATTTTGGTGAAAGAAAACATCTGCAAGGCTACATTACCTCAAATATGGGCAAAAATGGTGTTTTTTGGATATCTCGAAAACCAGAGCTGATGGAGCAATTCTGAGGCCAGATTTGGATTCAGCGCATCATAAACCTTCGGAAATATATAGTCTGGTTTCTGGGTCTGAATGTTGGTTAAATTTTGTCGGCCTGTGTAATTCAAGTCAATTAGAAATACTAAGTAAAGCTGCAGTTCTTCACTGGATCCTTCATTGGCTCCTCCCAACGAGAATAACTCTATATTCCTCTGCTCTCAGAACTGGATATTTTCTATTTACTTGTCATGCTAGTAGACTTATCCAGCGGGGCCCCATAAACTAATAGTTTGATGATGAAGCCTTTATTAAGTTTATGAAGCTCAGAACTCTATCATCTGCGGTAGTCACCCACTCACAAGGGTCAGAATCTTCCAATGAACTCTTCACTCGAAGAGTTTAAGTGTTGCCACGCCGGGTTTTCGGATTATCCAAGTCTCTGAGTCATATATTCTGTAGCAGAGATGAAAAACTTAATGAGGAGCTTTTGGGTCGTCGACAGTGAAGTTGGTTTTTTAATTATTTGTTTAGTCCACTTGCTAGCAAAATTGATTTTCTACTGGACTCGAACTTTTCCAAGAGCAGCCCATCTGTTCTAATTTAACTTAAGTTGCGATGGGGGACTTCTGCTTTCAATTGCAATCTGCGATTGTTGTCCTCAACTAGGGAAGCGTTAATCTACAGGTTTTTAGAGCCACATGCAAATTTCAAATTCTCTTACCAAAAAATGATGTTTTATCCTTAAAAATTACAAAAAAAATTTAAATGATGTAAAGAACCAAAGAATTGTCACTTTGAAAAACTCTATGCCAAAATTTTTAACATAGAATAAATCGCAAAATTATAAAATTTTTTTCAAATTTTTTCAGTTCAAAAATGTTTTTCAAAAGAATATTTTATTTAAAAAAATATTAAAAAAAAGTTTAAGTGATTTAAAGAACCAAAGAACTGTCACTTTGAAAAACTCTATACCAAAATTTTTAACATAGAATAAATCGCAAAATTATAAAATTTTTTTCAAATTTTTTCAGTTCAAAAATGTGTTTCAAAAGAATATTTTATTTAAAAAATTACAAAAAAAATTTAATTGATGTAAAGAACCAAAGAATTGTCACTTTGAAAAACTCTATACCAAAATTTTTAACATAGAATAAATCGGAAAATTATAAAATTTTTTTCAACTTTTTTCAGTTCAAAAATGTTTTTCAAAAGAATATGTTATTTAAAAAATTACAAAAAAAAAAATTTAATGTTGAAAAGAACCGAAAATATTGCACTTTAAAAAATAAATACTAAAATTGTCAACATGGAATAAATCGCAAAATTATAAACTTTTTTTTTTCAAAATTTCTTCAGTTTACTTTTTATTATACACAAGCGGACGAATAAACTAATTTTTAGAAAAATCTACAACTGTGGCCAAAATACTTGGATCACTTGACGCAGAATCGCTCAGATGCTACACGCAAAGTAATTTCTACAGCTGTTACTTCTAATTCTTTAGTTCTTAGTTTAGTTTTAAAGCTTCTTGGCTTCGGCATCCGTAACCCACAAGACTGCTACCTTACGCCGTCTACATAGCCCGATCTTAAATATTGAAGTTTTATAACTGTTTCAATGAAAATTGTATTACACATAGTTTCAATGAACGTATCCTTCTAACTTATCCTGAGTACTTCAATTTTACTCTTTCGCAAATGAAGAAAAGGTGTTGCTTTCATAGACACCTTGCTGCAGAACTTTATACACATACATATAAATACATACATGTTTCTTGCATGCGTGCATGCAAAGCATAAGCAGGAAAATCCATTTTTTATCATCCACATGCGGACTTAAGGGTTGACTCGCCACTACTGACATGGGGCGTTCATATTAGCCAGGCTTACGGCTCTTCCTGTTCACTGCACGGCCACTTTGTCCATTTGTGAGCCAAGTGCTTTGAATGGACAGTGCGTATACTAGTGCCTATATATATATACATTATGTATGAATGTGCATGTAAATATGTATTATGCATAACGTATTTATGCGCATATATCCTAGTTTACTTGCTCGCGTGCTTGCTGGCTTCAAGTGTTTGTTCAAGCTAAGTTACAAAAGAAAGCAAAAAATGCTTTCACGCACTTTTTTTCATATTTTCTATTGACTCAGGGCAATACTGGTAATATACGCATTTTTCAGGCATTCTCGCCTTTTTTATATTTTTTTTCGCTAGAAACATATATAGACATTTATGCTATACGTGCATGCACATGTGCACATGTGTTTGTGTAGGTGTGCGCCCATTTCTCTTATTGAAAGGTGATAACACTCCTCTTTAGCGGCGGTTAATGTGGTCAATGAAAGTGTTAAATGGGGTTAAAGGAAAGGCATAAAGCTGCATACACACATGCTTACATACATTCGTATATGCAGTACAAGCATGTGGGTGTATGTGTGCGCTGCGTTAAGGGTGCGTTACTACGAGTTTGGGTGATTTGTAAGTGATAAACTTCTTGTGTTGATTGTGGGTGGCCGACTAGCCGGCCGGTCAATGTTTATGTCAGCATTTGAGTACTCAAGTATTTATGTTTATTCCTTGTTTTGTGTATAAAATTTATGTAGAAAATTAGTGGAAAATTGCTCAATAAATGCGAAGGAGGACAGATAAAATAGAAGGGCTTGCGATAAAGGGTTGAGCTTGTGTGGGGGTAATTCCGGTTAAAATTGATCGAATTAATTTGGAAATCATCAACAAAAATCACCAAATACATGGAGTGCTGACAAGGAATCGGCGAGATATAACAAAGAAAAAATAAAACGTCGAATATAATAACAAATTTGATACCCATACTATTCCGTATATCCATAATAAAGAAAATAAGTAAATAAAATAAATAAATTAAATAAATAAATAATTAAAATAAATATTATAAATACGGTAACTAAAATAAGTACTAACACGAAAAGGTATGGACAATCTTTATTTTTTATATAAGTGCTTTGAATAGGGTTGCCACCTGTTTAAAAACTAAATTTTAAACAATTAACAAAATATGACAAGTAATTAAAATATTTTAGTACACGTTTCAAATGAAAGAAATTAAAAAAAAAAATATTTTAGAAAATATTATTGAAGATGGGGTTGCCACCTGTTTAAAATCAAAATTTAAAAAAATTAACAAGTAATTAAAATATTTAAGTATACGTGTCGAATGAAAGAAATTAAAAAAACATATTTTAGAAAATATTTTTGAAGATGGGGTTGCCACCTGTCTAAAATCAAAATTTAAAAAAATTAACAAGTAATTAAAATGGTTCAGTATATGTGTCAAATGAAATACATTCAGAAAGCATATTTTAGAAAATATTTTAGCAGATGGTTGCCGTATATTTGAATTCGAATTTTATAAATAAGTTAACTAAAATGGGTTCCAAACTGAAAAAGCTATGGAAAACATTTATTTTGAATACAATTTTTGAATAGGGTTCGACCCTGTTTAAAAACTAAATTTAAAAAAATTAAAAGAAACAATGGCGAGTAATTAAACTATTTCAATATACGTGTCCAATATAAAAAAATATATTTTAGAAAGTATTGTTGAAGATGGGGTTGCCACCTGCATAAAAACTAAATGTAAAAAAGTCAAAATTTAAAAAAATTAACAAGTAATTAAAATAATTCAGTATACGTGTCAAATGAAGGAAATTCAAAAAGCTTATGTTAGAAAATTTTTTTCAAGACGGTTGCCATCTGTTTGAATTTTAATTTTATAAATAAGTTAACTAAAACGGGTACCAAAACGGAAAAGGTATGGAAAACATTTATTTTGAAAACATTTTTTGAATAGGGGTGCCACCTATCAAGAAGCTAAAAACGGAAAAAGTTAAGATACTAATGAATGCTGTTCGGAGGCCCTCAAAATTACTCAAAGCTTTGGGTAAAAAATAAATACATAAAAAAATATTCACGTATTTGGAGCATTTGTAGAAAAACATCAAAACGCAGAACAACAATAGGTGTATGAGGTCGACCAAACACCCAATAAAAGGGTGTAAAAGCCATATATGAATATATGTATGAAGCAATTTTTTAGTTGTTACATTCTTTGAACAGTAATGCATTAAAAAACTCATAACGTGAAGTCAAACTTTTTTCTATGTTTTGCTTACAGTTTGTTTTGATACTCCATCAACTTCTCTCACACTTTTCAATCATTCAAAACTCAAAAACATGCGCCGTCAATTGAAGTTAAAGAAAAAGTAAAAGCGTACTTTAGATTGCGCCCATCAGAGAGTGCGTAACGTCACGTTTGCCAAGTAGTGCAGTGTTGCCAACCATTTGCTCCTCCCAATAAATTTAGTGCTTTTTTGTACTCAAAATGCGACAATTTTTAAGTTTGGTGTTTGTTTCTTTTTGTTTTTAATTTAAGGCTACCGAAACTGTAAGTTAAAAAAAATTTATTATTAAACGAAGGAAGGTTAAAAAAGGTCACTCTGAGAAGATTTTAGTGCTAATAAAAATTGGTTGATTCTTATAAAATTTAGTATTTTGAAAGTGAAAGTTTAATTTTTTTCCTTTTGAGGTTATGTCAGAATATTAAATCTTCTTCTCTTAACTAATCTTAACCGTGAAAACCCTTTAAAAGCGTTTGAATTTACTGAATGCAAATTAAAACCACAGAGATGTAATCGTTTCGTCCGGTCCTCATTCCTTAGTGGGACATAGGGCATCAAGAGGAGTATTCACAGTAAAAATAAGCAACAAAATACCAGAAAATACTGAAAAAACCATACCGACATTTTTACAAAAAGAGTATTTTATTTTGTTACATAACCTGAAATACAGCAAATAAGTCATTGCCTTAAGGGGTTACATGGGTTTCGTCGGGTAAAAAAAGGCCTACTTTCAATATTTTTTTTCTATATAAAAAATTATTTATTTAATTCAAACTATTTTCTGTTTTATAGATACATTTTTAAAGAATAATTTCTGAAATTAAAAAAAAAACGTCATTTCCGGTGACCCCTCGAAAAAAAGGTGCGGCCGCGTTGTCAGCATAACTTCTGACAGGCTCATCAAAAATGAAAAAACAACAAAAATAAGTGCTTTAGTTAAGACCATAAACTCGTGCTTGAACGAAGGAAAGAAAAAAAGTAAAAATTGGAATTTTGGCAGACATTTTTGCAAAAAAAATGAAAATTTCGGTCGAATTTGCTTGACATTTGGTTTTTTTTTAAATAGTTGTTATTGAAAAAAAAAATCCTTCGTTCAAGCACCAGTAAATTGTATTTCGAGCACCTGTGTACAATTTCATCAAGATCGGTTGAGTAGTTTTCGAGAACATTGGACAACCGACTTTGAAAAGACGATTCCGAGAAAAACGCGTTTAAACTTTTGAGTAACAATAAAAGTGGCTTGGAGCGCACATATTCCGAAGGCTGTATCTCCGAAACTATTATTCGGATCGACTTGAAAATTTAGGATAATATTTTTGAGATGTTGTAGAAATTAATAAGCAAAAAAAATCGATTTTTGAAGCCACAAAACCCATGTAACCCCTTAACAAAAGAGTTTCTTTTACCAAAAAAACTCATAAATTAAATTGTACATTTCGATAACACATTTATTTAAAACAAAACGCACATTTTAAAGACAATTTGTCACGCATACAAGGTTTTTCAAGTAATTCAATAAAAATTTGGTATTTTATTTTCTTTAAATGCGTTTTTATATCCAATGCTAGGCAACACTGCAATAGCGGGACATAGATTTGACTGCTGAAAGGAGAAGAAGAAGAAAAAGTTGGAAATTAAAAATGTAAATAAAGCTGATAAGAAATATAAAAAAGCTTATATCACACGCTTTATTGAGGTTCTTACTATCACAATTTTTTACTGCACATTTCATTTTTCCTTATTTTTCACTTATACACTTTCACGAATTATCTTATTTTTGCGTAAATATTCACTAAAACGTTTGGTTAATTAACGCACATTTCAAAAACGAAACGAATATTCACAAACATCAACAATAACCGCAATCATGGGCAATGTGACCAGATCTTAAAAAAAAAGTAAAGTTAAATAAAACTAAGTGAATTAGAGGCGGCCGCCGTAGCCGAATGGGTTGGTGCGTGATTACCATTCGGAATTCACAGATAGGTCGTTGGTTCGAATCTCGGTGAAAGCAAAATTAATAAAAAAAACATTTTTCAAATAGCGGTCGCCCCTCGGCAGACAATGGCAAACCTCCGAGTGTATTTCTGCCATGAAAAAGCTCCTCATAAAAATATCTGCCGTTCGGAGTCGGCTTGAAACTGTAGGTCCCTCCATTTGTGGAACAACATCAAGACGCACATCACAAATAGGAGGAGGAGCTCGGCCAAACACCTAACAGAAGTGTATGCGCCAATTATTTATTTTATTTTAAGTGAATTATTGAGCTAATTTTTAAAAAATGTATATTTTACAAAATTATAAACATTACATTTTAATTAGAACATATTACAAAAATTTCATGAAAAAATAACTAAAACTCGGAGACTAAATAACAAAAAAGTTCTAAATCAAGTTACGAAAATATTAATCTGGCCATATTGGTGCTAAAATCACGTCACTCATTGTCAAATTCGCTGAGAGCAAAGTAACGGAACCACGATAGGCGCCATCTCATTATTCTCTCCATCGTGCTTTAGGTTACTTTATTGGTTACTTATGATTATTTGGCACATTTTGAAATTTTTCTAAACTGTATTTTCAGATGAGATGTTTATTAGAAAAATGACTCTCACATACAAATGTTTTGCATTCCTGTGCTGTTAAAACACGTTGAAAACAGTGAAAATCAGGGACGAAAATTTTCGTGATTTAACTAAATTTTTTTCCCGTGATGAATTTCTAAAGCTTACAGTGGCTACAGCGGGAATATGGCTCAAAAATCAAATAGTTCTGAGTGAGTATATCGGATAATACGACGGGTGCCTTTTATATGTCGGGATTTGGCAACCCTGGTGTTGCAATCTGGCAACTGACAGCTGTATCGCAAAGTTTGACATTTTTTGGCTATTACGTACTCAGAACGTATTCTCTTTTACTTGTTATACACTTTTACACACTTTTTCATAAGCAATTTCGACGTATTCCTCAAAACGTTCCACCTTAAAATGTACGGCTCTAGCGAATCGCTTTTTCATAAGCTACGTATTCTTCAAAAAGTTTCAATTTAAAATGTGCCGAATCTCTATGGCTCTACCTGTTAATTCGAAGCAGGTTTTTAAAAATACGAAAAGTATATAAATATTTTGGCTGTTAAGAGTCTCCTCTTGAGATACTCAATAATGAAAATTAAAAAAAAAAAAACGAAAAAAAAAAAAACATTAATATATCCACCAGTGGTCACTAAGAGTTAGTCGAGTTCGCATACCCTCAATTTCTATCTGTCTTTATTAACTTCATTTACAAAAAATACCACAAATTATTTCTCCCCATCTGAACTACAGAAATTTCGCCAATAAAACACCCTTACAAAGAAGTTAATACTTATACATATCGCTAACACAGCAACTGTCTAAATTTAGTCACGACCAAATATACCATAAATACGAAAAAAGTATTTAATAAAAATGTCTGAATTTATGCCTGGCCTGTTCCCAGCTCTTGCACTCACACACTAGCCGTTCGTTATACTAAATGAGTTGACGTTTATTTCAAGCTGGTAATTTGAATATTTATTACATTATTACCGTTTCACTGGTCAGTCAGCCAACCATCGGTCAATATTGACCTGTAACAAGTGGTAACAAAGTCCAAATGCGTGGAAGTTAAATGGAAAATGGTGAGAAACTCAGTTGCAGGTGAGGGAAAAAGCTGATGTTTGTATGTGAATGTAAATGATAGTGTGCATTGTTTTCAATAAATGTGTATTTGTGTATGTATATGTATATGTATTTGCATACTTGGATACAGGTATAGTGTATATGTGTGAGTATACGACCAGTGAGCGTGAGCAAAAATACAAACTGGCATGAATATGCATATATACATACACACATCCGTACATATATGCACACAAATATACTATTTAGTAAATAAGTTTTTAAGAGTATAAGAATTAATAACCTGTTTGCGTGTGTGCGTCTTTAATTTATGCATTTTATAGCCTATAACTAACTAATACCAAAAGCCAGTTATTATGAAACATTATTGGGCCTCAAAGAAAATGTAGGAATATTTATGACGAAAAATGGCTGAAAATGACTTTAGTTATTTCGAAAATATATAAATTATTAAAGGAAATTGTGGCAAGTTGAATGAGAATGGGTGCTTTAATACGTGAATAAATTGCGAATCGATGTGGCGACAATGGCTACCTAGCGATGGCTTATTCAAATAACTTCTCCTTATTAAATTCCTGTTCTAATAAAAGGATATTTTCAAAGTATCTCCTGTGTCGAAATTCAAAATGTAATCTAGAATGTTCAAAAGTTGTAATGATTAGAAGGCTTCTTGGTATCATAGCGATACGATGCTTTCAGTTTTCTATTTCAATGGCCTATAGAACTTCTTCCTTATCGTAACATCGACGAGAGTCTAAAAATGGCAAACAATTCGAAGCGACCTTTTATCGATGGATCTTAAGATCGTATATAAAGTGTAAATTTGGTGTTGCTCAATTAGAAGTTGCTTTGTTGACCACTTGAGCTCGGTCGCGTTGTAGGTACCAAGATATTTAACCCTAGAGTATGAAACATATTTTACGTACGTTGTAACGAATGATCGTCGAATCGACGACGTATTTTTTAATTGACTACAGCTATAGCTTAAAACCAAGCATACTCTGTTAATAAATGATTTTAATTATTTTGACATCCGATTAATCTATATAAACAACAAATTCAATTTTTATTCATAGGGAAAGGATTTATTTAATTTTTGTACTAACTCATTTCATGTTGTACAAAATTTTGAGATCATAAAAAAAGCAACTAAATATCATTGTAAAACAAAAATAAAAAAATAAAAGCAGTAAAAACTTAAAAATCACACATTCTTAGCTTGAAAAAAAGTTAAAGAAAAATTCAAAAAATATTCACATTGAACAAGAGTCACACAGTTCAACTTTGTGCTCTCCACATATAGGTTTTTCGCATTTATCACATTTTGACTTCGTCATTCGTCGTTTTTGGTACGGACATGATCTGCATTTTTTTTTTATTTTCTTTTTTATCCTTTTTGGTTAACTCTCCATTGTTTTTACTGCATTTCGGAGTAACAATATTTTCAATATTTGCTCTTGTCTTGCTAAGTAACTTTGGCATTTCCAGTCTTTCTTTTTGCCATGGCTCAACAAGACTCTTGTGGAGCTCTTTCATGAACTGTCTGTTGAGAGGTTTTATTCCGGCAGAAAACATATTGTGTGTATAAATTACGTAGCTGTTAATAAATGCTATATTTAGGATACCATAAAATTTACACATTGGCCATCTATTTGTCTTTCGTGAACACGACATGACACTGCACATTTGGTCCAACGTATCGACTCCGTCTTTTGTTATGATATTTCAATATCACTGCCTGAGTTTCTAGAAACAACCGGGGAAACATTGTCTTCTTCTGATTCAGAAGAAGTTTTTGAAAAGCTGTCGTCACTTAACACCACGTCGCATTCGTCTGCATCGCTTTCAATTACATCCTCATTATCAGAATAATCATAACTCTCAAAAAACTTTTCAATTTCATTATCGGTTAATGTTTTTGTATTATAAGCCATTTTGTTTTTCAACTAAAGTAAAAAAGGGCAAAGTAAATAATTCCGCAATATAAAAATACAAATAAGTAATGATACTAATCCAGACATAAAAGTCACGCTAGTACTAACCTTCGACGATTCGACGAGCACAAAACAAAAATAAGTAATTTTCTAGCAACGCGGTTTAAAAAACGTGACTGCTTGCAACAAGAGTCAATGACCTACTAACACCATGCAAAAATTGAGAGTGTTAGACACACACATTTAAAAGCAATTTAGTAAAAAAAAACGATGCTCGTCGAATCGTCGATCATTCGTACTCCAAGGTTAAATATGCTGCACTCTGTTTTGAGCAAAATTTCATTCGTAAAGAGCTTATAGGTGTTTTTTTTTCTATAGAGGTGTCAAAAAGCATTGAAAGCCTAAAAGTGTGAGAGTCTTTCGACTCACTTACTAAAAACCCACCCCCACTCCGTTTCCCTCCCACCACGGGAGTTAAGTATTACTTGACGGGAGGGGGAGCGGCCTATTGCCTAAAGATATGCACTGCTGTTCAGCGCACCGCAGTTTGGTGATTTTTATTTTTTTGGCCATATTGCTGACAACGGACCGGAGTCAGGCGAAATATCCACTAGATTATTAACCATTTTTGGTTTCCCTTCATTAATACTCATACGTTACGAATTCAAAACGCGAGCACTCAAAGAAAACATGCTCTGCGTCTTGAACTAAGTTGACACGAAAAGTGCAGTACGAGCGGTTTCATGCCTAAATCTATGCAGATAACATTTAAAGCATCCATTTCCACTAAGTACTTGGGTAAGGTAGAATTCTACGTGTTCATGATTTCGATTTATCCATTTGGACATTTGTATTCGGAATCAATCGATACGTCCATCGTCCGTTCATAGACTCCTCCTGCCGGTTTCGGTTGGTAATCTCAGCGAATTCTAATGCAGTCGCCTGAATTGGTAGCAAGTTCGTGTGCCTTCCTAAGGGCATATAACCGGTATAATAATTCCATGCCTTTCATGAAGTAGCTGCAGTTTATTGCTTCCAGACCGGTACAGCATATAGCAAGATAGGACCTCTCGAATTCATCACAATTCGGGTTCATGCAGTTACAGCCTTCGCTGCTTTACCGCTGGCGTATGTTAGGTGCTGCTCAAAGCTCAACCTGTGTTCAATCATTACTCCGAGATATTTGATGTATAGCTTAGACTCCAGTGTCTGGTCGCCTAGTGTAAGATTTGGTGTCTCAACTATTTTCCTGCTACTGACAGAAGCTGCTTCCGTTTTATGGTATGTAAGGCACAAACCACTATTGCGCAGCCAATCTGTAGAGATTTTCATTGTTTGATTGCAGACTGTTTCAGCCTGGTTAAGAAATTTAGCAACGACCACGATTGCAATGCCATCAGCGAACCCTATGAGTTGCGATCCTGGAGGTAGTTTCAGACGCAGGACTCCATCGCGCATCATGTTTCAGGGAGCCCAGCACTGGACCTTGTGGTACTCCTCCAGTTAATATATACCTTTTAATGTCGTCCTCGGTGGTTATAGGGGGCGAAAGGTGTGCATAATATCTTCTAGGCCGTAAATAGAACGTACATGTTGCAGTAGTCCTCAATAAGCTTGGCTGTGCATATTAAGTTGGATAGAGTTCTGATGACTACTCTCTTGTTTCCTGAATTGTGTTTGGTCCAGTTATCTATCGTTTAATTTATATAACTAAAATATGGGTTTGGGGTTTTACTTTCCTTAATTTCTCGGCTTTGAATTTCGCCTAAGAGTTGGCATCTTGCATAGTTATTGAGCAAGAAAGCAGACAAGTTTTCAATATAGTATTTTCTTTACGATTCCTCATTTCTTGATAAATACTGTACATTTGTGTGCCCATTACATCATCAATCAGTACTCAGAATTGGTATAAGTGCTGGAGGCAAAGAACTCCAAGTTTATTAGGTGTTATTTAAAACAATAGCACATACACTAACATACTTAACTTGGATTTATTCGCGGAAAGTCTTACCTCAGCTATCAACATATACTCGTATACAGTGAGTTCAACTAAAAATCGTATATCGATTTTTTCGAAATGAATTTAATGTTTATATTGTTTGGTTTTTTTCAAAAATACGAGGGGTGCCTTTATATGTCGGGATTAGAGAACAAAAACAAATTTTAATCATCGAAAATCACTTTATTGTTTTTCAAAATATTCTCCATGAAGATCTATACACTTTCGCATGCGTTTGAACCAATTGTCGAAGCACTTTTGCCACTCTGAATGAGGTACCTCCAAAACATGCATTCTGAATGCCCCAACCGCTTCTTCAGGTGGCGAAAAACGTTGACCTCTCAGTTTGTTTGTTACGTACGGGAATAAAAAGAAGTCATTCGGTGCCAAGTGAGGACTATACGGCGGATGACCCATTAATTCGATGTTTTGGGTGCTCAAAAATGCAGTCGTTTGAGCCGACGTGTGAGAGCTCGCATTGTCCTGGTGAAGAGTGATCCGTCTTTGGCGATTGGTTTTCCTAATTTCTTGGAAGACAACTGGCAAACAAATGGTTGTGTACCACTCAGAATTTACTGTTCTGCGTTGTGCTAGTGGTACGGTTGCGACATGTCCAGTTTTTCCGAAAAAACAGGCGACCATTTGCTTGGAAGTGCTTCGTGCGCGAACATCTTTCGTTGGATTTGGCTCATCTTGAAACACCCATACAGTCCACTGCTATTTACTTTCGGGCTCATACGCGTAAATCCATGATTCATCACCTATCACGATGTCATAGACGTGTTTCGAAGCCCCGCAATCGTATTTTTTGAGCATTTCCTTCGACCAATCGACACGAGCCTTTTTTTGAACGATTGACAAATTTTGTGGGATCCAACGCGAAAAAATTTTTTTGACAGTCAAATGTTTATGCAATATTGAATGTATGCTGGTCCCACTAAAGCCTAAGATTGTCTCAATCTCACGATAGGTCACATGACGATCTTGCAATATCAGTTCGCGCACAGCATCAATGGTTTTCGGAACCACAACTGATTTTGGACGACCTTCACGAAATTCGTCTTGGATTGAATTCACCATACCATCGATAAACACTGGTCCTTGATGGAGCTTCATCGAAAGTTGTAAAAAATAATCGCACGAAAATGTTCACGATTTAATTCCATTTTTGGACCGAGATGAATCTTTTAAGTTACTGTAAACAACACAAATAGCGCTGATATTTCAAAACGTTCTGAGTACGTAAAAGCCAAAAAATGTCAAACTTTGCGATACAGCTGTCAGTTGCCAGATTGCAACACCAGGGTTGCCAAATCCGGACATATACAAGGCACGCCTCGTATAGTTTTTATTACAAACAAAATAGTTCAAGGCAATAGTTGATAAGTTAAGCTAAGGTCAGAAACTTAACAAAATCTCAAAAATCAACAAAACTATATCGAAAATTCCAAACTTTAATAACAGAGTTTTTAGAACTTTTTTGGCTATACATGTTTCATATCCGACTAGATTTTTATGCAACCGAGCTCATATTCTAATAATATAAGTGAAAGTCACTAACTATTAAAAAATCTATAGAAAATCGACAGACATACACACACATTTTAAGAACTTTAAACAAACCCTTTTCGTTGCAGTCCATTAAATTTTAATATAATATGAATATTTAGTTTATTTTCTCACGAAAACAAATTAAATATAAGTAAATCAAGGTCACACACCTAAAATAAATCGACAAATTTGTTTCAAATTTTCATAGATTTCTAAACAGATTTTTTATGATATTTTCGGATTATTTATACAATATAGTTCAAAGTCGAACCAATCAAATAAAATATTCTTTGACATATTGTATAAACGGCTACGCCCATTTTCTGGTATGGTAGTAGCGAATTATCTGCTGGTTTCAAATCAGGAAATTCTTACGCTAAGACAAATCCTTGAAAAAAAACCCAAGAAAACAATGTAACCACATTGTATTTGTTTACTGACGTCAATGCTGCGTATGATAGCATTATACGAACCCATCACGTCACTGCAATGGACGAATTTGGAATCCCATAAGAACTTATTCCACTAACAAAATTAACACTGGCACATGTTAGAAACGTCGACAAAATGGGAAATTCAATGTTATCGGGATTCATATCAAAAAAGAGGCTCGGACAAGGTGATGATGGTCTTTCAGACCTGCTGTTTAATCTCGCTCTTGAAAAATTAATATCTAAGGGCGGCTGGACGTAACCATAGACGGTACAAATCCTGGCATATACGGTACAAATTTGGACATTAAAGCGACATCTCTTGATTCCCTTAAAGAGGTCTTCATAAAAATTGATTCAGCGGCAAGAAGAATTGGATTATCAATTAATGCAGACAAGACGAAGTAGCGCAGAATATCGACCAAACTGCATAATCACCTGAACATGGTCACGACAAATAGCTTGGCGGCCGCCGTAGCCGAATGGGTTGGTGCGTGATTACCATTCGGAATTCACAGAGAGAACGTAGGTTCGAATATCGGTGAAATACCAAAATTAAGAAAAATATTTTTCTAATAGCGGTCACCTCTCGGCAGGCAATGGCAAACCTCCGAGTGTATTTCTGCCATGAAAAAGCTCCTCATAAAAATATCTGCCGTTCGGAGTCGGCTTGAAACTGTCGATACGCACATCACAAATAGGAGGAGGAGCTGGGCCAAACACCCAAAAAGGGGGTACGCGCCAATTATATATATATAAGCTTTTAAAAGTCTTATAAAAATCGACAAAGATACAAAAAAATTTCAGCAATTTCAAATAGATTTTAAAAATTTTTTTTGGCTATGCAATTTTGTACTGCAATCAATTTTAATACAATGTAGAGTAAGCATAAAGCCGCTCCTGCTAACAGTTTAGAAGTCATGAGGCATTTCGCAGAGAGGCTTGCGCATATTCCCTGAAGAAGACATTCAATATAATTTTTTGTGTGCAGTAAATGTATGGCGAAAAATAGACAGCCACTGTACAAAGAGTTTGTTTTGTTATTTGTTTTTTTTTTTCAGTACATTCTGTCAAAAAAATATCGGGAATTCTTCATTTAAAAAGCGCGCGTTACACATATGTCTACATTTTTTTTCCGGAATGTTGGTACAACTGTCCCCTATAGCGTCGCAAAGTTTGAGCGAGATCTGTCAATTAGCTTGTTTTTGACATTTAATTATATCAGTTAACCTGCACATTTGCTCTGCACTATGCATAAAATTATCGAAGAAAGAATATGTCTTAAATTTTGTGTTTTGCATGGGATTTCATGTGCCGAATCATTGAAAATGTTGCAGAAAGCCTATGGCGTGTGTGCTTTATCAAAAACATGAGTCTGCGAGTGGTATAAGACTTTTGCAGTGGGCCGAGAAGTCGTGCAAGATTTGCCCCGATTTGGTCGCCCTTCAACGTCTTCAACGGATGAAAACGTCGACAAAGTCAAGAAAATGGTGCTGGAAAACTATCATTTACGTTTGAGGAAGGAAGCTCGTGACCTTAGCATGTCTCACAAATCAATTTGCAATATTTTACACCATCAATTGGGCAAGAGACGCGTGGCTGCTCGACTCGTTCCAAGAGAGTTGAATTTAAAAAAAAAAATTCATCGGAAAAAAGTGGCTGAAGATATGCTTGCGCAAGTGAATTTGGACCCAACGTTTATCCAGCGACGTGGGTATATAAGTTTGACATGCAAACCAGTCAACAGGCGGCTAAATGGCGCTATTCACAAAGGCCGAAACCCAAAAAACGACTTCAAAGTCGGTCAAAAGTGAAAGTCTTGCTACTCGTTTTCTGTGATTAACATGGCGTTGTGCACTCGGAATTCATTCCAAATGGTTCTACGGTAAATAAAGACTATTATTTGGAAGTTATGCGACGTTTGAGAGAGAATATGCATAGGAAACAGCCCAATTTGTGGAAAGAAATCTCATGGATCTTGCACCATAATAACGCATCGTCTCAGAAGGCTCATATTGTGAACTCTTTTTTTGACGAAAGCCCAACAAATATCATCGGACAACCTCCGTATTCTCCGGATTTAGCTCCCTGTGACTTTTTCCTTTTCCCAAAACTTAAATTGCCACTCCGCGCATGCCGCTTTGAGTCGATAGAGGGCATTAAGGAGATTTCGCTGAAGGAAGATCTCTTCGAACGCGTTTAAAAGCTGCTTTGTTGACTGTACTAATCGTTGGCATATGTGTATTGCCTCGAATGGAGCCTATTTTGAAGGTGACAAAACAAATTTTGTTGATTGAACAATTTCCGGCACTTTTATGACAAAATGTATACTTACATATGTACAAACTGTACTGTATTGTAAGTTATCGTTCCAGTGTTGAGGTATTCGTGCACGCCTAATGTTATGCAAATCAAACGACACCCAATGGCATAAAATTCGAATAAATAGCTTAGTCAGTCGATTATTTGGAATATGCATTAACAAATGTGTGTATGTATGCTTGTTTGTGACTGTGCTATGTGCCAGCAAGATATGCATATACATACTAGTATGTTCGTATGTTTGCATCAATCATTTGGCCATTTTTATTTACCGCTAATACCACCAGCTAAAGGTGGATACGTAGTTTTTATTACCGAACAAATCAACTAATAGAATTCCATATAAACACACATACACACGTATGTATATAGTGTAAAGCATGTGCATATGTATATGTTATTATATACATACACTTTATATGAGTACATTTTTGTTTTTTCAAAAACAGAACGACTGGCTATAAATATTAGACTCGCTGCTGACCGATGACTTTTGGTATTGGCCAAATAGGGTTGCTTTTGGTAGTAAGATACATATAATTTCAGCTACATATACGTGCATATGTATTTAATTGAATTTTTTGTAAACCTATAAGTCACTAATACCAGGGCTAATGCTTACTTATACACATACATATACGGAAGTGCCATTCACACCCACTCATATCAATAGTTCTTTCATATGTTAATTTTTACTTGGTACTCCTCATTCGTTTATTAGTACAGAAGTATACAAGCATGTATATACATATGTACATATATGCCGCCATGCTTGATTATTGGTTAGTTTCATTTGTTTTGGTCATTTACAATAGTTTGCGTTTTTTCTCTTTTTTTGTTTTTTTTTTTTGACAGCTGAGTTTAATAGATTGGTTTTTCGTATTCATTAGCATTTTATTGCCACACCATTAACGCTTTCAGTGGCTAAAAAAAGGCGAAAAAAAAGAAAAAAACACATTAAAAAAAAACGTATAAGCCAACACTGCATAGCCAATAGTTTTTGGTCGAGTTTGGTCGAGGGTGGTTTCACATGCTGGTAAGTGTTCATTTAGTATGGATTGCAGGTGAGGTCAAGTGTGTTTTCAATTTTTATGCTTGGCAAAGAAGGTCAACTAGCTGTGGCTAGCGGTGGTTGTTATTAGTATAGGTATGGCAATTTCCGTTGGTAGAAATATTCAACAGCAATCGATTGCTGCTCGCACCCTCGCCGTGTCTCATTTTTTGGAAGCGTATTTATTATATTTGATTATATCGACGCGCCTGGCGGTCCCGCAGGGAATGAACTGCTAACTGACTAACAGACTAACTAAGAGTTAGGGCCAATAAGCGTTTGCGACTATGCGGCAACTTTGGTGGGTTCTCATTTTCGTTAACGTTTTTTCGTTGTGTTCTTTGGACATTCGTAAATGACGGCGTACATTCGAGAGGGTTTTAATTTATGCGCGTGCTATTGCATATTCAATACGCAAATACTTACATGTATGTATGTGTGAAAAAAAACATACATATTTTCACACACACATAAAAGTATATAAAAGTTGTTCGGAAAGGCTTGCAGACCCCGCAGGAAAGACATCGGGGGAGATTGGCGCTTTCGAAATAAATTCGATTTGCAAAATAAGAAGTCTTTCAGTTAGCAAAATTTGAATAAAATTATAGATGAAGTTGAGCTCAAAAAAGTAAGCTGAGTCCATTAGATTTTTCAGCTTGCATATATACCTATATATTAGGCCGGGTCGATTTGTGGGGAGGCGAAAAAATCGCCCATTGCTCTGTGAAAATCATATTGTAGGGATCAAAATAAGAAACTTTGGCGAAGGAACCATACCTCTAAAACGAATTCTGATGTCACCCAATTTGGGTCGAACTTTTTAGTTTCTTTTCTCATGTAAAGGCCAAAAGTGGTGATATTTTGAAATGATTGTATGGGGAACCCCGCAGGGGAGTTCCAGGGGGTGTGCCACTGGCATGGGTGGATCGGCCGTCCAAAGTTAGTGGGGGTCGGTCATACATTTGGACTCGATTGGAGCACTCTAAATGGGTCAAAGTGGGATTTTTCGTTAGATCCAAATTGGGGGGCATCAGAATTCGTTTTAGAGGTATGGTTCCTTCGGCAAAGTTTGTTTATTTTGATCCCTAGAATACGATTTTCACAGAGCAATGAGCGATTTTTAAATCGACCCGCCCTAATATATATATATATAATTGGCGCGTACACCCTTTTTGGGTGTTTGGCCGAGCTCCTCCTCCTATTTGTGGTTGTTCCACAAATGGAGGGACCTACTGTTTCAAGCCGTCTCCGAACGGCAGATATTTTTATGAGGGCTTTTTCATGGCAGAAATACACTCGGAGGTTTGCTATTGCCTGTCGAGGGCCGACTGCTATTAGATAAATGTTTTTCTTAATTTTGGTGTTTCACCGAGATTCGAACCTCTCTCTGTGAGTTCCGAATGGTAATCACGCACCAACCCATTCAGATACGGCGGCCGCTGTAGATTAGATTTTTGAGCTTGTATACTAATTATAAAAATCAAGAAATAAATAAGCTGAAGATCTAACTGCTATAGGTCTTAACACAAGCAGCTTCTAAGATTTATGTTGTAAGCCAATTTTATATGAATAAAAAATAACAAAAAAAATCGCTCACCAAAATGCCACAAAAGCGCTTTTTACAGCATTAATAAAGCCGATACTGGAATACGTTTCGGTAGCCAATAATTCGCTTTATAAAATTTCTGAAGGTAGGCTAGATTCTATATGAAAACAGTTTGTTTTTTATAGTTTGCACTTAGTAATAAAAATGCTGTAAAATAATAAGGAAAATGACTTTATGGTCAAAACATTCTCCTAGGAAGCCAATATATGCACTCGCTTGAACCAATTTTCAAAGCAATTTTGCCACTCAGAAGTGGATAACTCCAAAACGCACTGTTTAAACTATTTAAAGTCTACGACAGCTACTTCAGGCGCCGCGAAACCTTGAACTCAGATTTTATTTTTGATGTTTGGGAACAAAAAGAAATAATTAGATACTAAATCAGGACTGTAAGGCAGATGATCCATTATTTCGGTCTTATGACTGATCAAAAACTCGTTTGTGTGAAGGATGGCTCGTCTTCGGTGGTTGGTTTTTTTTAATTCTCCGAAAACTTTTGGGAAAAAAATGGTTATTTACAACTCAGAATTAACTGTTTTAAGTTTCTCTAGTGGTACAGTTGCGGTGTTTGGGGGTACCTCAAATGTCAAAAGAAGCCTCTATTTCGCGATATGTCAAATGACGACCTTTCGTTATCAATTGAAGCAAAACATCGATTGTTTCTGGCACAACAACCGTTTTTGGACGGTCTTCACGAAATTCATATTGCAAGGATCGACAGTCGCGTTAGAACTTTTGTACCAGCGTTTCTCAGCGGATAAGTGTGGTGCTACAATGCCAAATGTCGAAGTACGTTGATCAATGCACTCCTGTCTCGATAATCCACATCGAAATTCATAATAAATCATCCTACGAAAATATTCACGGGTCATTTCCATTTTTTGGGTGAAATGAAGTTTTCAGCTCACTCAAAAAGGAACGAAAAATTTATAGGTGAGTTTATGTTAAAACATATCAAACTTTTCGATAAATAAAAATATCGAATTACGGTTCATTGCGCGTAGTGTTGCAAATAGTGAAAAATATAAAAGGCAACCATCGTACCTCTGCTCAGTAGAATTATCTGTCTGGTAGTTGTCGCCGCCATAGTCGAATGGGTTGGTGCGTGACTACCATTTGGAATTCACAGAGAGAACGTAGGTTCGAATCTCGGTGAAACACCAAAATTAAGAAAAACATTTTTCTAATAGCGGTCGCCCCTTGGCAGTCAATGCAAACCTCCGAGTGTATTTCTGCCATGAAAAAGCTCCTCATAAAAATATCTGCCGTTCGGAGTCGGCTTGAAACTGTAGGTCCCTCCATTTGTGGAACAACATCAAGACGCAGGCCACAAATAAGAGGAGGACCTCGGCCAAACACCCAAAACGGGTGTACGCGCCAATTATATATAATATATATATAATATATAGTTGTCTAATAAGTAACGCTCGAAAACAGAGTCAAATCTGTGTATTGTTATGCACCCCCGACTGGCAACATACATTTTCTTTTCCATGATGTCAAAGATATCAACATAATTATATGTTATTTCTGTGGATTGTGGCTTCTGATCAATTCAACCAGCGATCGCAGTTTTTTCCTTTTCAACTTTATAAGAAATTCCGATAGGACTTCTATGCCCTTTTAACACTTCGGGATCTATCCTTCAGTTTCCGCAATGGTCTCATTTGATGAGCAGCTGAAGAGGCACCGGTATTTTCACATGCTTTTAGAACAGCATGGCTGCCGTTGCAAACATTTTATTAAAAACTGTTTTTAGATTGTCTTACCTCTAATTTTCAAAAAACTTGTATCGCTTTTACTTGACTCCAAAATTGTGTTCAGTTGTCACAAATGCATCGGAAATCTGTCTCATATCACAACAACAAAAAAAAAAAAAAGAATGTTGGTTATTTTGATCCATTTAGCTGCAATGTACTTCTACATGGCAAAACGAAAACATGGCTCACTCGAAATTGCATTATAGCAACCACTGGAAAGTGATTTTAAGAGTGCGACAAAAACTTTTATAATAGCTCGTTAGACAATAGAAGCACTGCTGTAAGAATTGATTTTGGAATCACTGGCTTTTTATCCATTCGTTTATATCTCAAAGAAGTTGGCAGCTTCAAAATTATTCCTGAACAAATATCTGCACAATTGATTTTTCGGGATCAACAATCGCTAAAATATTTAAGTTGCCAGAAACTACGTCAACTACGTAAAAACGTCATGTGACTAAAAACTAAACGAAATATCTTAAACCAAATTAAAAGAAAACTCGGCTTACCTGCTAATGATCGTACCTCAGTGAAGCTAGATTTGTCGTGCATTCATCATCCAACTTGCAAGGTCGGTATAGTGAAGAAAGATTTCAATTCCCCAAATTGTGTGGTACGTCCAATTGGAAGATAAAACCAAAATTAGAGGATCATCCATTTCCTCTCATTTTGGTTTTATCTAAGAAAATTAGAATCATTGATTAATAAATGGAAAAAGTTTGCTGCTCAGGTCTCAAGAGTTGATGTTTGGAGATGAAATGAATACCGAAAATTGATAACATGAAAATGATATATTAATTTTTTAATGAGGTTTAATCCTTTTTTCTTACATAAAATAATGTATGTAAATGTAAGTAATTGTGAAAAAGTTATAATCTCATTTATGTGCAAGAATTTTAAGTGAACAGTGCATTGGCTTGGCTTTGGCTGGACATTTACTATAAATGTACTCAGACGCCTTCACAACACAATTGGAATTTGATCTCAACAGACAGCTGCTGTATCCAAACAGATAAACAATGGAGCATGTAAAGGTCAAAATAAAGATTTCCATAACTTGAATTAATTAAATGTTTCTTACTAATTAAAAAAAAGTATTCAAGGAAAAAGTTTTATGATTAATTTTGCGCCTCCTTGCAGTTGATACCAGCCTAGAATGCAGCTGCTGGAATATGAAACTTTGGTCTCACTGGGTATATATTAAAATTTGCCTCATATTCATTTATAGGTATTTACTTATACATTTGTATAGACCTGAATTCAATAACCAAAAGTTAAAACAACCAAATTTATTCACGTCCCATATGCGAATAGAGCTCTAAGTTTTTTTGTTGGTTGTTACGATATAATCGTTATTTTTAAAACCTCAATTTTTGGGTGTGTACTAATTCCAATGAGTTTTGTAAACATACTTGCAAATATATTTACGTGTATTTACTACATTCTTATTCCAAACTGATTGCTTTTATTTCTTATTTATATATATTTTTTTAATTAAATGGCGTTTCAATGAAGTCATTGGCAG
Organism: Anastrepha fraterculus; assembly: GCA_037575425.1. Classification (NCBI taxonomy): domain Eukaryota; kingdom Metazoa; phylum Arthropoda; class Insecta; order Diptera; family Tephritidae; genus Anastrepha; species Anastrepha fraterculus. The sequence goes on along the minus strand of JAYXIM010035372.1, from coordinate 298,565 downwards.
AATTTACTTTTCCGTGTATGTCTTTTCATCTTTTGTTTTGTTACGAAATACAAAAGTTTAGTTTTGGGTTTTTCGTGTTCGAAGTGAGAATGCGATAACGTATCGCTTAAAAGTTTCTTGTGCTTATTTTCTTACTTAAAATTTTTCAATAATTAGCTTCAAAGTTTGAAAAGTAAATATTATATGCTTTTCCGGGTCAAGAATACATATGTAGTAGACAAAAAACGTTAAGCAACTTGCTATTAAAAAAATAAAAATTGAAAAAATTACAAAAAAAACATGTTTTCCCCAAAAAAAAAAAATACTTTTTTGAAATTTTTTTTACTCTAAAAAATTAAAAAAAGTCAAAAAATGTTAAAAAGAACCGAAGATATTATATTTCGCTTTAAAAACTGTATACCAAAATTTTCAACATTAAAAAAATCTCAAAACTATTAATTTTATTCAATATTTTTTCCCATACTAACTTTTACTCAAACCTGGTTGGTTGGTTGGCTCAAGTGGTGATTCATCCAGAATCCAGCTAGCGCTTCCGCACTATTTTGTTGCCACATCCTCGTTACCAACTTGTTTATCGGTTATTTTCCGCAAGACTATATCCAGTCTATGCGGCTTATTATGATTTTGACATCTAAGCCAGACAGTTGTTTGAGACTCTCGAAAAGTGGTTGCCCAGCTTACTGACATTCTTTCCTTCCGTAGAGCAGGGCATTCATAGCTGAAATGGAAAATTGTTTTCTTTTTCGAAAAGAAGTTCTAGAGATTCTTCCGCGATAGAAGTTCAAGTGCCATCTGGTTTCTTGACCCAAGAAGCCATTGAATAATGTTTGTATAAAAGACGGCTGGGCCTAGTAGAATCTCTGGTAGATTCGATAAAGGAAGAGAAATCTCTCCAACTCTATTTCTTGGCGGCCCTAATTACCTTCTAGTACTGTCTCCCTCTTTCTGTGTACAATTCTCAATTACCTGTTGAGTAGCTGAGATTAAAATTTGATCTGCCTTTTTCCCTTAATTTTGAGAGATTATTATTCCACCAAGCAGGATAAAATTTTTTGCTATATTTATATGGACACGACGTTTTATAGGCGCTACAGAATGTCTTCTCCAATGTTGTAACCTCATGTTTTCTGTGAGAGTGATTTGATGGGTTGGAGTCCTGCCTATCCTGTTCTCTACTACATTTTTGAAACGTTTCGAAGGGTTTGTCTACTTCAATATCCAGGTGATAGAGGATTCAGCTATGGTCAGAAAGATACTCTTTGCTTGAGACCCTCCAATTTGTTACCCTCACTGAAGTATTTTCAGACAGTAATACTACATCTATTACTTCCGCCCATCCTCTAAAGCATTCCGTGCTTGGAAAGGTGAAAGTCGGGGAATTCCCCCTTTACATACTACTAGGTTAGTGTTAATGATAAATCCATATACGGACTCAACTCGATCATTCGTTTTGGTATTCCCCCATAAGGTGCGTCTCGTATTGACATCATATCGAAGTAATAGGATATAGTTTTTGTTATCAAGCAGGAGCCAACGAGCCTCGTCAGGCGGTGCTGGATGATCATATTCCAAGTAGACCGAGGCAGTTTTGCTTCTGATGCCATCAGCAGCCTCCATTCAAATGGCCATCGCATCCGATGAGCTATAGGATGGGATTAAAAATATGGTTAAATGTTTCTTGGCTACAATGCATGCCCTGGGATTACCTTGGGTCAGCTTATAGTATAAGTATACGTTTAGTTTTCAAGAGAGAAACCGCTAACTTCAGTGTTCCGCGCCCTGGGTTCCTGTATCAATGCGAAGCCTACAAATAAACTAATTTTTGGAAGAATTGACGGCAATGTTCAAAATATTTTTATCTCTCGGCATAGAACCGCTCGGACATAGGTAAGGCACATTGAACTGCTAGCAGCAGTAAAGCAGAAATTTTAATTTCTATTTGAGTTTAATAAACCCATATACGAGTATGTATATGTTAGGCCGGGTCGATTTGTGGGGAGGCAAAAAAATCGCGCATTGCTCTGTGAAAATCATATTCTAGGGATCAAAATAAGAAACTTTTAGTTTCTTTTCTCATGTAAAGGCGAAAAATGGTGATATTTTTAAATTATTGTATGGGGAACCCCCCAGGGAAGTTCCAGGGGGTGTACCATTGGCATGGGTGGATCGGCCGTCCAAAGTTAGTGGGGATCGGTCATACATTTGGACTCGATTGGAGCACTCTAAATGGGTCAAAGTGGGATTTTTCGTGTATATATGTATATAAGCGACATACTTACTTGAGATTTGGAATAATACAGCCGCTTTTGTGCAAGTCCTTGAAATATGAGCACTTCAGTAATTGCAAATTGAGGAACAAATTTGCGGTATGTTGAAAAGTTTTTTGTCGCGGACTTCTCACGACATGAGCTGCACCTTCTCTGCCATCCATGTACGCGTATGCAGCAAAGCGCTGGGAGTGACTAACTGAAATATTTTATGGCGTGATTAAGCAGCTGACCACATCTTTAATTTGATTGTATTTGATTTACGTATTGACTTTCGAACTGGCACTGGTGTTCAAATAAAGTACTTAGATTTTATCTACACTAATTGAGTTTATATTTAGTCATTCATAAAAATATGAACAGGAGTTTAAGTCTTAGAAAAACGATTGTGCTTTTATTCACAGCTTTTGTTAAAGATATACAAAGGTACATACATACATACATATATTACATTAAGCAAACGAGCAGTGAAGTGGTCACAATGGCAAAGAAAAACTTACAAATGATATAAAATAAATAAAATATTTAAATTTTAGCCCTGCTTGAATTGGCTTTGATTTGAACTTCACCAGGTTGACACAAATTGCAGCAAAGTTAGGCAGAGAGCTTAAAGCTAATTGGAGCCACATATAAATGCTTTAAATTTTCACATAAAGAAAATAAAAACTAACTTCCATTCAAAATCACCTGAAAGGGTTTACCCATTTGGAGAAATTTAAATATCAATTTAAAATTAAACTACCACGCATGCCGATTATAGCATGCAAAACAAATCTGCTGTTGATAAAAAAACCGACAAAACCAACATGAAACCCAATTAAATTAAATGTAAAAATAAAATTTAATAAAGTTTAAAAAAAAAAACATTAAGTGTCGAAAACAAAAGGCACAGTAAAGTACATACATATGCATTTCTGAAGCCATTAAATTTACGAAGCGTCCACTGAGCAGCGTAAAGAGTCAAACTTTAAAAGGTTTGAAAGAGACGAGGCGCGAAGTAGGTAGAAAATAAGTATTACGTGTGAAGTTAATCAAATTAATGTACAAGTTTATTACAAAGTATTATTACCTGTATATTGCCGTCATAATTGCTGGCTTGTGTATGAACGAATGTATTTTAAAAGCTGAGTTAATGAAAAGTGTGCAAATATGGATGAGCATCTGATACAAAATTTGCATGGAAATATCGTCAAAAAATCAAGGGTCTTTCAAAAGTGATGCCTAAATGTCAGTAGTGTCTTAGTAGATGTCTCAGGTCCTTCCTAAAATTCTCATTTGATTTTAATTAACTTGAAAGCTTTAGAGATTAGAAGTTGTATACTCCTACTGTATTCTGTTTTTAGTATAATAAAATGAGAAATTGATTGCTCATCCCTATTCCCTTTCATATCCCTACCAGATCTCTAGGCAACACTTACCCATTTCATCTTAAATTTTTTAACACAAATTATGCGCGTAATGCTCCTTTGCTCGTGCTCTAAGATAATTCAATGAGTTCTCGAATTCTACTCGGCTTGACTTTTCGATGTCAAAGAAGAAATTTTATGCATTTTTAAACTCCTTTTTTAATTTATTTATTTAATTAGCTGTAGTAATTTAAGCCCATATTAGCTTTAAGAGATCTGTAAAAATTATTATTATAACAGGTGGCGCAAAATCAATCAATTATGGAAAGATTTATAATAATTGCAAATATCGTCCTACGGCAATCATATTTGACACTTGTGAGCTAGACAGCTGCAGCATACAAACAGACAAGCAATGGAGTACGTAAGGGTCAAAATAAAGATTTCCGTCATTCAAAATAATTTGTTTTTTTAGTAAAAAGTTGAATGGTTAATTTTGCGCCACCCGATTAATTTTGCGCCACCCTTTATTTTAGATTTTAAATAAACGAAATTCGTTCTCAAAATTTTATAGGGCGAATTTCGAAATTTGAACTTGATTGGGAAGTGAATTATGAATGAGAGAGCGAATTACGACTGAGAGAGCGGATTACGAATGAAAGAGCGAATTATATGCCTTGGGAATATAGCTTAAGTAGCCGTCTACATTAAAACTTTGCTATTGCACTGAAGTAAGCTAAAAAAACTATCAAAAAAGTTTGTCTTCCCTTAGAAAATGCAATTGCAACTTAGATGCCCGCCAGTTGCCAACTCTTCTTCATATAAACAGCTTTTGCTTCAATAATCATTTACACATACATTTATTAGGTTGGGGAATAAGTTCGTAGCGTTTTTAGCGAAGAATTTTATTTAAACAAAAAAAAAATTAATTATATCAATAAATTAAGCAGTTATATATTCGCCCTTGTTGTTTAGAATCTGTTCCCACATCTCGATGAATTTGTTGATGCCCTTCCGCCAAACATTGTCTGGTCTGGTATCAAAGAAGTTGTTAAGCTGAAAACTAGTTTTTTTTGTTATCGAAGGTGAAGCTCTTCAAATGGTTCGACAGGGAGGAGAAATGATTATAATCGGTAGGTGCAAGGGAATAGGGCAGATGCAGAAGGGCCTCGCAGTCGAGCTCTTGGAGTGCGGCTTTGACGACTTGTGCAACAAGGGGCCCGGCGTTGTCGTGAAGGATTATGATTTTACCATGTCGATCAGGTCCTTTCAGTCGAGTAGCCTCATTCACGCTATGAAGCTGGGCAACGTGAAGCTCCTTGTTGACCGTGGCATTCTTTTCGAGCATTCCCCAGTACACCATGCCTTCCCATCCCCACGAAACACATATCGTGATCTTCTTTGGATGAAGATCCGGCTTGACTCTCGGCTTTGATATATCTCCTGGAGCCACCCACTCTTTTCTATGGTTCATATTGATGTATAGGCACCATATCTCATCTCGCGTGACGATTCCGTACAAAAAGCGCTGTTTATGCGCGCGAGTTGCTCGATGATGAGTAAGATGCTGAGAAGCAATTTGAAGGCGACTTTATTTGTTTTTTTCGTTGAGCTCATGAGGCACCCGGGCCCCAATTTTTCGGTCAATCCCATTGAATGAAGGTAATTGCAAATCGTTTTATGATTGCAGTTCATTTTTGCCGCCAATTCTCCTTCAAAAGTGATTTGAGACGCGTTTCATCGAATTCAGAAGACGTTCCGCTGCGGGACGTGTCATCGACGTCAAACTCGCCAGTTTTGAACTTCGCTAACCATTTTCGCGCTGTAGACTGGTCTATGACACCTGCTCCATAAAATGTATATATAATTGGTGCGTACACCCTTTTTGGGTGTTTGGCCGAGCTCCTCCTCCTATTTGTGGTGTGCGTCTTGATGTTGTTCCAAAAATGGAGGGACCTACAGTTTCGAGCCGCCTCCGAACGGCAGATATTTTCATGAGGAGCTTTTTCATGGCAGAAATACACTCGGAGGTTTGCCATTGCCTGCCGAGGGGCGACCGCTATTAGAAAAATGTTTTTATTAATTTTGGTGTTTCACCGAGATTCGAACCAACATTCTATCTGTGAACTCTGAATGGTAATCACGCACCAACCCATTCGGCTACGGCGGCCGCCTGCTCCATACACGTCACAAATGTCCCGGACTATTTCGGTAGCTTTTTGACCTCAATGAAAAGCAACAAATGTTGATTCTTGCCTCCTGGGTATTCCATTTCTAAGCCTCAAAACTAATAAAAAATTAAATAACTCACAAATACAATTCATATACACAGTTTTCTAGAGCAGAGAGAACTCTATCGATTGAATACTCACCCATTGCTAGAAATTTTATTTGTCTCTACAAATAGTCTGCTTTCTGAGCTTCTGTACCCACCTGTCGTCTTCAGGTATTGGCTGGTCTCCCGCGACTGCGACGATCGTGGGGACTCCAATCCAACGCAGCTCTTTTGATGTCGTCCGCGGGGTTACGCTGTGTATGGCCCCAATCCACTTCCATTTGTGACGTCGTATTTCGTCGACGATGGGTTTTGTTTAGCAATATTCCATAGGTCAGAGTTTCTTATGGTTTTAGGCCAGAATATCTGTATGATTTTACGTAAACAGCGATTAAAAAGGGTTTGAAACGTTTGCAAGTCCCACATTGCAAGTTCCTGTCTAGACTAACTGAGCTATAATTCCATAGAATAAAATTGGAGGTTTTTTTCTTATTTCATAAAAACTCTGTTTAATATAGAACATAACTTTGTGTTTACGTTCAGTTGAGTTCGTTTCCTGGTTAAACGGCTAATATTTTTTAAATATCTCATCAATGTTATGAGGCTGAGAAGGGATATTAAAATCACTCGAGCGACTCGGGTCTTGCTGTCGAAATGGAATAAGCTCTGCAAATCTCATACTCTAGAAACTATTAACTCCCCTGCTATTTGTTGACAAATGACATGCAATACATTTTCCCTGACTTTTTATAGAAATTTGATGAATTGACGTGCGCATTTGATGACTTACCATAGGAAAAAGATGGCCATTGGCCATTCGCATTGTAAGTACATATTTACTAAGTATGTAAGTACATGAATGTAATGCATATTATTAACATTTTACATGCTGCTTACATTCATATTAATGCATTTGACTAACTGCCTCTTTGACCGGCTGACTGACATGTGACATTTCACTGTTGACTGTTAACTTCGTTTAGTCACGAATTCCAATTAATTTCGTGTGGTTATTTAACGAAAACGCATATAAAACAGTATTTAAATACAATACGGCAAATGCATTACGAATGACCTAAAAAGTGAGTACTAATTAAAGGTTTCGTGTGTGTGAATAGTATTGCTGCAATTGGGAGGGTTGCAGAAGGAGATTCATATCTCCCGTGAGTAGCTTTTTGTTTTTTTGTTTTTATGTGTGGCAGTCAAAGGAGGTGGGTTTATTTATGATCATGTGTGGTGAATATGAAAATGATTGAATGCGTGAATGCTTGAATGATTGAATACTCATATTCGTGAATATGCAAGCAAAATTTATTGACTGCTTTTTGGAAATCATAATTATAGGAATAGGACGTATTGGAATTTATATGATAATTTTTTTGTTTATTTTAAGAATGTTTTCTTTTTTTAATTTAGTGAGTTTCAAACATTGTGCTAAAAATTTATATTAAATTTATTAAAATTTCACACTCCTGATATCAAAAATTAATTCTTCGTACGAAGAAGTTCGGAAGTACAAGTTTGCTTTAACAAAAAATAACAATTATTTTACTTAAGACGTACGAAGTGGAGAATTTTCGACGCCAACGTGAAGGCAGTTGTACTATAATATATAATTGTGAAATGTGGAACCTGACTACACGCGTCCGGCAAGCGTTCCGATCCTTCTTCAATCGCAAGTTATTTTCGCAAGATCTTGCGGATATGCTGTCCTAACGTCATAAGCAACACTGACCTTTGAGCTGCAACTAAACAAATGCCTCGCTACCTCGAGGTACGGCATCGAAAATGGAATTTGAGCCGTAAGCTCGGGAGATTCACCAACATTTCGAGACAAATTGAATTTCTAGCTTTAAACAAATCAAATTATAATATTTTTACTGTTCCACCCAGGAACCACGGGATAATATACATACATAGTACAGGTATATATAAACAACCATTTGGTGTGGTCTATGGGCTGGAGGAATCATCGGCCCATACTTCTTCAAACATTTGATTCCTACAAGATGGAGCTACTTGCTATACAACCCATTAAACAATAGATTTACTGCGCCGTCGCTTCGGTGAGTAATTCATCTCTCGTCTCGGACCAGTGGATTGGTCACCAAGATCGTGTGACATCACACCTTTAGACTTTCATTTGTAATGGTATGTAAAATCTAATGCTTTGTGGATAAAGCAGTTTTCGATTTCGACATAGTACAGGGTCCGGCACTGGAAGTGTAACCAACTTCAGACCGCTCGCGCAGATGCTGCACCGGCAAGCATTTTGCCGAGAGTAAACGCGAAAAAAGAAAATCAGTAATGGATTTCAAACGTGAAAGTGTGATTGAAATATATTTGGCAGGAAAATCACAACCAGCACTTTCTTCGAGAGCTCGAGCACCTTAAACTAAATAAAGATTTAGTTTATCGCACCACTAGTCGTTGCAATGATACTGGTAGCATCGCGAAACGTCATGGAGGTGGTCATGCAACATTCAAAAGGCGCATGATCTCACACCAAAGCAGCAATAAGTCAAACTTGAAAGAGCGAAGGAGTTGCTTCGCTTGGTCGAAAACGATCAAATTCCGAACATTGTTTTTCGGAATTTTTCAAATTGAGCAACTCGTAAACTCCCAAAACGAGAATTTGAGTCATCGATTGGCCACCAGGAGGCAGTACCTGCAACAAGTAATAGTTTGGGCCGCTGTAACCGCAGATGGGCACTCTCCAATCGTTTTTATCGAGCCTGGCGTCAAGGTAAATGCGAAACATTATCGGGAAGTATTCTGAAAGTTGCATTGAAGTCGTGGACGGACAAACATTTCGGTGGCAGACCTTGCGATTCGTTTTTGGACCGTCTAAAGGTCATAGTCAAGTCAGGAGGCGGTCATATTGAGCAAAAATAAATTGATTCTTAATTTTGTATTATTTGCACACATTTTTTACTTTGAATTGAATATAAGTAATTTTCCAAACTAAATTTATAGCCTTTAATTGCTTACACTTCTAGTGCTGGAACCTGTATATAAAAAAAAAATAAGTAAATCATTGGCACTTACACCTTTTATTGGGTGTTCGGCAGAGCTCCTCCTCCTATTTGCTCCACAAAACCGACCACTATTTAGAAAAAAAATGTTCTATCAATTTGGTGTTTCATGCACGGAGATTAGAATCTGTACACTTCTGAATGGTAGTCGCGCACCAACTCATTCAGCTACGGCGGCGAATATGCTTAAGCTCCTCTTAAAATTTTGAGAAATCGAAAATTTTTCTTTGCTACATCCGCATGGGGCACAATCAATCATTGTTTTTAATAATTTTGTTACTAAATAAAAAATAAATTATTTTGAGCGATGAGAAGCTTTATTTTGACCTTTAAGCGCTCCATTACTTGTTTGCTTGTATACTGCAGATGTTTAGTTCACAAGTGTCGGACGCCACAAATTGTGAATCTTCTGATAGGGTGATTAATTTTGCGCCATCATGTACATTTATATAAGCGTACGATTGTAAAACATTTTGCAAGACTATAAAAATGAGCATCCGAGAGATATCTTTTCAGATCAACTCGACTGCCTTAATCTAACCTAAAAATTATAGCTACATACATTGCATGTGTAAACACAAATATGTGCACCTTTATACGCATACATTCATATACATATACAGACGTATATGTGTGTGAAATAAAAAAAAAAACTTAGTCAAATTTCTTTTCGTGATTGATTTGATTGTTACATGGAGTGAATAGAACTCGTGTGACTGATGATTGATTGACTTGTCGGAGCGAAAGTAAGTGAGGGGAGGAATAGGCGAAGCAAAGAAAAATGGCAATGTTTGAATGCTTGAATGCTTTAACTACTGCCTCTACTTGCAGATATGCAAAGTATGAGGGTGAAAATTGGTAAAAAATTGTAAGTTTTTCTTTTTACATAATCAAAAAGAAAAAATACAATCAAATGAATAATGAAATTACCATATGGAATACAAACAGACAATCATGCATATGCAGCTAATTCCATATGGAATATTTACAGCCACATACGCGCATATTCGATAAATAGTATTTATATTAAAGCTTTCGGTTTTCAGTTCGGTCTGGCATCTGTAGGCAGGGAAAAAAGCGTTTGCTCACCATTTTTTCTGTGGTCGGCGAAAAAAGCCGGAAGCCTAGTCGTCACGAGAGCATAGCGCCGCAGTGTTGTGAACATAAAAAAATGTTAATTTTCAACTGACAGGACAGCGCATGTCAAATTGACGACATGCAATTTTTAATAAATATACTCCAGTTGGGGTGTCATGGAAATGAGGGTTAGGTTTGGCGAAGAAAGGTGAAAGGATTTTAAAAATACATATTAACTTTTACTGAACTTTCGAGAGTATTAAACAGTATGTGATTTGATGAACTAAACTTGCATGCAAAAAAAGTTAGCCGAAATTCGCTTTTTCAGCTTTTTTTTTTTTTTTTTTTGAGGTACAAAATTCAATATTTAAATTTTTATGAATTTAAACTAACTTAATGGCGTTTAAATATTTGGTTTTCGTAAATATTATTTTTTAAACTCAAGGCCGGCTTAACATGCGAACAAGAAATGAAACTGTTGCTGTCGTCCCGGCTCAGCCATGAGTTCCTGAAATCTACTTCTAATTGAGGTCGAAATATTCGTCAAAAAAATAATAGTAACAATTTAATTTTTGTAATTTGAAGGTCAAATTTTACGATTTTTATGTTACAAAATGTTTTCAATGTTTTTGTAATTTGAATATACAGTGGAAATTTGAATTATCGATTTTTTTGGTTGTGACAGTTAAAACAACAGTCGTGTTGTGTCAGAAATTTCGTTGGTTTAAAAAATGGAATGATTTTCAGTCGTAAAAAATAATTATTTAATTATTAAAAAAATTCGAAAATCCTCAAAGATCGAATAACTTGCCAATTGAACGCCTAGAGACTGCAATTTGGCTACCTTAGATTTGACTTAAAAATTGTTAAATGTGATGACAACCATACAGAGTTCATTCAAGAATGGAAACATGAAGTCGGAATTGCCATTAGTGTGAAAAAGGTCGAGACTCGCAAAAATTTACTGATTGTCCCCAATGAAATTGGATTTACTGTCAAGCCAGCTGTTGAAGTCATTTGGATGAAATTGTATTTGGAGTTTATTGGTAAGGCTTACTTTATTTTACCATGAGAAATATTGAAAATTAATCACAGGTGTTTTATGAAGCTGATTTACGATATATTCGAAACTTTAGAAGGACCAACTTGTACTGTGAAAGTAGGTGGTCGCGTAGCCGGGCTTAAGTACGACACAGTTGGTCAGGGTTCGAGGTAAGCTATTGACATACCACATAAAATCATACAAAATGTGTTTTTTTCTTAGTGGTTTTCTGATATAAAAAATATTCTGGAAACGTTTGCCTTGCGCGGATAGCTTAAGTCTGCGCTCTATAGACCATTTTTAGCATTTGTTGAACAATATCGAGAATCATAACACAAAATTGAAACATAAGCTGGACAAAACACTTGGCAATGGATATACGCGCCAGTTATTCTGTGGATTTTGAACTTTTGGTCAAAGGTTTTGATCTTCCGCAGTTGGGAACTTTTAAACTCAATAGCGTTATCTATTTTTTCTGATTGACTTCCGTGTAGGGGATTATGGGGTTGCATCTTGAATTTTGGTATGGAAAACGTTTTAAATCTTGATGCATATATTTATAATATGTGAAACAAAATTTCCAATACATGTTTTTTATAATTAAAAGATTATATGTAATTAAAACAAATAATTTTTACAATTTTACAATATTTTTTTATTAGGTGCGCAACTAAGTTCTCGCTGTTTTTTGATGAAAATACAACTTTATTCTAAAAAAATGGTTACAAGCGAATCATTCAAATCTTCTTGCGTTTGACACGGATCCTCATTGAGCAACGCCTCCAATTCAGCGTATTTGAAGGTTTTTGGCCTACCTTCACGCGGACGGTCGTCAACATTAAAATCACCATCTTTGAAGCGACGGAACCAATCTCGGCACGTTGTTTCACTTAAAACAGCATCTCCATAAACATTCTGTAGCTCTCGATGTGCTTCAGGCGCCGTTTTTTGGAATGAAAGAGAAAAATGAACACTTCCTGCAAATGACGATACTTCTCACGATTATGGAAAATTGCTCAAATTACCGCCATACCCAAACCAGGAAAAGATGCCACCAAAACTGCCTCATATCGACCCTTCAGCCTATTGCCAATTCTTTCAAAAGTGTTTGAAAAAATAGGGATCCCAACAAAATGCTGTATATCAAAATTCTTTTCGTACGAAATACTGTAAATTAACGTAACAAAATTCTGCAGTGACAAAATTCTGTATTTACAGAATTCTGTATTTACAAAGTTCTGTAAAAACAAAATTCTGTACTGTCTTCAAAAAATTCTGTATTGACAAAATTGTGTATTGACGAAATTCTGTACTGACGAAATTCTGTACTGACGAAATTCTGTATTAACAAAATTCTGTATTGAAAAAATTTTGTGTTGACAAAAGTCAACGGAAAAAAGAGTTCTACGCAAAAATACGGTGGGTTGCGTAGCCGGAGTTGGACTGATGAGGGTTATTTTTTTGAAGCGCGGCCGAAGGCCGCCCACGCGAAAAGGAGTTCTACGCAAAAATACGGTGGGTTGCGTAGCCGGAGTTGGACTGATGAGGGTTATTTTTTTGAAGCGCGGCCAAAGGCCGCCCACGCGAAAAAGGGTTCTACGAAAAAATACGGTGGATTCTATCGAAACTGAAGAAAAAAAGTGCGCACTTTTTTTATAAACTTTGTTGAATTTCTTATCTTTTACTTACAGCATTTCGTCAATACAGAATTTTGTCAATACAAAATTTCGTCAATACAGAATTTCCTCAATACAGCATTTCGGCAATACAAAATATTTTTTACAGAATTTTGAAATACAGAATTTCGTATACAGAATTCTATAATACAGAATTCTGAAATACAGAATTTTGTATACAGCATTTTGTAAACAGAATATTGTATCATACAGCATTACGTACCCAACCCGAAAAAATATTGTTCGACCGACTAGAACCAATTTTGACAGCAAAAAAAGCATCAATTCGGATTTAGACGGCAACACTCAACAGTCCAACAAATCCACAGGGTTGCTAACAAAAACTTAACGATATGAATGACAAAAAATATTGTGTAGCTGTATACCTAGTCATTGCAAAAGCCTTTGATAAAGTTTGGCATAAAGGGCTTTTGCATAAGCTCAAACGAATCTTTCCACAAAACTACTTTAAACTTTTGAAGAGCTACATAACTGATCGAAAATTTTATATAAGATATGAAGACGAATATTCCGATATTCTACCAATGACAGCTGGAGTACCGTAAGGCAGTGTATTAGGTCCTCTTTTATATCTAATATACACCGCAGATGTGCCAACTCCGACAACAGATAATACAATGATAGCAACGTTCGCGGATGATACTGTATTAATGGCATCAAACAATGACGAAAAACTGGCGACCTTTACACTTCAAAAATTAATAAACAATACAGTAAATTGGTTTGACGAATGGGGTATAGAAGTTAATAAAGACAAAACTATACAAGTTATATATACAAACAAAAAGACATCAAAATATAATCTTACCTTAAAAAACAACAAAATAAAAATCTGCCCAGCAGCAAAATATCTTGGAATAACTATTGACGAAAAACTAACATGGAAGCAGCATATCATTAACAAAAGAAATCAAATCAAGAATAAGTACCGGAAATTAAGTTGGCTAATCCGACGAGCGTCAAAACTGTCACTTTATAATAAGGTGACTACAAAAAAAAGGTGGTACAAAACAATTATTACTCCTATCTGGAAATACGGAATAGAAATATGGGGAACGGCTAAAAACACAAATATTCAGCTAATACAGCGAACACAATCCAAAATATTACGAAATATAACAAATGCTGGTTGGTTTATTTCCAATGAAGCCATACATCGTGACTTAAACGTAGACACTATCAAGAAACAATCACAAAATGTAGCACTAACAAACAGCGACTGTAAGTCCACCAAAACGAAGAAATGCGTAAAATAGCACCGGCAGAAAATATCGAAACGAAGATTAAAGCGACTCCCATCGACTGATCTAACTATAACATATACAGTGTAATCACAAAAAGCGATAATAATACCCTAACGATAAATAGATCCTAATTGTACAAAAATTACATATTGTTAATATAATATAATATGTAACAGACTGTAATAAATAAAGGGGAGATATAAAATAAAAACAAAAATTCGGCACAAAATCAGACATTTTCACAAAACCAAAAGTATATAATACCAAATCAAAACACTAATGTATCGATGCAGTTTTACCATATTTATGACGTTTAGTTTATGGTAGAATCGACTAGCACACACTGCTGGCGGCATCTATTGACAAACAGCGGGAGCTTAGTTGCGCACCTAATATTACAATTTTTATCATACATTTCTTCTTATTTTAATTAATTTAATTTAATTTTTTTAATTTAAAACAAAATTTTTTTATTAAATTTTTTAATGTATTTTTTTCAAATTTTATTCAATGTAATTTAGTTTAAATTTTTTTCAACTTTTTTATAATTGAAGGTAATTAATTAAAGCAAACAACTTTTACAATTTTACAATATTTTTTATAATTTTTTATAAATTTTTTTTTAATTTTTCTATTATTTAATTCTTTATGATAGTTTATTTTTCAATTTAATTCATTTCATTAAATTTTTGTTTTAATATTTTTTTTTAATTTAAAAGGCTAGAAGTCGCCGTGGTTCGAATTTTACCTATGCTTTTCCACTTTTCGCGTCTTTTGATGTCTACCTTTTACCTATTCAAGTATGTCCCCATACTTCAGGAGTTACCAACTTAACTGAACTAATTCTTTGGGTCATTATCATTTTTACCTGTTTCACCTATTCAGTGAAATATATGCATGTTTGTATTCTGAAATGAAGTGGATTCATTCTGAGGCAAGATATTAATTTTTTGAATAAAAAAGTCAAGAAAGTGGAGTCAGTTTATGAACGATATTACGTTCTTTTAAATTAGATATTTCTCGTTCGTCTTGCCTATAGTAAATTCTACATATTCGACAACACCAAATGATAGAAAAAGTTTTCTTTAATAGCGGCCGCTCCTCGGTAGGCAATGTCGTTGTGTATATTAAAATAGTTTTACTCGGAATTTTTCTCAAGTTTTCCCATGTTCATACTTAAATTAACATTTCACTTAATCAATATTTTTTTGTATTATTGCGTTTCCTCATTTCCTTTCTACATCAATAGCTCTACTGACCTAATTTTCGAGAGTCACTTACAATTAATTTTCCATTTGTGACACGCAATTGCCTTCAAATCGAACTAAAGCACAACTCTTATGACTTCATCTGAGTAGAATGAACTTTACGAAGGAAAATTGAATTAAGTGCCATAAATTTAAAGAAATTTCCGTTTCCTTTATTTTTATTGAAAGGAAAATACAAAATTTAATTAACTGCGTGTAGCTTTAATACTTCACGCTGCTGATTGAAACTAACCACTAATATATGGTTGTGAATATTATAGGAACACATATACATACATACTTATATATATGCAAGAAAAATATTTGTATGAATGCCCTGTAGAGAAATCTGCTGAGGCCATGTCGATGCTCGTTTGTGTCCGGCCCGGTTTTTATGAAACTACTGCACAGTGCATATTTCATACCATTTGTTTATGATAAAATATTATTAAAATAAAATATTTTGAAAAAATCTCTTCGAATATGTCTAGTTAATGCTTGGAAGATACCTTATGCATTTTTTCTAATTTTCTGTAAACATTATGTAGTAGAAATAAGCGCCGACCCATCAACATGGGATTAAGGTGCCAAATGGAACGGGTTAAATTGTAGGGAATTTGCACCAAAATTCCTTCTATAAAGTAAGCATTGTATAATTGACCTCTTAAGTTGAAGTAGGTGTCGCAAAATTTTCACCAAATTTTGTTTCTAAACGATTACTTTACTAAGTATTGTAAAATAAATAAATTTTTTAATAAATAATAAAAAAAATTATTTTGAGTGATGGAAATTCTTATTTTGCCCTTTACGCACTTCATTGCTTTCTATACTGCAGCCGTGTGTCAAATATTGATAAAGGACGTAGCTTTTTTAAAAATTACAAATCTTCTGATAGGGTGATTAATTTTGCGCCACCTTGTATGCCACCAAATCCGCTTTGGCAAGTATCAAGAAATGTATAGTCAATATTTGAATTGTATCTCTGATTTATTTTTCCAAAGAATCTTAAGATCTGCATTGTTTTTTGAAAACCAAACTGAATGGGAAATAAAGCGGAACTAAGACTTATTTTCCTAACGAAGAGAGAACTTCAAATACAAAAATTTGATGTGGTGAAATATTGGACTTTAAACGGATAAAGCTCGGTTACAACGAAGTGCGGGTAAGAACTATTATTCCAGCAGTTCTGAAGAGTATTTTATTATATTTATTAAATCAAGAGCAATGAATGGAAATGCATCTTACATAAAGCATGGTAGGACCTCAAGTGCGCATGCCATGGGGTTTTAAGCTTCAATCTCTCATATTATTACATCACTTTTTTATTGTGTAATTTTTGTGTATTTTTTTTAAGGTGTTAGGGGTATCCAGAATTTTCAAACAATTGGGCTTTTTTTGCATTTTCTTTAAGTATAATATCTAAAATATATTGTGTGAAAATTTGATGTGGGTCCGACTTTTCGAAGCCGCTCAGGCTCTACATAAATCGATAGCAAAACTTTAAATGAGTTTTTCTCAAAACTATGTTTTTTGAACTGGTGATCCCTGTAGCTTAAAAACCGCTTGGTAGATTTGAATAAAATTTATACTGCTTTTGGAAAACATAAAAAACTCGTGCCTGAGCGAAGGATTTTTTTTTTCAAAAATTTCGATTTTTTTACAATTAATTGTTTTTTATCGAAAAACTGAAAAATATTTCCTGAGCCCGC
This sequence comes from Anastrepha fraterculus, assembly GCA_037575425.1. NCBI lineage: Eukaryota > Metazoa > Arthropoda > Insecta > Diptera > Tephritidae > Anastrepha > Anastrepha fraterculus. Next base: position 281,626 of record JAYXIM010035372.1, on the reverse strand, counting down.
CATATCGTTAATTTTGAAAAAAAGCTTCGATCAGTCACAAAATTATCTATTAATAAAATTAATTTCCCTTTTCCGATTGATTTTAGATAAATCTCCAAGGAAATGGGATGATCACCGCAAGGGACTTCTGGAGAAACGCGCTTCACACAAACAGCGATAACTTTTACAATTATTAACTTTTTTTTTTGAAGTTCTGCTACACACAAGGCGAAACATGATGTATTAATCGTCCCCTTAGTATTAAAATAGCCTATAAATTTTTTGATGTTTTGAGAAAATGAATTTCAAACTTTTTGTCGAAAGCAGCTCTCACTCAAATCTCCTTATGTCTGTAAATATTTATTATTTTTGACTGACGTTTTGACCCACTTTGAGGAACTAGAATTTAACAAAATTTTGACCACATATAAAATCGACGATGGAGAATCCAAAAATTCACTAAAAAAATAATAGCCTATGTGCGTGATTACCATTCGGAATTCACAGAGAGAGCGTTGGTGCAAATCTCGGTGAAACACCAAAATTAAGAAAAACATTATTCTAATAGCGGTCGCCCCTCGGCAGGCAATGGCAAACCTCCGAGTGTATTTCTGCCATGAAAAAGCTCCTCATAAAATATCTGCCGTTCGGAGTCGCCTTGAAAGTGTAGGTCCCTCCATTTGTGGAACAACATCAAGACGCACACCACAAATAGCAGGAGGAGCTCGGCCAAACTCCCAAAAAGGGTGTATATATATATATTTTATTATATATATATTTTTTTTATTTTTGTAAAATAAAGCAATTGACTAGCCAAATAAATTATTGAAAATCATGATTTTTCGAGCCTCTGACTACCTCTAATCCCTTAATCAAATGAAATTTTTGTTAAAGGAAACCCTTAGTGAAATTTGTCAGGAAATATATTTGTAGAGCCTTTTAACCCTCTAACTCAAATAAGGGGTTAAAAGGACCCACTATGAGAGCCAATAACGGGTTAAAATGTTCTACGAAAACAATGCTCTTAAAATTTTATTTCATATACCCGAAAATTACATTTAGCTCAGATTTATACTTTAAGAATTATTTTTGCTTTTTCGATACACCTTTGGGTTACAAATATGAAAATTTAATTTGGTCACCAAAAAATGTTTGACTTTTGGGGCTTCAATATACTCGCTGGTGCACCAAAAAGTGGTATTAATGTGAAGCATTCACTTGCTTTTTTGTTAATAATTTCTCAAATTGGGGCTAAATTCGTTATATTATTAATAGTGGAGTGCCCAGGGGTTTTGACCTCGGATCTCGTAGGGACTGAATGAATTGCCATGTAACCAACAGGATTTTCTTTTGTATGCTCTAAATTGTAACTTCTACCAATATTATATTGTGCAATTAATTTTTTCATTGTTTAAACAAAAAAATATGAAAAATTAATATATTGGAGCATAATATTGAGTTGGAAAAAATTTTTTTTTAGTTCTACGTTAAATTTTACTTAAATAGATAAAGACAAACATCTTTCCAACGTTCCATTTTATTTGACGGGTCGAAGAGACCTTGAGCAGGTAGTCAAACTTGAAGAGGGGAGATTCCACTATTCCACGCATCAGGACATTTTCCCTATGCGAAGGCTGCACAAATTTATCTGCAAGATATGAAGGAATTACAGTATATAATGGATCCAGCAGAGTTCGAAAAATATACAACAGGATATTTCACATCTAGGCGATCAGATTTTTTTTTCTGGTATTGCAAGTGATCAGACTATTGAGCAGACTTTAATGAAAGGAATGAGCGTCGAAGGGGTCCTTTTAAACGAGGTGCCACTGAAAGTGTAGTTTATAAATGGATCAGAGGAGTTATTTATAGTAAAGATATTATTCAAAGCATAGAAAATTTTTGTGACATATCTTTCAATAAAAGTCATCAACACAGTGATTCTACAGATGCTAGAATAGAAAGGGGTGGTATCGATGTAAAAAGATTGGTAGACTTTTTCAAAGAACACCGTCCTTTTCCTGATACAGATGCAATTATGTTAATTGCCACTGGAATTACCGGTGATAAAAGTATAAATTGTTACAATGCTTTTGAAGAAGGTTTAAAAGTTATGAAGAAAATCGAAGGGAAAAATGTTAAGGAAAGATACAATAAATTCTCTATTGGCTAAAAATAATAAAATTAAAATTCATAACAACGTTATTCCCCTTGATCCATTGTTGCTGTTTCAACGTATTTGTGTGTTGAAAAAAACAGATGATGAACTAAAAACTTATATGAATTATGAACTGGCACCATATCCACTTGCTCTGTTTGAAGATGGCCAAATGCGAAAGACAAAAAAATCAACTTTCTACGAATTATTCCCAGAAATTCAGATTAATTTGAAAAGCTTAGAAAATGTTCATTATGTTATTGACGGAGGCATGTTGTTATATCGTTGCAAATGGTAATTAAATGAAACATTCAAAATGATATGCGAACATTACGTAAGATATTTGAGGAATAATTATAATAACGCATACGTGGTATTTGATGGATATAAGAAGGACGGTATTAAATCTGCTGAAAGGAATCGTCGCGCACTAAAAAATATAAGTACAGATATTGAATTTGATGAAAATATGCCGTTAAAAATCGCTCAAGATAAATTTCTAACGAATAAAAAAAATAAATCTCGCCTAATCGAAATGTTAAGAATAAAATTAGCTGATAACAATATTTTTACATGCCAAGCGGAAAGCGATGCAGATAAATTAATTGTTGATACAGCAATTAGTTTAAAATCTCAAAATATTGTTGTAATTTCTGAAGACATTGACGTCTTGGTTGTGTTAACGGCATTGGCGCCTACTGATCGTGAAATATATTTTTTAAAACCATCCCGAGGCAAAGTTAATCAACAAATATTTTCATCGAAAAGTTTAGAAAAATCTCTACCAGCATGCAAAGAACATATTCTATTTTTATATGCTTTCACGGGCTGTGATACTACTTCTGCGTTTTACAACAAAGGAAAAATTAAGTTTATCAAAAATTTTGAGAAGCGGAATGATCTACATGACTCAGCAGCAGTATTTAAAAATGTACATGAAGATGCAAATAATATATTTCAAGCTGGTATTACATGTATTTTGGGATTGTATGGTGCTTCGGCAAAAATGACAGATTTGAATACATTCAGGTTCAATTCCTTCATCAAAGCAACTGGCAAAGACACAAGTGTTCTTTTATCTTCGTTACCTCCCACATCTGATGCAGCATTTGAACACTTAAAACGGGTTTACCTACAAATCCAGATGTGGTTAGGGAATTGGGGATGGAACTATTCCAATAATACCTATCATCCAATATTTACGAATCAATTACCTGCTCCGCAAAATTTATTAAAAATGTTATTTTCCAATTGCAAAAAAGGATTTGGAGCTGCATGCGGATGCCGAAAAAGTGGATTATACTGCAGTGTAGCATGCCTACAGTGCAACGACGACAGCTGCCTAAATGTAGCGCCTATGATTAACATCAGTGAAATTGAAGATGATATTTGAAAAAATGTAAATTTTTCAATAGACAAATTTTTTTGTTAATTCATTTTTTTCTTTTAAATAGTCATAATTTGTTTGTTTTTAATAATTAATTCGATCTTACTTTTATGCTATAATAACAGAAAACAATTTTTTATTTTTTTTTGTATGCTAATTATTTAAATAAACGAATAGTTTACATAATATTTTTTTTTAACATTTAATTATCCATAATCTATTTATTTTTTCATTTGCTTCCACTTCTGTTACAAAAACAATAAATTCTACAACGTTATTTGCATTATAGCACATAAGTTATTGCAATCATAAATTTTTGCTATTTAAAAATCAAATGCACAACTTTTAAATAGGTAGAGATTATTATTTATGTTATTCACAACACATTTTCGCAAAGATAATTTATTTTGATCTAGTCCCTGAGACATCCTAGGTTTTAACGTTTTTAACGCTCCAGACACTCCACTATAAGTTCTCGCTGTGTTTTGATGAAAATACAACTTTAGTCTGAAAACTGAAATTAGACACAAAAAAAATGGTTACAAGTGAGTCATTGAAAGTATTGCCCATCGCTGGCTAGTACTTTTTCCCATCCTTTTGGTAGATATCGTATACCGTCGTGGTAAAACTGTTCACCTTTTGAGGCTATCCACGGATCAAACCATTTTTTGATGTCTTCATATGAATGGAACTGCTGGTCAGCTAGACCATGTGCCATCGATCGGAACAGGTGACAATCGGACGGCGCAATACCTGGAGATGCTGGTGGGGTAAGATTTCCCATTTCAGTGCTTCCAGGTAGGTTTTAACGGGCTTGGTAATGTGAGGCCGAACGTTGCCATGCTGTAGAATCACTTTTTCATGCCTCTCCGCGTATTGCGGCCGCTTCTCGCGCAGTGCTCGGCTCAGTCGCATCAATTGAAGTCGATAGCGATCCCCAGTGATGGGTTCGCTTGGTTTTAACAGCTCATAATAAATAACACCAACTTGACCCCACCAAATACATGGCATAACCTTCGCAGCGTGAAAATTCGGCCCAGGCGACGACTTAGAAGCATGACCGGGCAGTCGCCATGACTTTCTTTTCTTTGGATTGCTGTAATGAATCCATTTTTCATCACCGTCACGATGCGATGAAGAAAACCCTTTCTTTTTTGCCGATGGAGCAGTTCTTCACGACGACGACGTTCAAAATCCTTTGGTTTAAACTCATAAGGAACCCAAGTACCCTGTTTCTGAATCATTCCCAACGCATGAAATCACTTGGAAATGGATTAGCGGGTAACTCCTAATACTGAAACAAGCACTTCTTGCGTTTGACACGGATCCTCATTGAGCAATGCCTCCAATTCAGCGTCTTCGAAGGTTTTTGGCCTTCCTTCACGCGGACGGTCGTCAACATTAAAATGACCATCTTTGAAGCGACAGAACCAATGTGGGCACGATGTTTCACTTAAAGCAGCATCTCCATAAACTTTTTGTAGCTCTCAATGTGCTTCAGCCGCCGTTTTTTCGAATGAAAGAGGAAAATAAACACTTCCCGCAAATGACGATTATTCGGCACAAAATCAGACATTTTCACAAAACCAAAAGTATATGATACCAAAACAAAATCACTAATGTAACGATGCCAATTGTTTACCATGTGTCTAAGCTTGGTTTATGACGTTTGGTTTATGTTAGAGTCGACTAGCACACACTGCTGCGGCATCTATTGATAAACTTAGTTGCGCACCTAATAATTTATTACGCTAAATTGACTTGTGATCTGTATTTCGAAACTGTTAGTTACTGAAACTGCAGAAAAGCAGACCGTAAATGAATGTTAAAAGCTTTAATACTGAGTTACTCCTGAGTTCAATCCTCAATTCTCCGTGCCTGGCGGTCTGTGACTAGATGGAAAGAAAACTAGATTTCTCTAAGAATTTCAAGGTGGTCATCAATGATCGCTCAGCGTGGAAAAATAATGCAATATCTTTAAAGCAGTGCTCGCAGGTGTGATTTACTGATGGGTCCAAAATGGAAGACGACAACGCGAGGGTTGGAATTGCCGAACCACACTTCAAGAAAGCAATTGCAATGGAGAAAACAACTTTTTACCAACCATTTTTCAGGCGAAGGTCCACGCTTTAGAGCTATGTGCCAGAGAATATCTTCGTAGTGGCACTCGTGGTGTCAATATCAACATTTTCTCTGACAGTTAAGCAGCTTTAAAATCGCTAGATAGCTTCTGATTTCAATCCAGGTTTGTTTGAGAATGTTTTAAAATTCTCGAAACTTAAGTATCAAGAAGTTTTCTTAATCTGATGTGGGTACCGCGACATGCGAGGCACGAAGAGAATAAAATTGCGTACATTTTAGCGAAAAAGGGTGAAAATACTCCCTTCATTGGACCTGAACCTTTCTGCGAGGTAAACAACAGCTTTAAAATTGCCTTTTTCCGTGAGCGGGAACAATCGAAAAGACACATTGAACCAGAACGTATAAAGGTCGAGGCTATCTTTAACCTCAGCAGAAAAGACATACAACTCTACACTGAACTTCCTGGTAGAAAGGTTTGGCCTTCAAAAAAAGGTTTTCCAAAAAAGATATGACGCTGACGACACGGATTCCGGGACTCTCAGGTGTTTGAAATCAAAGCGGCAAAAAGGTTCTTGTTCAGTATGAATGTCGTTATTTTATGAATTACGATCTTATAAAAAAAAATTTAAATGGCGTTCAAATATGAAAAACCGTGTTTTGATTTTTGTTTGTTGACTTTAAAGAGCCGAAAAAAGTACTAAATTTTTTTTTCCGAATCATATTAGTTCACACGTTAACAACATCAATTCTAAGCCATTTCAATTTCCTTTCATCAAAATCGGTTCAGTAGAACCGGTTATATCTGTACCAGGCTAACAACTTTTTGAACGAACCTCGTATGATCGAAAAATAAATGTGGTGTTGAGGGTATCCGGAGAATATTTTTTAAAATGTGTTGAATTTTTCAATATATGTTGAATTAATATCAATTAAGAATTTGGCTCAGACGAAACATTAAATATTTTTTTGCATTTAAATTTCCCCCCAGATCGTCGCGAAGGATAACTGAGGAGCCCTTGCGCACATAACATATAATAGCTTTGTCGTTCTTAAAGCCCATTTGGGCTATACAAATTGGCAAATGATCTACCCATCTAGGTAAAATCTTTGTCGATCTTATCTGTCTTGATCTGCCTGCATTATTTCAGAGAAAAACTGACTCTCTAATGCATTATTTGGATTACAATTTTAAGGTTGTTATGGGTTTGGCTAAAGAAGCTCTGATCTAGCTATTCCATTGTCTAATTATAAAGCAAAGAAGAAGAACAAATTTTAAGATTTCCGCCAAGTCCACTTTTTCCTGCAGGGTATGCATGAAAGTATAGATGTGGCTGTTTGTTTAAATGCAGTTAAGTTTGCTTTAACTTATAATAACTTGACCTGCATCTTCAGCTTTGTGAAGTAAGTCAGCATACCAACTTAATATGATTAAATTACTGGATGGCGCTAAAGCTGTATCATTTGAATTGAAAGACCAACAAGAAGCATGGAAGAGCAACAATTGCACGTTAATAATATCCCGAAACTAATAATTTCCACTGCTGCAGTTCAATATATCATATGTCGAAGCAAAAGAAAAGCGGCAGGCAATGGATGCGATATGTATTCTATTACTATGCACGTACGAGTATTATGGATGCCAGTAGTAGTGGAAATTGTTGATCCCGAGATTTTGGGAAATTTTTAAAAGTAATCCAGAAATTTCGGGACTCATTTCTGGGTTTAAATTCTTAAAATTTAGTAAAGTTTTATTAATTATAAACTAGAAACATTTTAAAATATTATGTTATGATATTAGATCAACTGAAAATTAACAATAAACGGGTTTGGAGTATTTTTTATTCAGGCAAAAGAAAAGTACGGCCAAAGAATTTTCAAAAATTAATTTAATTCATTTCATTAATGCCGAAAATTAGCGATAAATATGATAGTTTTCAAATATAAAAAAATATAAAAAAAACAAAAAAAATAATTGGCGCGTACACTTCTGTTAGGTGTTTGGCCAAGCTCCTCCTCCTATTTGTGGTGTGCGTCTTGATGTTGTTCCACAAATGGAGGGACCTACAGTATCAAGCCGATTCCGAACGGCAGATATTTTTATGAGGAGCTTTTTCATGGCAGAAATATAATCGGAGGTTTGCCATTGCCTGCCGAGGGGCGACCGCTATTAGAAAAATGTTTTTATTAATTTTGCTTTCAGCGAGATTCGAACCAACGACCTCTCGGTGAATTCCGCACGCACCAACCCATTCGGCTACGGTGGCCAAATATTATTTATTCAAAAAAAGTCAAAATTTTGAAATCGTATTTACTTGCATTTACGTTTAAGAACATCGGCGAGTTAAAAAATTACCTTTTTTCCACTTTTTACATTTCATATTAGTCTAAAAATACAATTTATTTTAAAAGCAAAACACTGACACGACATGACCAAAAAGTCTATGCGTATTGGATAACAGATTGCGATTCACAATTACGAGTTTGGCGTAGTTAAGCACTTTATCTACTTAGAATCCTGCATTGACACCAACAACAACGTCAACCAAGAGATCCAGCGACAAATAACTCTGGCCAACAGACGTCACTGTGAGATCGGTAGCTAAATCGTGATTTTTTAAGAGCTATAAGAAAGTTTTTCCAAAAACCACACGTAAAATTCAGAAAAATGCATGAAATTTCTATTTAAATCGACAGTACAGTCCATATAATTAAAGTTTGAAGATTATTTCATGCAAATGTGGGCCTAGACTGCGCTTCAAATGGTCCATCCGATAGTCCAAATTTGGCATAGTCTTTTCAATGTTTCGGCCGGTATCTCACATATAAATTCTTTAATGTTGTCTTCCAATGCGTTAATTGAAGCAGGCTTGTCTGAGTAGACATGAGCTTTAACATAGCCCCACAAAAAATAATCTAAAGGCGTTATATCGCACGATCTGGGTGGCCAATTGACAGGTCCCGAACGGGAAATAAAATGTTCACCGAACTCGCCGCTCAACAAGTCCATTGTTACGCGTGCTGTCTGGTATGTGGCACCGTCTTGCTGAAACCACATGTCATGCAAGTCAAGCTCTTGCATTTTGGGCAAAAAAAAAAGTTGGATATCATTTCACGGCAGCGCTCACCATTCACAGTTACGTTACGATTCGCAGCATCTTTGAAGAAGTACGGTCCATTGATACCTCCAGCCGATAAACCGCACCAAACTGTGACCTTTTCTGGATACATTGGTAGCTCTTGCAATTCTTCTGGCTGATCTTCACTCCAAAATCGACAATTCCGCTTATTTACGTACCCATTGATCCAAAAATGAGCTTCGTCGCTGAACACAATTTTTCGATAAAAAAGTGGATCTTCGGCCGACTTTCCAAGAGCCCATTCACCAAAAATTTTGCGTTACGGTAGATCGTTCGGCTTCAATCCTTGCACCAGCTGTATTTTGAAAGGCTTCACACCTAAATCATTTCGCAAAATTTTCCACGTTGTTGAGTAACAGAGGCCCAATTGCTGCGAACGGCAACGAATCGATAATTGATGGTCATCATTAACACTGGCCGATACAGCTGCGATATTTTCTTCAGTTCGCACTCTACGTAAGCGTGTTGGTGGTTTGATGTCCAATAATATAAATTTAGTTCTAAATTTAGTCCCAATAGCTCGAATAGCCGCTTCAGTGGGTTGATTAAGCAGACCATAAAATGGAAGAAGCGCGCGATAAACTTTCTTAACAGAACACGCATTTTTATAATAAAATTCAATGATTTGCAAGCGTTGTTCGTTTGTAAGACGATTCATGGTTAAATTATAGACCAAACTGAAGATGTTTGACAGTGAAACAAAACACGAAACGTTTAAAAAGATAATTGCTAAAAAATCACCCTTTAGTTTAAAAGCAGAACCCTCTCCCGACACACGAAAAAACACTATAATCACACACCCTCCCGGTCTTACGCTAAGGCCTGGAGCTTTCGAAAGAATGTGGGAATGATGCATACCGAATAAGATGGAGCCACAAGTTGTACGTCGACATGGACGTAGTGAAGCGCATTAAAATTCACCGGCTGCGCTGGCCAGGCCACGTTAAGCGAATGAACGACAACACTCCAACAAAGAAGGTGCTATTTTCGAAATTCACTGGTCGAACTTGCAAAAAATGGAGGTCCTCATCTAAGACCAAGTCAAGGACCACCTGAACGCCTTTGGTATTTCTAACTGCCGTCAACGCGCGCAATGCAAAGGTGATTGACGCAACATTTTGGTAGCGGCCCGACCTTCGGTTGTAGTAGCCAGCTAGTAAGTAAGTAAAACACGGACAAACAATTTCTGAAATCGTGTTAACCGAAGTTTTTGTTTGGAAACATCGGTGAGTTTATTAAATTGTCTTTCATTTCATTGAAAAGACTAAAAACATTAATATTAATCTAAAAAATGCACCTTAAAATGTAGTTAGGCAGTTTCAGGAATGCACAATACTATACTTGGGAACTTTTGCCTAACCGAAGTTAACTATTTAACGGAAATCTAAATTTATTGCTCATAAAAGCCAAAGAAAATATTACTTTTCAAGTAAAAATGGTAATTACCCCCGTATTGGCAATGTTGCACAATCTTATGGGTTTTCGCACGTAAAAGAGGCAAATTGTTTAATTTATATTAATGATAATTTTCCTCCAACTTTCTTTTCTTTCGAACTTTACTCTGAATATTTTTTTATTATCTAAAAAAATTAATAAATTATACCAGGATTCATATCGATTAGTGATGGGCTTCCGGTACTTAAAAACACCAATATTTCGGGGACCTGAAAAACCAAAATCGTCATTCCTAGTAAATATATGCATATATACAATTTTTAGTATATTCTCGGACTGGAAATATTACCTACTCATTGATTTTTTGGACCTTAAAACGGGTAAATTTTGTAATTGGATTAAAATTTGGATTGAAATGAATTTTCTTTCAATACGATTTTATACTAAATCTTTTTTAATCCTCTTGTCGATACTTCATAACACCGAAATTTCGAGATCCCGACAATCCGGGACTGTCATCAGTAGCACATGTTCACGAATATATGTAAAATAGAGTTTTTTAAAAGTGAGTGAAAAGAGACTTACATACTTACATACCTACAAACGTACATACATACTTACATACTTATAAACTTACAGACCTACATACTTACATACTTATATACTCTCAAATTACATACTTACATACTTACACACTTACGAACTTACATACTTGCATACTTGCATATTTACATACTTACATGCTTACATGCTTATATACTCACAAAATTACATACTTACATACTTACACACTTACGAACTTACATACTTACATACTTACATACTTACATACCTACATACTTACATACTTATATACTCACAAACTTACTTATTTACACACTTACGAGCTTACATACTTACATACTTATATACTCTCAAATTACATACTTACATACTTACACACTTACGAACTTACATACTTACATACTTACAAGCTCACATACTTGCATACTTGCATACTTATATATGTAAATACGTACTTACTTATTTACGTAATATGCGTAATAACAGCCACTGCCACACATAGCAGCAATAAATGAAGACAATGACAACCGAATAGCAAAAGTTAATGACAGTAATGATATTTCGACGACTAAAAGAAAAATGCTTGATTTCGGAAAAATTGGAATTGCGTGAGTAAGTAGACGTGGAAGCGTCAGAAGCTGTGGGAACAAATATAAAGTAAGTACGAGTATGTACGCATGTTTACATATGTGTGTGTACCAGGAAATAATCGAATGAGTAGGTATACTAAGTCTGTATGCAGTAGGCAAATAAAAATTTGATACTCTCCTACTTTCTCGTCGATGATTTGATTATAAAGCAAATAAAGCAACTGCGTTCAAGTGAAGAAGTAAAACGAATATGAATTAAAACTCAATTGAAAAGCAAAGCATTCAGACAATTTTCGAGCGAACCCTCCCAAAATAAAAAAAAATACTAACTTCCAAGCTTAAGTGAAAATTCCCACAGCTTTGTGGCTCATGGAAATACATGAAACATGCAGTTGTCAGCTTAAGAAGACGCAACCGCACGCACACATAAACATTTTGGTTAAATTCAAGTACTAGGTGTACATACACTTACATACATGTGCATCTTCATACTTACCTAACCGCCTTAAGTAGCGGTTACTTCTGTACATTTTTTATGTGATTTGGGGTTTTTTTTTTGAGAAATCATTGTACATTTCACATGCACTACGCTTTTAGTTGTTTGTGTTTCATTTTTGTTATGCCGATTGTCACCACAGTGGTTGCGCAGACATTGTCTAATACGAGTATAATCATAAAACCAAAATTTACAGTAAAACCTGTTGATGAGGGGCTCTGCCAACCCCTTCAACCTGTGCGTAATGCACATGAGTGTATATGTGTATGTGTAAGTAAAGCCTGGGGCAAAACGATAGCCCATCAACAATTTGACCAGTTTCGACATTTTTTTATTTAATATTTAATTTCTTGTTATAATACCAAGGTCTATTGTCTAAAAGAAATCCATATAATTTCATGTTTCAAACTGTGAAAAAAATTTGAAAAATTCCATAAATGCACGACATTCTGTACATGAAGTTTTGTAGACGGTGTTGCCCCGTCAAGGATAAAAATATGTAAAAAATTACGTTATTTTTTAGCAACTTCAAACATGAACTTTATTGTACTAAAATATAATAAGTTATGAAACTGCATATTAGAAATATTTCTAAAGATTAAAAATCGTGGAATTGCGATGCAAAATTTGTGGAATTTTCGGAATTTTTATATGAAATTTTTAAATCGGATTTATACGGTTTTTGTTACACAATGAGAAAACGTTTATGCAGAAATAATGAACATTAAAAAAAAAATTAAAAATAGTTAAAACTTGTCAATGCGCTTATGCCGTTTTGCTGCGGGGTGTATAATAACTGAGGTCATTAAAACGCAAATAGATTCCAAAAATATTTTTTTACTGACTTAAAAGACGTTTTGGTCGATCTTACGTAAGAGGCAAAAAGACTGGTCCTTGAAAAAAATTGTTGTATAGAATTCTGCGCTTCTCTCCAACCGCCATATTGATGTCTAACATATAAACCATTTCCTAGCTTTAAACGTTTTTTGCTCGAAAGAAAATTTGAAAAAAGGAGGTTGTCTGTAAAGTCGGCTTACTGACGATAGTGCAACGTGACAACGTGTAACGCATATACATACATATACATACATATACCTATATGCTCATTCAAGTAGGACAGAGCCAGATGTCGAACGTTTCCGAACGTGGGGCCGATTGTGCTCTTTGTCGTTCGTTCCGCGCTCTCGCTTGCAGTTCAAAGAAGGTAACGACGCATGAGCAAGATAACGACGCATTTTTTGGTGCGTGTAGCCGGCTACATCGAATAGCCAGGCGGCCGTCAAAAAAACTGCGTAAACAATTTTCTCTTGAGTCTCTTTTTTTTAATTTAGGCTGGTATTGTCACTTGCGAAGCGAACGCTTTGGCTAACATATCTAAAATTTGCATTGGGAGTGAACTTAGCGTGGATCTTTATTTCGAGTATAGTTACAATGTGGAGCTGGGAGTTAACCTTCTTCGTCAGAGGCGTTTTATACGAAATTGCTCCAATCCTATGGAGTTGCCGGCCGCAATGTAAGTATTTAGTGCAGTTAACCGATTCGAAGAAACATGAAAGTTTTAAAGCAAATTATGTTTTTTACTATGTACTTAGATATTTGCAATTGTACATTAATAGCAAACTTTCATTGCCGCCAGTCCTCATCCAAAACGCCAATGCTAAAATTGTGTTGCGTTTATTTGCTCATTGCAGTTACCAACAAACTGTGGGGAACGAATTTCAAATCATAGTTGCGCTTATTTGAGATTCCAACCATTTTGGAAAGTGAAGTTTGCAGTGTTACGATAAGCACAGAAATGACCGAACAAGAGAAGCAACAAGCAGGGAACAAATATTTCTCTAGATTAGAAATACCAAATGTGATTGGCTGTATTGATGCAACGCATATCACGATTTATGCTCCTACTGCCCCCAGAACTGCTGTTAAAGGCAAATATCCATCACCTGGATGGACATTCTGCGCTCTAACATGGCCAAGCTTAGAAGCTGGACTGAGAGTAGGGGACTCGCTATACACCCCGCAAAAACTGAAATAATTCTCTTTACAAGGTAACATATTTTTTTCCACTGGTTTTTAAGGGTGTGGAGATTCCTTTGAGAGAGAATGTCAAGTACTTAGGACTCATATTAGATAGGAAACTTACATGGAAATCTAATATTGAGGAACGAGTAAAAACGGCCAATGTTGCATTATATAACTGCAACAAAGCGCTCGGTATTAAATGGAGGTTAACACCTCACATTGCACATTGGCTCTACACTTCGATAGTTAATCTTAAAATATACTAGAATACTTATATGGTGGCCATCTGCTCAAAAGGCGATTTACGCTAAAATTATGAGTAAGGTCTAAAGAACAGCTCTTTTATGCATCTCTGGTGCTTAAACGACCACCCCAAGCAGAGCGCTAGAAGTGCTAATCAATTTGCCTGCACTAAATCTAATCGTAAGGAAACACGTGGCCGCCGCCTCGGCTTTAGACTCAAAAGTATGGCGCTATGGAAAGAACGGTGGTTTGGCCACGCCTGTACTTTACACACTCTGAACAGTCACGAGCAAGAAATATATTATTCTACTCCTAGACTCACCTTCGACAAGCTCTTCAAGTGGAGTATACGGTCAAGAAGGGAGTGGCAGACACCAAGGTCATGAAGAAGGGGGGAGTTAAACTTGTATATACATAGATCCAAGCTAGTCGATAAGGTTGGCTATGGAGTATTTTCGAAGGAATTAGGGCTAGAACTACACACTCGACTACCAGTCTACTACTTCTAAAAGAAGTGGCCACATATCTACATACACATGCCGTAACAAAAACGAGTAAAAATATATTCTCGGATAGCCAGGCGGTCATTAAATCAATGAATGCGACTATACTAAGATCAAAGGTTACACAGGAATGCCGCGCAGCCCTAAATGATATAAGCGACATATTCAAGATCAACCTTGCTTGGGTTTCGGGGCACAGGGATATTGAGGGAAACTGTAAAACCGATGAGCTAGCTAGGAAAGGTACTGCTCTACAACTGCTCAAAATTATCCAAGAGGCCAATAGGCCAAGGAAAGATACAAAGAAGATACATGCGTAACAGCTAGGCTATTATGGACGCAAATAAACAAGAAAAGAATAAAGGCCTCTCAAGAGATGCTATCACGAAGGTCGAAGGAGTATTCTCCCATGAATATAGTAGAAGTTGGAGAGATGAGGAAGAGGAAGAAACAGTTGAGCGCTTCCTTTGCAATTGTCCAGCTTTAGCCAAAATCAGAGTAGGTTGTCTAGGTAAACACTTTTTCAATACTCTTACAGAACTGCTTGGCGTGGGGATTAGACCAATCCTGCGCTTCATAAGAGCCTCAAAATGGTTTCATGAAGATAAACAAACAAGGTTCCCGTGTTGCACAGTGGTATCACAACGTAAGGTCTAAGTGAGTTGGTCATACGGACCTTCTACCAACATAACCTAACCTGCAGGATGAGTAATTGAATAAATTCAAAATCATTTACCTTATTCCATTGTGTTTGTTTATTTAATTTAAAAGTTTTTATTATATACAGGTAAAATTAAAAATTATTGTAGGTTCATAAAAAATAAAAAAAAGATCTCAAATTAAATTCATTCATTTTAAAATTATTCATTCATTAGATTATTAAATTTAAAATTACTTCACATATTCAGCTACTTTTGATTTCATTTTCATTAGCTGTGGCTCTCAATTCCAAATCTTTGTTTTGTATCAGGTCAGTCCATAAGTTCGTGCGTATTTTACCCATAACTTCACTTTTTTACCATTTTTGCACACAAAAAATTATTCGCGGAATATAACGGAACTATTTATATTTTCCTTGATATATTGTGCATTCAACAAGTGATTTTAATCGCGGATAGAAGCACGTGTTGTTAACAAATAAAATGGAATCTTCGAACGCGTATAAGAGGCATATTTTGTATTTTTTTTATAAAAGTGGTAAAAATGCCACAACTGCTGCTGCAGAAATAAACACTGTTTACGGAGAGGATACCGTGAGTGTAAGAACTGCGCAAAAGTGGTTTTCAAAATTCCAAAGTGGTAACTGCGACGTGGAAGACGCCCCGCGCGCTGGTCGTCCTGAAGTCTTTAACTCTGACGCTTTGCTCGAACTCGTGGAAGCTGAGCCAAATTTGACAGTCGATATGATAGCTCAGAGGTTCAATTCATCACAAGGAACAGCTCACAGGCACCTGGTTCAGTTTCGAAAGGTTTCAAAGTGGGGGAAACGGGTTCCGCATAGACTTTCCGTCGCCAACCTTCAGCAGAGAGTGAATGTGTGGTCTCAGCTGCTGCAACGGCTTGAAAATAAAAGTTTTTTGAACAGTATCGTTTCTGGTGATGAAAATTGGGTCCAAACGCCAATGGTTGGATAAAGATGAAACACCAGAACTGACCCCTAGAGATGGCCTTCACCCCAAGAAGATTCTCCTGTCTATTTGGTGGGATATAGCCAGTATTGTTTATTATGAACTTCTGGAACCAAACCAGACGATAATTGCTGATTATTATTCCCATCAACTATCAAACCTGAATGAGGCACTTAACAAAAATCGACCGTCTTTAGTGAATAGACGCAAAGTTTTGTTTCACCACGACAACGCAAGACCTCATATCAAGGAAAACATTAGGCAAGCTGAACGCGCTCGGGTGGGAGCTAATGCCGCATCCACCATACTCTCCGGATATTGCACCTTGTGATTATCACCTTTTTCGTGGGCTTCAATCCCATATGAGTAACAAGAACTACTCCTCAAAAGAAGCTATAAAAAGGGATATCGAAGCGTATTTTGGCTCCAAGGACAAAGAATTTTTTGAGCAGGGAATTAAAAATGTGTCTAAACTTTGGGAAGACATTGTAAATAATGAAGGAAAATATATTATTGATTAATAAATACTTTAAACATCTTTTTTATTAATTTTAAAACCACCTTTAAAAAATGTACGAACTTATGGACTGACCTGATATTTGAGGTCCAGCTTTTTTTGCTTCTTTTGCTTCATTCCCGTCATTTCTTTGTGTCTTTTTTTCTAAATTTTCTTTTTTATTTCTTTCTTCTTTTATTTCCAATAAGTTTAGTTCCTGCTTTTTTTGGTCGCATTTTTCTAGTATTGTATATCTAGCCATTTTTGTTCAGCAGAGTAACTAACTGTGTAGGTTTTCAGGTCTATTACACAGTGCGACATCAAAAATCAAACCGGACCGGACCTTTTTTTTCTGAAAATATACCTATTCAATAGCAAAACCCTCGCTGGGTTTTTAAAAGTTAGCTCGATTTTTTTTTTTATTGCGTTTTGAAGTTTTCTATTTTTATGAGATTTTGGAGTTTTACCTGTACGCTAAATTTGACTTATAAATGGACCTTTGTTTGATTTAATCGATTTATTTTGTCATAGCTTGATGCAGAAATTTCGTACATGTACAAATAAACTTATTTTGAGAAGAACCTATATCTCAATACGCAATTTTGAATACCAAAATTTCGAAAAATTTTATGTTTTTACCATTTTTTACTGTAATTATGAAAATAATTAAAATTTCTCACTATTTCATCTAGCAAAATTGTTGCAAAATGTACTAAAAAAGTCATTTATAAGATAAAAACATAAAACTGAACTTTAAGTTTGTTATTTTCTAAAAAAATAAATTTTTAACAAGATCTTTCTTCATAAAAATAATTTTTTTATACTCTGTTTTAAATTTTTTTTTAAATATCTAAAAACTCTGTAGGTAAAAATATTAAATAGATTAAGTAAAAAGAATATAGACTTGAATTCTTATAATTTTTTTTTTTTTTTATTAAAATAAAGAATTTTTACGTACTAAAGCCTTAGAGACGAGCTCTTTTCGACAATGATTGAATTTCAACATCATCATTATCAGAGTAATCAGATTCACCAGTAAAGAATTCGATGCCTGTCTCTTCTTCTTCTACCTCATATTCTTTTTCCTCCTGGTTATTCCATTTTCCTTCATTTTCTTCCTGGTCGTATTAAAAAATATGTTTACTCCACCAACATATTTCGGCTAGTATGGCACCTGGAGCTCGTTTTCCTCGGTATCTTGACTCAAACGGCATCGCAGTTTGATGGTAGCGCTCTCCTTGCTCATCTGATTCTGTCGACAATTGTTGACTAAAATAGTCCAAATGTTGGTGAAGAAAGTGAATTAGAACAGGTAAAATCGTTGGGAACAAATTTTGGAATTTCTAAAACAAACATTTCCTGATAAGACAGACTACAACCTTCTTTATACTTTTTATTTTGGAATGTGTGCTAGCCACTTTTCTATGTACTTAACAGGCTAAAAGTCTTGTGAGACCAATCTTGCTTTTCACTACTCACGATCACATTTTGTTACATCCAATATTCATTGGAAAACCGTATCTGGAAAAAATACTAGCAAAAATAGAAAAATCTGAAAATGTGTATAACGGGTGGTTACGTATACAATTATTTTCATAATTACAGTAAAAAATGGTAAAAACATAAAATTTTTCGAAATTTTGGTATTCAAAATTGCGTATTGAAATATAGGTTCTTCTCAAAATAAGTTTATTTATACATGTACGAAATTTCTGCATCAAGCTATGACAAAATAAATCGATTAAATCAAACAAAGGTCCATTTATAAGTCAAATTTAGCGTACAGGTAAAACTCCAAAATCTCATAAAAATAGAAAACTTCAAAACGCAATAAAAAAAAAAATCGAGCTAACTTTTAAAAACCCAGCGAGGGTTTTGCTATTGAATAGGTATATTTTCAGAAAAAAAAGGTCCGGTCCGGTTTGATTTTGATAACCCCAAAATTGTCGCACAGTGTTATGTAGATAAAATATACTTTTCTGTTATAGAAAAAAAATTTAAATGCAACTCAGATATTTGGTTTTATTGACTTATTAAACTACCTGTTCACTTCTTTGTCATTTTTGCTTTTATTGCGGTAGCAGCGAACGTGTTAAGGCAGGTCAGTATACCTGTATTAGCTCGTAATAGCTTAAAGTTGGTCTCTCGGTAGTGATGTACGCTCACTTCACCAGCTTTGATTTCAATCCAACATTTCTACTGAAGATTCGTTTACTAGTATATAAGATAATATAAGACGTTTTCTAATAGCGGTCGCACCTCGACAGGCTATGGCAAACCTGCCATTAAGAATTCTTCATAAAACAAAAAAATAATCTTCCGTTCGGAGACAGCATGAAACTGTGGCACACCACAATTTGAAGGGGGAACTCCATCAAACATCTAACAAAGGATGTATGTATCAGTTATATTATAAAAAGAAACCGATTATTTTCTTGATAGATGGCTGTAGTGATCGATATCTCTTAAAGTACCGATCAAACAATTTAAAGTTTATGCTCGCTGTCAAGGCGATATTTCAGACTAACAAAATATTTTCCTGTTCTTTGTTTGTTCCATTCAGTTGGGAGTTACAGGGTGTTAACAATGGAAGTCAACACAGAGAAAATTCGGTACAGTTTACCGTTTTTCTTTGATAAAGGCGAAAAGGCAAGCCAGGCATTAGTTCTTCCTTTAAGGTTTTACGTAAATTTTTCAGCGTTGCTCAGTCTCCAACAAGACTTTTAATTACCTCAAATTTAAAATTTGAAAACACTCGATTTAGTTTTGCTTCTTTAATAATATCTCTAGCTATCACCTATCTGATTTAAAGCTTTGGTATTTATTTCTTTATTTTAAGTCATATCTTTCTATGTAAATACTAAAAGTTATTTCATTTGCCTAGCTGGAGGCATACTCGTATATAAATAACTCACGCCACTCACAGTAAATTATCTTTAGTATAAAAGTAGGTACATATCCGAAAATACCATAGCTGCTGTAATAGCAAATATTTGTTTGATAGCATAAAGATATGCGAGATAAGATAATTTTCCATCATCATAAAGATCTTTTTTTTTCTTGTATTTGTTATCTATGCTCGTGCACCTTGCCTCTTACCAGCCTGAAGTTAATCTCTCTTCCAAGAATTGGTCTAATTAAACTTAAACTTCACCTATTACCTTTTACAATGCTTTGAAGACTATTCATTGTCTGATGATATGTATGTATTTATCTACAATGTTTTTCAAATGAACAAATACCAATTTCTAAGTTGCAGTTGAAAAAAATGCGTAAGTCATGCCTCCCGCGGCAATATTAGGGAGGACTGTAGTGGCAATGACAAAAATCAGCTATCAAATGCTAGAAGGTTAAGAAGAAAATAGCGAACACCCAAGGGGTATTTATATATATATGATACATCTCTTCATTTTATAAAATAAAGTCCCAAAATATATTGCTGTGTATGCTAATAACTATGCACCGACTGATCCGATTTGCGTAGAGTTTTTTGTATTTTAAAGCGTATCTCTTCTGGAAGGACATAAAATGCTTAAACTTACGAAAATGGCATGGCCATGAGCTAAAATCTGTTAAAATCATAAAATTACTATTCAAACTGCAATAAACGAAAAGGGATTTAACGGATTGGAGTGCTGTTTTTTACTACAAAATTTTGAAATGTTGACTGTATTTCTGCATTTATGAAATTTTCAAATTATTTTCTATTAGTATATAATAAAATTTTGAAAAAGTTCTCTTTTTGTTTTCACTGCTTGAACTGCTGAATGTTCGTTCATTCTTTGCAAAATTCCACTAATTCACTCACGCAAAGCAAAGATGAGAAATGTCTGCTCTGTGATTTTTATATCAGCTGATTTCTTGTTATAATGCTGACTATTTTTGCTTATACTTGGACTTAAAAGCAAAGCAGCGCACACCGGGTATTTGCTTGTTAATTTTATAAAAAAAATCTGTGAAAAGTAACAAAAAATTTGGAATTTATAAGAAATGGCTTATATTAATAAATAAAAAATTAATAAAATAATAATGTTAATAGTTAGTTAGTAGCTGATTGATACCTCTGATGCAGAGCCAATCAGGCGTGAATTTATGGTGGCCTTTGCTATATAAAACTACCAGGTCATTTAATATACTTCTAGACTTACAATCAAATTATATTAAGTAATGAGAAAATGCACTTTTATTTTTCAATGAAATCCTTAAAGTTCAAAACATTTTTTCATGCGATTTTCCAGTTCATAAATTCCATCTATGAAAAGCTTTTGGAAGAGGTTTTTGAAAGCCTCTTAAATTAATCATTTACTGCAGTTACCTTCTCTTTATTTGATGAAAAATATTAATATTATATATGGGACATTCATCAAGCCATCAAAATATTTCTTGCCAGATAAACCTTTTTTTAAAAAGGTTGAATCAAATGTGGCCAACCTTTCAATTAACAAAAGAACATAAAATAAAAAAATAAAAAAAACACTTTGACTTTACATAAGCAAATGTACATAGAAACCAAATTTTTTTGTTCGAATGGTCGATTTGAAATTTGTGCTGTAGCCTTAGGAAACATGGAGTTTAAAAGGGTATGCAAATTAAAAATAATTAATCTACTATCGTAGAAGAATGAATGTGTCAGGCTGGAATAATATTTAAAGATCCATTATTCCGGAAGGATTTAGTAAATAGTGAGCACAATTTTTTTAAAACACTTGTGATACAATTTTTTTTAGTTGCATTTCCGGCAGGGCATGTAAGCAAATTTTATTATTTTACTGTTATATTTTAAATCACAGCAAATAATCGGCATTATGTTTTAAACATATTTGACTAACTTTCTGTTAGTTGCATTTCCTACAGGGTATGTAATTAAATTTTATACTTCCAATGTAATAAATTTAATCCCAGTAAATTGTCAGCACTAATTTTTGAAAATTTTTAATATAATATTTTGTTGGTTGCATTTCCTACTGGGTATGCAAGTAATTTTATGTGTTGAATGTACAGGGTAGGCCATTTAAAGCGGGCCCATCTGGCAACCCTATAACTTTTGACAGGAACGTCAGATCGACTAATGACATAGCGCGTTGGAAGCGTCAGTCCAAGACAATTTTTACCATGGAGCAGTACACTCCAAAAGAACGCGCTGAAATAATTCAGCTTTACATCCAAAATAACTTCTCAATTGTGAAAACTCAACGTGCGTTTAAAAAAAAAATAAAGTTAAAAGTGCGCCATCCAAAAGCACTTTACAGCGTTTATACGCAAAATTTATTAACCACGGTAGTCTCAGCAATACCAGCCACGCATCCAGACAACGTACACGACGTTCTGCTGAAAATATCGAGGCTGTACGAGCCAGTGTTGAGGAGGCTCCGCGAACATCGAGTTATCGTCGTTCTCAGGAATTAGGCATCGCCAGGACAACACTCAGGCGCATAATTCGCATCGATTTGAAAATGTTTCCGTACAAAATTCAAATGGCACAAAAATTAAACCCGGCTGATTACCCGAAACGGCTTGATTATGCCAAATGGGCCGTCGAAACCGTTCGAAATGAACCCGACTTTTGGCAAAAAATCATCATGTCAGACGAGGCTCATTTTCAGTTGAATGGAGGCGTAAACAAGCAAAATTGTCGCTTCTACGCTGCCGAAAATCCTCAATTAGTTGAAGAACAGCCTCTCTTCGATCAAAAAGTGACTGTGTGGTGCGGTGTTTGTGCGGGAATGGTCATCGGACCGTTCTTTTTCGAAAATGAAAATGGAGCCTCTGTCACCATCAATGGAGAGCGTTATCGTGCCATGATACGCGATTTTGTTATGCCAATCATCGAAGAAAATGACATGGAAGGCTACTGGTTCCAACAGGACGGGGCTACATGCCACACTTCACGCGCTACAATCGATTTTTTGAAGCCATTGTTCCCTGGAAGGTTGATTTCGAAAAATGGTGATTTTCCGTGGCCACCGAGATCACCAGATTTGACGCCACCGGACTTTTATTTGTGGGGTTATCTGAAATCCAAGGTATACATCAACAAGCCAAGGACTCTAACTCAACTTAAAAACAATATCCGACGCGAAATCGCCGCCATACCGGCCGAAATATTGGCCAAAACGATGGAAAACGCCGAAAAAAGGACACATTTGGCCATCAAGGCCAGAGGCAAACATTTGAAGGATATCATTTTCAAAAATTAGCTGGAACAAATCTCCTTGAATCAAAATAAATGATTTTTCATATCAACACAAAAAAAAATGTTTTTTTCAATGTTTTTTTTCAGAAACAAATGGGCCCGCTTTAAATGGCCTACCCTGTATTATTTTTAATCACAGTGAATAATCAGGAATTCTTATTTGGAATAGTACAAATTTAAATATGTTTATGTTACTAGCATTTCCTACTGGGTAAGTAAGTATGTATATAATTTTTACTTTAACATTTAACGCAGTATATTTTCCTCCACGTTTTAGTATAAAAACTGACCAATACGTTGAAATTTTTAAACGTTTCGGTTCTAAATTTTTTGTAGGCGGAGACTACAATGCAAAACACCCATGGCGGGGCTCTAGGCTCATTAACCCAAAAGAAAGAGAGCTGCAAAGGTGCATCTTCCAAAAAAACTATACAACTTTGTCAACAGGCACACCGACATATTGGCCAAGCGATCCAAGAAAAGTTCCGGATCTCCTAGATTTTGTCGTATACTCTGGTATAGCCAGCCGAAGGCTGAGCATACAGCATAGTAACGAGCTTAGTTCCGACCACTCGCCTCTAATTGTAACGTACAATGACAATGTCCACAATGTTTCTAAGAAGTATAAGATCCTTACCCCAAAAACTGACCTAAAATCCTTTCAATATTGGATAGATATACATATCGATTTAAACATGTCAATAGAAACAGGAGTCGAACTCGATGCAGCAATAGAAGCATTCACTAATGTTATTCATGAGGCAGCGTATTTGTCCAGCCCCTTGAGAGAGAAACTCCCTTCTAATGACCATGTACAAGTCCCTCCTGAAATACTACTTCTAATTAATAAAAAAAGAAGATTACGAAAAATCTGGCAGGAAAACAGATACCCCGCTAATAAAAGAGCACTGAATAAAGCTACGAAAGAACTCAAAACAAAACTATCTGATCTCAGAAATCAATCGTTTAATTCTTTCATCAAAACACTTGAACTTACAAAAAACGATGAACACAAAATCTGGAGGACTACTAAATATATAAAGCGGCCGATCAAGCGTAATGTCAGCATTAGGGATTCTAATGGAGTATGGTGCAGAAGCGATGAAAGTAAAACAGAGGCTTTTGCCAAACATCTCTATCAAATTTTTCAGCCAAATCTTCGAATTGCCGCCAATGACGATGCGGAGTTCACAAATTTTCTTGAATCCCCATGTCAAATGGATTTTCCGATCAGCCGGATATCAAAGAGTGAAGTATCTGAAGAAATACTTAGACTAAATAACTGCAAGGCTCCTGGATATGACTGCATTGATAGTAAAGTAGTTAAAGCTCTACCTAAGAAAGCTATTGAATTCCTTACAATAATCCACAATGCCATACTCAATGTAAATTACTACCCAACACAATGGAAATGTGCTGTTGTTGTTATGGTGCCAAAACCAAATAAACCCGAAAACTTTCTTAAGTCTTACCGGCCCATTAGTTTGCTTGTAACGTTCTCGAAAATATTCGAACGAATATTTTTGAAGAGAATGTTACCAGAAGTTGGGGACCACAACATCATTCTCGAACATCAGTTTGGGTTCAGGGCAAGACTGGGCACACCAGAACAATGCCACAGGGTTGTAAATGTAATTAGGGATGCGCTAGAAAGGAAGCAATACTGTTCTGCACCTTTTTTAAATGTTCAACAGGCATTCGACAGAGTATGGCATGTGGGACTTCTATACAAAATTAAAAAACTCCTGCCAGCACATTTCTATTTGATCCTTAAATCCTATCTGAGTGAAAGGCACTTTTATGTTAGACACCGAGATGCGTCTTCAGAAATATACAATATTAGCGCTGGTGTGCCCCAGGGTAGTGTGTTGGGCCCCGTCCTATTCACAGTATTTACTTCCGGCATGCCGATAACAGAAGAAGTGGAAGTGGCTACTTACGCTGACGATACAGCCTTCATAGCTTCTAGCGATTCACCTGCAACAGCATCCTCTCTGCTGCAAAACCAATTAAATATTTTAGAAATTTAGCTTGATAAATGGAGGATCAAAGTTAACTCCGACAAGTCTACCCATGTCACCTTTACGTTAAGAAAAGATAACTGCCCTAGAATATTTTTAAATAATGCTGTAATACCAACGAATACCAAGGTGACATGTTTAGGAATGCATTTAGATCGACGCCTTACTTGGAAATCCCATATCAAGGCCAAACAAGAGCAGCTTAAAAATAAAACCAAGCGAATGCACTGGCTGCTTGGTCGCAAATCTCAGCTTAGTTTTGAAAACAAAATAAGACTATATAAAGCTATTTCAAAGCCTGTATGGACCTACGGTATACAGCTTTGGGGAACTGCTAGCAAATCGAATATAGAAATCCTGCAACGCTACCAATCAAAAACTTTGCGTGCTCTTGTTAACGCCCCTTGGTTTCTCACAAATGAATCAATACTCAAGGACTAGATATCCCATTTGTAAAGAGTGAAATTCCAAAATTTTCTAACAGATATCTTGCACGGCTGTCAAACCATGTAAATACGAATGCTTTATGCTTATTAGACTCAAGTAATGAAACAATACGACTGAAGCGTAATCATATCTTAGACTTGCCATTCTTCTAAATTTGAGGATTTAATTATTTATTCAACACTAAATAAAAAACAAAATACATAAGTTCCTATATGAAGATAAACAACTCATTAGTACAAATGAAATTTAATACATTTAAGATATAAGATTTGAACAAATATCGTAATTTTATATGAAGTTTTGCATTTGTGCAAATACTACCGCTGCTATTAGATTATAAGACCTAATTTGCTGAATATCATTGTATTAAGATAGATTGCAAATAAAATATTTACACAAAAAAAAAAAAAAAAAAAAAACATTTAAACCACAGCAAATATCTTTTTTACTCTAATATTTTTAATCACAGTAAATAGCCAGGACTTTTCTAAAACATTTTTGAATGGTTTTTTTGTTGGTTGTATTTCCTACAGGGTGTGCAAGTAAATTTTATTTTATCCAGTAACAATTTTAATCACAGTAAATAGGCAGCACTTTTTGTTGGAAACGTTTCTGATTAATTTCTTTATTAGCTCTATTTCCTACAGGGAAAGTAAATTAAACTTTTAAATATATTATTTTTAATTACAGAAATAGTTGATACTAATTTGAAACAAATTTTTTAAATTTAAATGTTTTTGTGTTAGCTGTATTTCCTACAGGGTATGTAAGTAAGTTAAATTTTTTAATATAATATTTTTAATTACAAAAATAGTAAGCACTAATTGAAAGAATAAATTTATTATATTAAATATTACTTTGGTTACACTAGTAAATATCCATAGCATTTCCTGCAGGGTGTGTAGTACATTTATTTATTCCACTTTTATTTAATTTTTTTCCATGTAATATTTTTCATCACATTTCTTTCCCCACACATTCACGCCATTACACTTTTGAGACACTTTTCTTTGTTCGCCCAGTACATCTGTATGTATGTATGTACGTATGTACCCATGTTAGTGCGTATGCTGCAATAAAAGGAAGTTAGACAAACATGCGCAACCACATCCGGTGCATTTTGGTTTAATTTCTTTCTTTTATTTTTCTTTGCCTATTTCTTGTTTGTCTCACTGGTGAGATTAAGTCCATTGTTGCGGTTTTCTATTTATTCAGTTGCCTATTTGCCTACTGAGTTCCGCTTCAATTTCTTTGTAAAAAAAATAAAATGTAACATTTAAAAAAAAATGTGCTACTTGTCAACACATTTTTCTTTCTATTTAATTCAATTTTTATGGATTTCTTTTAACACTTACAACATTTTAATGGCGACTTCTGTGAAACTGTAACATCTTCAGTCTGACTGACTGATGTCATTTCCTTTAGTGATTACCTTCATCGGCTGTTGATTTTGTAAAATAAAGTAGTGTAGTGCAGTGCAGTATCTGAACATAATGGAAGTAGAAAGATTAACTGGCATGGAGTAGGCTTGCTTTTCTTTTATTTTTCATATGAAAACTTGGAAATTTCATAAGGCAATGGCCTCTTTCGAATATGTTCGAAATTTGTACTAAATTCGATAGCTCGAATCCATGTTTGCATTAGTGATCCAATAGTTCGGAAACATTGTTGAATTCGGTATGCATTTGAGAAACAAAATTGAGCTTCAGTCAATATTATCAATGGAGTAAAGCGTTGAAATACCATTCAGGAGGTTCTAAGTTCGATTAATGAGGGAGGCAAAATAATTTTCAGTTTGTATTATTTTTATTTCTGAAATTTTATTAATTTAATGTAAATATTTATTTAAATTTAAACTTATTTTTATTAAAATATATTTGAAAGAAAAAGATGTCTTCCAGTCAAATGCAAACCAGAAACTTTATCCATCGGAAAGCGTAGTCACCACTAGAAGCAGAAATATAATACACTAGTTTAGGTACGCCCTACAGGGACAAAACTAGTCCAAAGAAGGGAGTCTCCCCAGAAGAGGAGGATATATTGTTTTAGTGCCCACACCACACGACGCTGTAGAGACGACGGTCGCTGTAAGTGTTAAGGCGTTTTCAACCCTACCTCACCCACCAAACAAAAAAAAAAAAAAACACAAAATACAGGGAGAAAACTAGTTTAAAAATCGCGTGAATACCTATTATGGTATCTTGACTCTTGATTAATCTCCAAATATCGTCTTAACCATAGCTCCAAAAATCTACTGGCTTATCCAACCTAGTATCACTTTAGGGTAATATGGCTGATGACTAATAAGCTCAAAGTTAGACATTCGTAGAAAAAATTATAGACAATTTCTTCGTTATAGTCCTAATTGCAGCTCCGGGAACTTCTTACGATTGCGTGCTTTTCTAACGGTGAGTTTTATGACGAATGCAACAATTAAAAAAACATTAAATCATTTTGCATCACTTAGCAAATCATTTGTGTTCTCCCTACAGCAATCAGACTAACATTATTTAGTCAGATCGAAACAAATTTAGCTCTGGTGATGCCTTGTTGCACTGCTTCATAATCAACCAGAAAGGTTTCTGCATAAACTACTTGCTATGTGTTTGTACATACTCGTGTACTCAAATGAAAGATATACAGACAAGAATTGTTTCATTTCGTATAGTCTGACGAGCTTAGGTGTAATTTAGAGATTTCTATTGCTAAAAGTGTCATCTGAATATCGGCAAATTGTTAAATTAAAGCTCTAGTGCTAGCAAATGATTTGTTTAAAATCGCATAGATCTTATATATACTTAACCCGTTTTACATGAAGAAACCAACTAGACTACTGGTTATTACTCAGCCTGAGTGATGGTAGTACTCTTGCCCCTAAGTTCATTTTAGGGGCATAACTGAGTTATTTCCAAGTAAAAGATATTGCAAAAACTTTCAACAAAGTTAAGTGAATCTATTAGATAACTTTGAGTTGTATCCCCTAACTTAAATCACGAGTCCCACCATATCCACACATCCTAGTTTTAAACCGTAGTGAGGCTACACGAGTTAATATTTTCTAGAATATATAATTTAGGAGGTATGCATATATATTTCCCTTTGGGAGAGGTCGAATTGTGTATTAATTAATTTCCATCAAATGAAGCTGTGTCTAGGCTCGCGCTCAACCTAAATCACATTAGAAGTCACAATTCACTATGGCTCAATATTAATAACGTCAAATGGTTGCCATTTAGGTGATAGCCCAATGATTTCCAGGTAGTCGCCGCGAATTTAAGTGGAAGTAGCAAGCAGTGGGTTTTTTACTGTGCTTTGGATCTCGAAAATTCACAATTGCTTCATAACTCTAATTAGGATATGTTTAATAGTTTTAATGCTATCACATCTGAAGAGTATCAAAGAGTTTTCAAGAGTGCAGAGAAAGCATAAAGGGAAAATGATTTGACTGCAAACCTTACGTGACCAAATCCTTCTTAACAATAGTTTGGGGGAAAATAAATCCATTCTGTTTGCGTAAAAATTTGGCGCAAATGGTTTAAAGCTTTTTTATGATTGCTCTTTAGCTCCAGGGCGATGCTACAACTACTAACGTGCCGGTCATCTTCGATTATTTCTGTGATTTTATCAAAACTTTCAACAAGCATAAACTTAAACTCAAAATGTTCGACATCTTACGCCTATAGGGTCAATTTCTATATTTCTAGATATGTCCATGCTTAGAGTCCCGCAGTTCGAATGTGATGGTTTATCAGTCACGTCATTGAAAGATCCCGATTTATGCTAATCTCAGAAATACAAGCATTTCTCTGTGTATTATAAATGGGAAATCAACCATTGCGGACCGGCTCTCTGGGTATTTCGTCTCCTTGAATATTTTGGTGTCTTAATATTCAGCTATTGCACTGCACCTACTATGCTGTTGAGCAAATCCTTTGGCGATCGTACATCGTATTACAAGACATCTTAGAGATGAGACATTGCTTGTGTCTGACGGCTGACTACTGCTGATCTAAAAACTAGAGGTTCAGTAAGTTTCATCCTCTACTTCTTTCCAGTCCCAGTTTACCAAACTGCAAAGCTCGCATACATATTTTGATAATTTATTTTGTTGATGAACATCAACATCGGAGTACATTAGTTGCCTCGTTTTAGATCAATATCAACTGAGTCCAATATAGTACTAATAAGTTTGTCATCAACTCCGGGCACCATCTTAGTACAATGAATGAAAATAGGAATGAGGTTTGCACTTCGATCTAATGCATTTTTGTACCGTCTACTCAACACAGTAGCTCATCAAAACCGAATTCCCTTATTAAACTTGAGATGGAGCTGGGTTGGGTTGAGCGAATTTGTCTTTTTTCCGGCCATATCGGGCTGAGATGTCTAATTCTTCTTCGCGCATAGCACCATATTCGAGATGAAGGTGTGCTGGACTCCCCGCGGCCTGGTCGCAGAAAGGCCAGGAGGCAGTGGACCATATCGCAATACTGTGCAGATGACCACGCAATCTGCAGTGGCCTGTGAAAATGCCGGTGTGTATTCTTAGTTTGTTTCTTAACACAATCTTAGTACAATCTTTACCAAACCGCAGGAAAATAAAATTTGGGGCAGTGTAGCACAGGGAAAACGTTAAGAAATTGCTTTTTGAATATTTTTCCTTCTTTTATTTATTTTTGACTTAAGCTCGCTTTCTTTTGAATAAATCCTAAAAATGCTAGTAGGACAGTCTGCTTCTATGCTAGTAGAGCAATATAAATACAGAATAATTTGAATAGAAATCGACCACTGCATCCTTCTCAGCATAGAAATAGCTCAGAAGAATATCTTTGTAATAGAAAAGCATAGCAGAAGCAGCTTGTAATCGCTGCCTTGCAGCCTCTCTTCTTCATTAGGATGCAGTTCTTTTTAAGACAATGTTATTCAAAACTTCTTCCAAGCTCAATTTGGTGAATTCTTAACTTCCAAACCTCTTTCATGTGGAAGAGCTGATGCAGGTCTAAAGACTATAAAGACTACTATTTTAAGCAAAATGGGCAATGTTGGTCAGTAGGCTTCTCTCCGGGTGGCTGGAGGAGTAGAATATAATTTTTGTGCACGGAATATTCTCTCAGACTATTATTTTCGCATGCTCGCTTTGGCTGCTACTTAGACACCCATCTTAACATTTTCTGCTTTCTACACTTTAAGATAATTTTCTTTCCAACACTGTTTTTACCCGTAGCGACAAACAAAGAAGTAAACCCTGTAAAATTTTATCAATTTTACCGCAGAAATTTTTTCCACCAAAAGTCGTCAAACAACAATAAAGTATTGTAGCCCAAACATAGTCAGCACGAGCCAGCACGCTGTCGAGTCTATAAAAGGATTCAATATTAAAATTAATTTATAATCAGGCGCTGCTGGCACGCAAGCAAGTAAGCAAGCGAGGCAGCAAGAAGGCGCATGAATTACGATAAGCTGGGGAGCAAAAAAAAAAAAAAAAAACCAAAAATTCAAAGAAAATAATAACAAGAAAAAAGGAAAAAATTGGAAAAAAGACGCACAACAGTCAAAACAACTGGCAGCAAGGAAATCACAGGAGAATGCCGCAGAAAAACTCGGTTGCGGAAAATTGGTGAAAAAAACAGATTCTTAGCAGGCAAGTCGGTATTTACGACAGGGGAAGGGTTATCGAGCACTGCAACTTGTTCATGGCTAGAGTGCAGCAGTAGCGGTGGTAGGGGCGCGAAGTTTAAGACATTTTTAAGTACAGTAACAGACGGTGACTTTGGAGGTTTATGGCAGGTTTTCGATTTTCGGCGGCAGCACAACCCTTTTTTCTAAAATTTTGTTTTCCGGTGGATTTAACCGCCAAATATACGCCAATAACTTTGGCTGCCAAAGGGATACAAATTTATTGTATTTGAAATTTTTTTCTTGTATTAATTTTTATTGTTAAGTCTCGATAGCCGCTAGAATGTGGCGCTGCTGGGCGCCGTGTGGCGTATTTGCTTAATTTGTGCCGCTACCAGCTTGGAACGCATTTGTGTTTAGCATTGGAAGAGTGACTAAATTGTGTAGCCAACGTATGCGCTTTCTTCTTGTTGTACAAAAATATATATTTTTTTTTTCGTTTGTATTCTTTATTGCTATTTTTCGTTTCGCGCCCGCTTTTGCGCTCACTTCCGTTTCCGTTTTGTGGCGTATCGAAGGCGATTAAAAATTTTACTGCAATATGAGGTATACACTAAGGCGCGAAGACATGGTAGAGTGAGTGAAATACGAGGAAATTATAATAATTTTTGCTGTTTGACGTCAGTAAGAAAAAATAAAAAATTGAAAAAACTCGCAAAAAGAGGCGTTGAAAAAAATTATGAAAAAATTACAAAAACATTTGCGTCTTTGTTTTTGTGCTGTAGTCTGAAAATTTTATTTTTTAGCCAAATAGCTCATTTCTTTTACTATTTTTAAGAAAGTTGGGAAATCAGCTAAAGGGTTGATTTTCTCTTATTGCAGCTGGTGGCTGGTTTGGATGGCTGATTGTTGGTTATTTTGTAATAGTCAGTCGCAAATCAAGTCAGTGTTCGATTGCGGACTTTTGCGCCCCCGGCGACTGCAGCCATTCATCGTATATGTGTGTATACATAAAAATTTTCTAAATTTTTTTATAATGAAAGATTAACAATAACAACGTCAATAGAAGTTGGAACCACGCGCGCAAAAGAATTAAAAAAAATTAAAAAAGCCACCGCAACAAAGCGCAGAAAAAAAAACATAATAAGAAAAAAGCAAGCAAATATGCTTTGAAAGTCGCTACGGAAAGTTTAGGCCCAAACAAAAAAGTGCAAGTCGCTGAAAGCTGGGTAGATTGCGCGAAGAGGTGGCAAAGCCAACGTCTGTTGTTCCTTTCTGCGAAGGCCATTTTTTTTTGCTGCCAACTGTTTCACAAAAAGCACAAAAAAAAAGAGAAACATAAAGAAACAGCCACAACTATAGAAATATCGCATAAATTGTAAAAATAACACGGAAAAGTAGAATTTTTCTTCATACAATTTTTTTTTTTTTTGTATTCGTACAGAAAAGGGATACTTCCGACAACCGATTGTAATGAAAAATTAATTATTTGTACAATATTTTGTTTTCTTTCTTGGTGTTCAATCTTCTCTCCAACCAATACGCGTCAATTCATAATTGTTTGATTACTTTTGGCCCGCAACATGTTGCTAGGTTTTTTCTTTTGTTTGTTTTTGGATCAGCGTAAGGGGGTAGAAGAAGCAATAGGCATTAATATAATTTGGAATTTTTGTTTGAAGAATTTCTAGTAGCAGAAATGGAGTTATTTGTATTAAGCTGAAGACTTTGCAGAAAATATCAATAGTGGAGTTAAGCCGCTGCTTTAGGTAAAGCGGGTGATCAATGAGTCTTCAAAAATAAGTAAATGAAAAATGCTTAACTTGCCCTCAAATAATTTTCAATGCAAACCTACGCTTTGGCTTAAATGAATTGTAATGGCCAATTTTCATTCATACATAACTTAATTGGCATTTCTCGATTTTTTTATTCGATGGGCATTCTTTGAAACTCTTTATTGACATCTCCGGTGTGCCTCTGGGTAGTATTTTTGGACCTTTGGTAATTGGTTTTTTTACTAATGATATCTGTACGTGTCTTTCCTTTGCTTATTTTCTTCTGTATGCTGATGATCTAAAAGTTTATGCTGAAAGAAGAAGTTCTAATGATTCAGCCTACTGTCTGAGCTGAATAGCTTATTTTTCGGGTGCCGTATGAACCGTCTATTTCTTAACCTCCGTTTGGCATTCAGGTCTAGCCAGACCTCTCTCGACTTTGGACGTAGACATAACAAATTTCTTTTATTGCTAACGACTTGCACTTCTTGGTAGTTTCCAAAAATTTAATTTAATTTTCTATCGTTTTATGGATATATCCTTATAAAAAGTATCCCCGAACAGGAAGGAAAAAGGATTTAAAACACCTTCGGCTCGACATATCGGGTCTGGCTGAACCCTTTTGCATTCACCTACATGCATTTCCATGTGAATATATGATAGCATATGTGGCGTCCCTGCCAACTGAAAAAAAACGAGGGTTGTTTTCATACTCAAGGCAGGGAGGAGGGGTCACGACTCGGCCAAGGACTTAAGTCCTATTAGTCTTACCTCATTTATCCTAAAAGTATTTGAGGGATTGATTGATTATCATATCCGAGAGCACATCGAATTCAAATTATCTCCAGCGCAACATGCTCACCTGAAAGGGAAATCCACGGAATCAGTCTTACACGAGGTCGTAGGGATCGTGGAAAAATCTCTTGAAGGCAAACAATTCACTTTGGCGGCCTTCATAGATATAGAGGGTGCATTTAATAACATCAGGGCGGAGTCAATTGTCACTGCATTAGATAGAGTAGGGGTGGAAAGATCTATGTGTCTCTGGACTTGGCTGCAGTAAAGTTAATGCGTCGGCGAGAGGGGCTTAAATCACTAGATTCGTTCACAGGGGACGCTGACCTTTCGCCTCTACTTTGACTAGTTGCTATTGACGAAGTTCTGAAAATCCCAATAAGGGTGGAGTTAAGGTAGTAGCATATGCCGACGATATTGGCTAGGTCACTATTTACCAGAAAATATAAACCTTCACCCTTTTGACTTCCCAAATTAAACAACCACGTTCTCCCGTTTTCAACGGAAGTTAAGTATCTTGGAGCGATACTTGACCCCAAACTCCATTGGAAGCCTTCTACTCTTGCAAATTTATGTTCAGTAAAAAATGGATTGGTGCGTGCCTACCATCCGGAATTCACAGAGAGAACTTGGTTCGAATCTCGTTGAAACATCAAAATTAAGACACACATTTTTCTAATAGCGGTCACCTCTCAGCAGGCAATGGCAAACCTCCGCGTTTATTTCTGCTATGAAAAAACTCCTCATACAAATATCTGCCGTTCGGAGTCGGCTTGAAACTGTAGGTCCCTCCATTTGTGGAACAACATCAAAACGCACACCACAAATAGGAGGAGGAGCTCGGCCAAACACCCAAAAAGGGTGTACGCGCCAACTATATACATATATATATATATATATATATATATACATAAAATGGGGACTCAAGCCACAGGTCGTGCTGCGGATGTATAACGCAGTGGTTTTGCCAATTTTAAGGATGCCTAGTTTGGTGGAAAGCTCTTCGGAAGGGCTATAATATCAGTAAACAGGAGAGGCTGTAAAGCTTGCTCCAGTGCTGTCCTGTATGTCATTTTGGACTTACTTCCCAGCGACTTTTACGTTATCTCCATCGCAACTCAAAGTGCAATCAGGTTAAAAAAGGTTGGCCTCTGGAGGCAATCTCTCAAGGGACATGGTAACATTTTCGGGCAGTTAACACCATATTTCTCCGAACTTCGAACATATCTCTCTATCCGCATACTAGAATTTGACTGTCATGCCAGGGCAATCTTTCCAAATAGGCACCTCTGTTTTCACTGACGGTTCCAAGATGGAATCGGGAGTCGGAGCAGGGCTTTTCTGTGAATCGGCCAATTTATCTATCTCCTTTAAATAGCCGAATACTGCTAGTATTTTTCAAGCCGAAGTCTTTGCGATCCTGAAGGCAAGAAAAGGGCTTAGAGATCGCGGGAGCGAGGGAGATATAAACATTTTCTCCAATAGTCTACCCGCCATTGCGCCTAAAATTTGTATTAAATTTTTTTTATAGATTTATAGATAAAACCTTTTAAAAAGTCTCCCTGAATGGGACGAAAAAAGACCATAGCTGAATGCGCAGCTGAAGGTTTTTAAAAACGTGTCCAACTAGGGGTTAAAGAGATGGAGAAGTGATTTCGCGACCTTGTGAACCAGAGCGATAGCTTGAGACGTCACTAATGGACTGATAATAGCCGTCGAAATGCTGAAATGTCAGTGGTACTCGCGTGGGTAAATGCAGTAAAGTACAGTGATTCCCAAACTTTTTTGTGGAACTGCCGATAAGAAGGCAACCAAATATCTAAAGAGGCCCACTAGAAGAACAACTGTCATAGAAGATAGTAACGGCCACCGGTGCCGAGAAAATAAAGAAAAAGCTGAAGCATTTGCTCAACATTTGCAATCAGTTTTTCAACCGAACTTGATTCCCAATAACGAAAATACTACTCAGGTGCATAACTTTCTTTATTCGCCTTGTCAGTTAAGATTGCCCATTCGGAAAACTTCTATTAAGGAAGTAGTAAATGAAATTAAGCAAATAAATCTTAAAAAATCTGCAGGTTTTGACAAAATTGATGGACTTACCATAAAGAACCTGCCTCCAAAATGTATTAGACTTCTTACCTATATATATAATGCGATGCTTAGACTCAACCACTTCCCGAGTCAATGGAAATGCGCCGAGGTAATCATGATACCGAAACCTAGCAAACCAGAGCACTGTCCGTCTTCATATCGTCCAATTAGCTTGCTGGTGACCTTCTCTAAGGTATTTGAAAAGATACTTTTAAGAAAAATGTTACCTGTTTTAGAGGACTGCGATATAATACCTGAACATCAGTTTGGGTTTAGGAGGGGGCATGGGACTCCTGAGCAATGCCACCGAATTGTTCAAATTATCAAGAATGCTTTTGAATATAAACAGTATTGCACTGCAGTATTTTTAGACATCAAGCAAGCATTCGATAAAGTTTGGCACCCAGGGTTACTCTATAAAATAAAAAATTGTCTTCCAGCTCCTTACTATTTAATTATAAAGTCATATCTTAGTGGTCGTACGTTCTATGTCAATGAAAAAGATGGGTCTTCAGAGTTGTACTCAATTAATGCTGGAGTTCCTCAAGGGAGCGTATTAGGTCCCGTTTTATACACAATATTTACCGCTGACCTACCGATTAACAGTAACATAGATGCTGCAACATATGCTGATGATACAGCTTTTATTGTCACAAACTGTAATCGTAATGACGCATCACTTCACCTACAACAACAACTGAATGTGGTTGAAAAATGGCTAATGAATTGGAAGATGGAGGTTAACACTCAGAAATCTGTTCAGATAACGTTTACTTTGAGAACCGGGAATTGTCCTCCCGTATTTTTGAATGGCTCTACCATACCTGAAAGTGAAACTGTCAAATACCTCGGAGTACATTTGGACCGAAGAATGACCTGGAAAACCCACATTAAAGAGAAACAGAAACAACTCAAGCTTAAAACGAAAAAAATGTACTGGCTCTTAGGCTCGCGATCACAACTTAGTCTCGAAAATAAAGTACTGCTCTACAAAGCTATCTTAATGCCAGTATGGACATATGCAATACAGCTTTGGGGAACAGCGAGTAACTCAAACATTGAAATCCTGCAAAGATATCAGGCTATGACTTTACGAAGCATTATTGGTGCTCCTTGGTATATAACTAACTTCGAAATTCACAAAGACTTAAACGTACCTTATGTTAGAAATGAAATCACCAAAGCCTCTCGAAGATACCTAAACAGACTGTCGTACCATGAAAACTTACTAGCAAGAAATCTTCTACACAATAGCACGGATGTCAAACGCCTTAAAAAATTCATATTTTGGATCTCCCAAACAGATTTGAGGAAACATAATTAATTTGTAGCGAATACAACTGTTTTACAATATATTGATTGGTCTCACTGGAGCGCAATCAATCCTGTCATAATCCTTATATTTAAAAAATTTGCTGATTGTCAACTGATAGATTGCAAATAAAATTTATTTATAATAAAAAAAAAAAAAAAAAAAAAAAAAAACTAATGGACTGATAATAGCCGTCGAAATGCTGAAATGTCAGTGGTACTCGCGTGGGTAAATGCAGTAAAGTACAGTGATTCCCAAACTTTTTTGTGTAACTGCCGTTTAAGTTTTCTTAACACTAAACAAAGCAAAAATAACTGCAAAAACCTTTGCAAAATGAATTAATTACGCTAATTAGTCATTGAACCTCAACTGAAAGCATAGTTTAGAAAATTAAAGCCATTTTCCACGTGCGCTTGCTTTGCGAGCTTCGTCGAAAGCTAAAAACGTGAGCTACGCAATAAAACTTAATTTATGCGAAAAACTTGAACTAAAGAAATTTTAACAAATACAATACAATAAAAAAATAGAAAAATAAAAACTAAAATTTAGGGTTATAAGCAGTTAGAAATGAAAAAGCGGCGGACATTGATGTGGGTGCGTGTCGGTGGTTGCCACATGGCTACTAGTAGAGTGGGTTCCCTTATGAAATTTTTACTATATACATTTATTTATGTGCTGTTTTTGTACTTGTTGTTCTTCGGCGATAACGCTAATTAGACAGAAAGCATTAAAAAAAACGAGCAAAATTTTTCGTTAACTCATAAGCAAAAGCATTGGCGTAGAAAATTTATGCTGAATGAATGAATACAATTTGTTTTTTTGTTGCTTTTACATATGAAATACATAAGTTGATATGTACACATGTATGCATGCATGTATGTGTGTGTGCCGCCCGCCACTTATTTGTCTGTTTTAACTACCCGTCAAACGTTTTGGAATCGGAATTGAATGAAAAGCCGCACCGCCGCATGTACTGCCGCAGTCAAGATAAAGATATAGAGCACGAGATAACGGACGTCGGACGGTTGTGCTGAACTTGGCTGCCGACGAATGGGACCTGAAGGTGCTCACCTTAAACTTGGCTTTTTTTGAAACTGGATTTGTGGCTGGGTGTTTTTATTTTGTTTTTTGTTATTTGTTTTTTTTTTTGTTTTTGTGTAGGTGGTTGGTATGCGTGTGTTCGTTGAAGTGTAGCCATTTTGTGTATGTGTGTGTGTGTATGTGTATAGGTAGGTTGGTTTGTTTTTTTGTAATAAGACTTGTCGTTGAACTTGCCGCCAGGCATAGGAAAAAAAAGAGCAACAGTTCAAGCAGGAATAGACAAAATACTTACTATGCATGTAGAGGTGTATATACATACATATGAACGAGGAGGGTTCCATAAGTACCTGTGTTACCTTCACCTGAAACAGTAGCTTCCATTTCGCCAAATGCGGCCGTGTCTCCTTCAAGTTTTTTTTGAGAGCGGTCCAATTACTCACTGTAGTATTTTCCAGTGAACATTTTTAATTTTTCTAAAAAACTACATGAGAATGACGCCGTTCGCATCCCAAAAAACCATCGTCATGTCCTTTCTGACCGATGGGACTTTGGGCCGCCTTTTGTAGAGCAGATTAATTGGGACAAGTCCATTGTCATCACCCACTTATAATAAAGGGTAGTTAAGTTTCAAGGGCCGGTATTGATTTGGAATAAAATACAATTTTTGAAGAAATGATTATCATTTTTCTTTATTATGATAATATTGGTATGGCTCAATTACGTATGTAACAAAATATCGGCCAAATGGCCGCCGCGGTCTCGGCGGCACACCTCCATCCGATGATCCAAAATTTTTGATGACGCTGAGGCATATTTGAGGTTCTATGCCGTTAATGTGCCGAATTATCTCATCCTTTAGCTCTTGAATTGTTGCTGGCTTATCGACGTACACCTTTTCTTTTAAATAACCCCAAAGAAAGAAGTCCGACGGTGTCAAATCACATGATCTTGGCAGCCAATTGACATCGCCGCGACGTGAGATTATTCCGCCATCAAATTGTTCGCGCAAAAGAGCCATTGTTTCGTTAGCTGTGTGACAAGTGGTACCATCTTGTTGAAACCACATATCGTCCACATCCATATCTTCCAATTCGGGCCATGAAAAGTTCGTTATCATCTCACGATAGCGAACACTATTCACAGTGACTGCCAGACCGGCCTCATTTTGGAAAAAATACGGCCCAATGATGCCGCCGGCCCATAAACCGCACCAAAGAGTCACTCTTTGTGGGTGAATTGGTTTTTCGGTAATCACTCTTGGATTAACATTCGCCCAAATGCGGCAATTTTGCTTATTGACGAATCCACTGAGGTGAAAATGTGCCTCATCACTGAAGATGATTTTCTTCACGAAGTGCGTGATATGATTTTTTTTTTTTTTTTGTCGGGACAACTAGCATGTGCAGCACTCAGATATTAATTAAGTCCATTGTACTACAAGAAGTTGGCCTTAGAGCCCATCTTTGCTAAAGAGTCAGAGGACTCGTTACCCGCGATACCCACGTGTCCCTATGTCTACCGACATAGTTCAGCATGAATTTACAGGACTTGACTACCGATGTGGTTGGAGGCCTGTCTAAGGCCATAAGCGCAGCTTGGCTGTCGCTGCAGACACATATAGATCTGCCTCTCCATCGTTTTTCCACAACAAAGTTCATCGCTTCTTGAACTGCATACACCTCCGCTTGAAACACAGATGCATGCATTCCAAGAGCAAAGTGCAGTTTTGTCCCGCTGGATTCCACGTAGACTCCAGGGCCGGTGCCATGCTTGGTCCTGGAGCCGTCCGTAAAAATGCGAAAACAGTGTTTGCCGGGCTCATTTTCTGAGTCTTTCCACAACTGAGCCTCTGGTAGCACTACACTGTATCGTTTTTCAAGTACGACTCTTGATGGCATGGAGTCAAGGGGCATGGAGAGAATCGTTGGATCGACATCCATGCCTTCTCTGTGTTCCAATGCCGGACAGGGGCCGTACCAGTTCCCATTGTGTTTCAGCCTGCAGATGGCCTTCAAGGCCTCCCCTGGGATGAAAGCATCAAGTGGTGGTAAACCAATCAGAGCATCTAATGCCGGGCCTGAAGTAGTCTGGTGCAACAGATGGCCACAGTGCGTTGTTGTCTAGATAAGGTCCTCCTGACTCCCACTAGAGAGAGTCTACTCATCCAGACCACTTTGATTTGAACGCCCGTTTTCATAATAAGCCTGAATAACTTTAACGCGTTGCTCGATAAAATTTGTTTTGCCGTCGTTTGATAGATGGCAGCATACAATGCTAACACCAACTTCCCTCAGGAACGACCTCTGTCAACAAACACGGGTACTTATTGAATCGCCCTCGTATGTGTTTATATGTATATATATGGATGTGTGTATGTATGCTGCCATGCGTGTAAGTTTGTATGTTCGTATAACTTAGAAAAGGCATAAATAAATATGTCCGCATACATTATGAATCGAAGTTCCACAAAAACAAAAAAGAACAGCAACAAAAAAAAAATAAAAACTAAACAAAGAAATATGACGAATATCAAGTCAACTTGTCTTACTGCTGCCAGCCATGACTAAAGATTGTGGTCGCCTTTGCAGCGCCAACTACTGCTGCTGCCACCGCTGCTGCTGCTGCTGCCAAGCTGAGCACGAAGCAACGCATAAATAATAGAAAAGCAAAGAAATTTTAAGAAATGGCTGTTCAACAAATAATGCCGTGATATACAAATAAACAAACAGAATATTACCTGTACGAATGTAAATAAATAAAAAGAAAATAGAAACAGAACAACAATAAACTGCGCAGTTACGAATATGACAGCAGTCATAAAGCAGCTGCCTGTAGCGTCAGTCCCTACAACGCCCTGGTGCCCCTGCGATTTTGGATGATTTTTACTGCTAGCAATCAAAAAACTTACACACATACCCACATACAAGCGTTAATAAAACACCGAAAAATATATATATATATAATTTACAAATACATACATATACCAATATGTTTGTGTGTATGCAAGTGCGGTAGCTACCTTTGTTTGCACGCCTCTGACTGTACCGAAAATCATAGAGTCATTCTCCTCACGATGATTTCTTCACAATTTCTGATTCGTCGATTTGTTATATGCATGTATAAGTATGCACACACATACACACACCTACCAACATACATATGCACATCCATAACTTATTCATATTTCCATTTAATTGTGTGTATCGCACCGTTTAATAATTTGTACGCGCCATTTTGTGTGCTTACCAATACGAAAACACATGTAGTTGTGTATATATGCCTACTTATACATAGAGACAATACACTCACACATATGCCCTTACATATATCTGCATGTCATTATACTCAAATGTATCTAACATTGAGTTATTAGTCATATTAAGTAATTTGCATAAAATGAATATTAAAAGTGGCAGCAGCATTCATATTTTATATTAGTATACAATTTTAAAATTTACACTCTAATTAACTTCTTCATTGAGCGCATGGATGACTAAATTTTGGATTATGATTTTCAGTTGTATGCAGCCAGAGTGAAAGCGATACTAAATTTGATTATTGTTTAATAGCTTTTTTCATTTTCACTAAAAATATTTTTTCGTTTTGTTGTAGATATACTTACCAGTAAGAGAAATTATGGAAATAAAACTTTAGAAAATGCATTTCTGGCAGCATTAATTTGTCGAAGGATGGTATGGATTTATTTATTTATTTAAAAAAATTCAGTAAACTACTAAGGTTCTTAATGACTAAAACGATAACTTAGGACTAAAGTGCGGAAAGTACTAAAATAAAATTGAACTCAATAATTTAGCAAACCCATTCATGGGCAAAGAAAAATCATACAAAATATAATTCGAAATCTCGTTGAGTTCCCGAAGTGAACGGACTAATGGTGCATTTCTTGCATAATTCGTACTGAGTTTCTTAAGTTTAAAAGGAATATTAAAACGAAGTGTTCTCGCAGGAATAAGAATTTGAGTAGCTAGCAGTAGTGCGGGGCGATCGATTACACCACTTACCAAGCCATACACACAAGGAAAGAATAGTCGTTCTGCTTTCGAGGGATTTAAAGTTAATCAAAAGGAGGTGGGAATCGTACTAGAGGAGTGGAGAAATTTAGGGAAGAAAGGGCATATTTAAGAAAAACTTTTGAATACTCTCAATTCTATCAATAGCAAATTCATGATGAAATCTACAAATGAATGGAGCATTTCTAACCTTTGGACAAAAATAAAAGGCTAGAAAAATTTTAGAGTGCAGGAATCTGGAAATAAGAATTATTTTTCGAACAAAGCCTTATGATTCAGATATGATAAAAAGAACAATTAGAGATGAGAATTAGGTATGAGAAAAGGTATGGCATTTTGTATATTAAATATGTTTATATATTCGATATTAAACTAATCTACCGGAGCCACCAGTTAATGCGATTATTGTGGTCCATTTACTCTTTTCTGTAATAATTTGAAATATAACACTGCAATATGAATAAAGCGACAATATAGTAAAATATCCAAATTAAATTTTATATTAACAAGGATTTTTATATAAAAAAAAAGATACAAGGTTATCTTCCTGTCTAGGAAAGAGTGGAACACTAACCCAACATAGATAAATGATGGCTCCCAAAAATGGTACACAGATGGTTCCAAAACGCTCCAAGCAGTAGTAGCAAGAATAGTGGGGCCTAGAGCATACAAATCCCTAACACTAAGTACAGATACCAGGATTTTCCATGCGGAGCTCTGCGCCATAATAGAAACAGTGGAAATCATATCCAAAAAAGGGTTCGAGAAAGTAAAAATTAAAATACTTTCGGACAGCCAATCGGTTCCCAAAGCCTTGAATAGCGTCACATTCAAGTCAATAGTCGTAATAGAGTGTAACAATGCACTCAACAAACTGGCCACACAGAAGGTCTATTTATTGTACCAACCCCATTTTTCGACTTTAACAAAAATAATAATAAAACAGGAAACCAAAAAATGGATCTAAACTAAAGTCACAGAACACTGGAATGGTACAAGCGGCCTTAATCACTCCAAAAAGTTCTTGAGCTTCAATGCCAACAAAGTAAAATCTTCGCTTATGAACATCTGTAGAAAAGTACAGAAGACACTGGATATGATTGACACTTGATGCTGTACGAATGGGCTATCGGCAAATCGCACCAAAACTGGTATTGTCCTCTTTACCAGAAGGAAGAAACTTGATGGACTCGTTCTGCCTAAGCTAAAAGGAGTCACAATCCAGCTATCCAAAGAAATCAAATATTGTGGAGTAATCCACGATAGCAAAGTTCTTTGGAAGTCACACGTTGAATTAAAGATCCTATGGATCTATACGGCTATGATAAGACCTATTATTACCTATGCATCAGTGGTCTGGATGAGTAGACTCTCTCTCGTGGGAGTCAGGAGGACCTTATCGAGACTATAACGCACTGTTACTCCGGAGCTTTTCTGACTACTTCAGGCCCGGCATTAGATGCTCTGATTGGTTTGCCACCACTTCATGATTTCATCCAAGGGGAGTCCTTGAAGGCCATCTGCAGGCTGAAACACAATAGAAACTGGTACGGCCCCTGCCTGGCATTGGAAAACAGAGAAGGCAAGGATTTGGATCCAACGATTCTCTCCATCCCCTTGACTCCATGCCCCACGACTCCATGCCATCAAGAGGCGTACTTGAAAAGAGATACAGTGTAGTGCTGCCAGAGGCTCAGTCGTGGTCAAACTCTGAAAATAAGCCCGGCAAACACTGTTTTCGTATTTTCACGGATGGCTCGAGGACCGAGCTTGGCTCGGGCTCTGGGGTCTACGTGGAATCAAGCAGGACAAAACTGCACTTTGCTCTTGGAATGCATGCATCTGTGTTTCAAGCGGATGTGTATGCGATTCAAGAAGCGATGAACTTTGTTGTGGAAAACCAATGGAGAGGCAGATCTATATGTGTCTGCAGCGGCAGCCAAGCTGCGCTCATGGCCTTAGACAGTCCCCCAACCCCATCAGGGGTAGTTTAGACCTGTAAATCTAGGCTGAACTATGTCGGTAGACATAACAGCCTGATGCTAACATGGGTCCCGGGACACGTGAGTATCGTGTGAAACGAGACCTCTGACTCCTTAGCTAAGATGGCCACTCCCTTCTGCGGTCATCACAGGCACGGCATATGGGTTACTAAAACCCACAAGCAAGCTTGGCAGGCTGAGAGAGGCTGCAGATGGACTAAACTGATGTTACCTGTCATGCCCGATCGACTGTCGCAAGCCCTTCTGTCATTAAGCAGAAGGGAGTGCAGACAGCTGGTTGCACTGATGAGGGGCCACTTTCTGTGGGCGAAGCACAAGGAAAGGGTGGGCATCTCAGACAGTGCACTCTGCCCAGCTTGTGAAGAGGAGGATGAGACGGCGGACCACTTCCTGTGTGTCTGCCCCGCTTTCGCTCGAATCAGGTTTGAGGTCTTTGACTTGAGGTCACTGATGTGCTAAGAAGCGACCATCTTGGCTCTTTGGCACCACAAGATCTACTCAGATTCCTTCGGAGATCGGGTAGATTTAAAGAAAATTAAAAGGGAATCTAAGTGTAGTACAATGGACTTAATTAATGTCTGAGTGCTGCACTTGCTAGTTGTCCCGACAAAAAACAAAAAAAAGGCAGCGTTTCAAGTTCACTAATTGGGTTCACCAACATGTTTCAATACTTTGTGAATGTGACAGTGAGATATGAACGTTTAATGTACAAGTGTTATA
Source organism: Anastrepha fraterculus (assembly GCA_037575425.1). Classification (NCBI taxonomy): domain Eukaryota; kingdom Metazoa; phylum Arthropoda; class Insecta; order Diptera; family Tephritidae; genus Anastrepha; species Anastrepha fraterculus. The sequence goes on along the minus strand of JAYXIM010035372.1, from coordinate 236,901 downwards.
ACATGTAGAGTTAAACTGAATCTCAGTCGATTAAATTGATAAGCTGGTTACGCTTTACTATCTCCCAAAAATCTTGAAAAACCTCCAAGACAAATGATAAGCTTTACATTATAGTTTTTATAATCTGTGAGAGATACTATACTGCACTTTTAGGCTATTAAATAAATAAATTAATAAATAAATATATGGATGATATTTTTAAGAAGAACTACAGCACCATTATTAAAAAAAACGTCTCTGTACTACCCCTAAAAATAAAATTCTATACTATCAACACATTTTGACCGGTTTTGTCTAGTTTTTTATTTCTTTTATTTTCATTAATTTTTTATAAAAGCATGTGGAATACACAACAAATTTCAATTAATAATAAACAAAGGAAGGTTTCGAATTTTCAACAAAATCCTTTATTCAGAACCTCTAAAAAAATTTGAATATACAGTTTTATAGTGTAATAAATTTTAGTATAATAAAGTGAAAGTTTGAAGTCGCTGTAAAATCCTGGGGAAAAAATGGTAATCATCGAGAATAAAGACTAACTACGACAGTCAATTCAACGTTACCTGAATTACCCGAATTTATATACGGCCAAGGCCTTGCCACTCCAGTATTATTCCACGTAAATGTATTGGTAAGGTTTAGTCTGCTAGAACAACAACAACAACACACTTTTTTCAGGCTCTGTCATGACTGTGTCGGTTTAATAAGCAAACAGACCTAAAACCAGATGGCATCGATTAAAGCATTTGACAGCACCGAGAAATATCGACCTGTCATTGTTGTATAATTTCCTTCCGCTTCCTCTTTTTCCTGTTAGCATCAGGTTAAAGCATAAAATGGGTGTTTCTTTAGAACTAAATACGAGAAATTGAAGGTTATTGTTGGGCATCGCACTCTCTAACCTAATGTCCAACAAAAAATTATTACAGAAATTAGGTCCCAATCATGGTGCAGTTCCAAAATAGTCAATTCCTGTAAAAAGAAGATCAAATCTCTTCGATGTACAGGTAAAGGTCGTAAAAGAGGTCTACGGAATTGGTTCAGAGGTATTCTACCCAGACATTGGAGTCCCCTTGACTGTTGTTAAATAGGAATTGTGCAATTTATTTCTCGCCCGCCATTCAATTTCCAAGCTCATAGCCGTGCTTGTTGGTCATTGGTTAATCGGCACACATGCGGAAAAGCTAGGTTTACCATTTAATCCCCATTGCAGAAGCAATGGAAACTTTTCAGAGAAGGATACTGTTGAGCTTTTTCTCTATAAATGGCATTGGCCGCTAGACGATTAATTCACTGCGGGATTCTTCTATAGGGATGATTTTCTTAATATGGTTAAAGAATCAATTTCAGTATTCAGTACAAAAGGCCATCCGAACTATTAAATAATTCCCGCTGAAATTTCCCTTCGAAAAATAACGAATTTTTTTCTCGCGGATCACTGCGCATTCGGTTCGCGAAAGTTTAATTATTTTCTCTTTATAAAAAATCATTTGTGGTGTCTACATTAGGGCTGCCTACAAGAACAAAAAAAAAAAAATAAAAAATCTCAACCTACCTTCTAATTTTTTCTAGGGTCAAAAAATTATTTAAAAATTTCTGAAATTTCTATTCGAAAAATAAAGAGGTTTTTGTCGCGGATTGCTAGACATCCGGTTTGCAAATATTTAACTCTTGCCCTAATAAAAAAAATCCTTTGTGGTGTCTACATTAAGGTGGCCCACAACAAAAAATAAAATAAAAAATTCAAATTCTGATGTTACTCCCTAATTTGTTCTATGGTCAAACAATTATTTAAAAACTTGTTATTATAATTTTTTACTTAACACACTGCCGACGCTTTTACATAGGTATGTCCAAAAACAGTATACCTTAAAAATAATTATTTCAATTTTACCTCAATATTCGATTGATAAAAATGTTACTATACAAATTTTGTATCGATAGCATGTATTATATGTATATTTGAAGTTCCATTTGCTACGTCCAGTCGAATTTCCAGCCTTTTTAATATTTGCACTGCAGGCTCTTCACTTGTTCTGGCGTAATAGAAGCACATCTTCATCAAATACTATATCCATAAGTATAACCAACTAATTACCGCAATCATTACACTCCACAAGCTGTTCGCTGCGGCAATTTAGTTGGTGGGCGTTTTGATATGCCTTTTGAGTTCACTATGAATTAATATCTAACTGCGAGCAGCAGCAGCTAAAATTATAAACAATCAGTTGTAATTCCGAAAAGCAATGAAGACAGCCTAACCAAATGGCGACGAGGCGACATTCCACAAATCGCACATCATCGTCATAAATTATATAGCCAGAAGTTGTCATAAATGCAAATAAAATAATCACAATTTGCTAAACTAAAGAAGAAATCACTAGAATCTCGTTTTTTGTTTTTATTTTTATTTTTTAATTTTTATTTAAAGCTTAGCAATTTCACTTTTTTGTGAGCAGTGCAAATAATTCAAACACAGGATGTCTTCAATAATCAAAAGATGAAGTGATGCGATGCTATGCGCTGCCATACAAGCCGATGCAGTAATGCCGAGGCGTTGCGAAAATGTGTTGATAATTTACGAAGTTGTTGCTGATGATTTGGTTGTTGTTGTTAATGATGATGTGCCTGGTTGCTGTTGATCTGGCTGTTGATGCTGATGCGTTGCGATGGGCGGAGGTGGGTTGTAATCGCACGCGTCAGCTACTAGTAAATAATCCAGTAGGCAAAGCGCTGCTGCTGCTTGTGAACTGATGAAAACCGAACTGAGCGGGTACAGACAATGTGCGCAAGCATTGCCGCGCGATCGCCAATCAACAACGAAGTGACGCGACGATCTGTCACCTTCTTGTTGGTGTTAGTGATGTAGATGTCACTGATGCTGATCAGCATGTCGCGCTGCCTTGTTGTTGCACGCTGCTCCTCATTTTTCGCTGGTCTATAAAAAATCACTTTATTAGTAAATCCTAGCAGAAAATATTGCTAAATAGTATTTTCTTTATGTTCTTATAATTTCCACTTTTTTTTGTGTTTGCTTGCAGGCGCACATATTTGAATTGCATTTGAATTGTGTGTGGCTGTGTGGCGCTGTGGCGTGTAATAAATTCTCAGACACCTACGCGCACGCGAATGGCATGAAATGACACTTTGTGCTAAAATCAACAACAGCAATGGCAACAACAACTGGTGTTGTAACCCAAAATACAACAACGACCGCCAGCCAACAACAGCAACTGTCAAGTGATAAATGACATTTAACATGCCCAAATGCATTTTTGTTGCTGCCACAAGGCATGAAATAGAAGAGGAAGATTTTAAAAACATTTGCATGTATGCGATTTTCGGCGCTGATCGTGTTTTATGGCAGTGGAGTTGGAATAGAAAGGGTATTTCAAAAGACGCGGCTAGATTTTGGTTTCACTATTTTTCTTCAAAATATGGGTCTTCACGAATATATGAAAAAAATTACATCATTTTAACGCCCCACCGCACAGTGGTTCCGCCATAGGACATTGGATGAAGATAGTCATGTTAATATTATGCAGCAATATTTAGCTAAATGTTAGTTAATTAGTCATAGTAACTTAGAGTACAAAAGAAATTTCAACTGCACAAACAATTCGCTTATAATTATGCCTCCAAAGTAAGAGAATTTGTAAAGTGATAGTTAGCGTGGTCTCCGCTCCGTACTTACGCAGTTTCGGGAAGTGTTATTTTTCTAAGCACTACTGTGTTAATGTCCTGTTGTACAATGGGAATTCAAGTTGAAGGTATGTACGACATGTTAAACGGTTTTTTATCTTTTTTAATTATTATTTAATAGGTTTGCAGACCGTACGAAATAGGTACTTTAAAATTTGCCGTTTATTTTTTTTATAAGAAGTTTGTAAAGTTTTAACTAAGTTCTCACAAATCTGCACAAATGAAACATACATTAAAATATATTTACGTATGTCCTCTTTAAGGAAAAATAATTTCCAGCTGCGATGAGCTGCGATTGCGCTTGATATAGGGTCTAATCTCTACCTATGTGTTCCTATGTTACCCAACAGGAATTGGCGTTACAGAATCATCTGCCGAAATTAATTTACAATGTTTGTTGGACCACACTTGCTCTCGAATTCTCGAATCTCAAAAACCAGTATTGGTAAATATATCTGAATCAAGTTGCACTGAGTATGAATTAGTAGGTAAATGGGGTTTCAATGGCAGCACTGGACAGAGCGAATACAAGCAAAGTTTTTCTGATCCGAGACCGGAAGATGGAAGTTTAATTGTTACATCTTATGTACCCTTGAAATTAATTTGTAAATCGATTACCTCCGACCCAGATAAGATAATTTGGAAAAACCCTCGCCTATCCTCCACAAGGTTTTGTCGGCCTATACATTTCCAATTTGCTCAAGAAACTAAAGCTCTTTGGGTTCAAGAAGAAGAGGATTTTAAAAAAGCTATTAGTGACTTGAATCCGACTGTTGTTAAAATCGATAACCATAGTTATAAAGTAAGTCATTCTTTACAATTAACTATGGTTGATGGTAAAGTGTGCTGTGCTCTTAGTGACTCATCTACGAGTAAATGTTATATTTGTGGTGCGACACCAAAAGAAATGAATGACTTAGAAAGAAACAAGTAAACTCCAGTAGATTTAAATTTGGTTTATCACCCCTGCATTCTTGGACTAGATTTTTTGAACACTTTATTCATGTTTCTTATAGAATCGAATTTAAAAGGTGGTAAGCCCGTTCATCTGAGGAAAAAACACTTTAAGCTAAGAGAAAAGAATTTGTTCAGAGGGAGTTTAGAGAACAATTAGGCTTGATAGTTGACAAACCGCGAATTGAAGGAAGTGGCACCTCTAATGATGGAAATATAGCACGAAAATTTTTCCTTCATTCAACCATATCATCCGAAATCACAGGAATAGATAAACACGTTATAAACAGATGTAGTTATCTCCTACAATGTCTTTCATCCGGTTTTAAATTAATTCGAATAAATTCAAAATATACGCACTAGACACTGCTAAAATTCTAGTTAGTAAATATTCATGGTATAATTTACCTGCATCAGTTCATAAAGTGCTCATTCATGGGTCGGAGGTGATCGATCATTGTTTATTATCAATTGGAGAATTATCAGAGGAGGCAGCTGAATCGTGTAATAAATTAGTGAAACAATTCAGACGTGAGAATACCAGAAAGCACTCAAGAACTGTAACTAACACGGATCTTTTGCACAGGCTTCTTCTTAATTCCGATCCATTTATATCTAGTCTACGAAAATTACCATGTAAACAGAAATCTATGATGTCAAGAGAAGCGTTAGATTTATTGAGTTAAAAGTTTTGTATTTCTAAGTACATTAACTTTTTTGGAAGTGAATATTTTATTGTTTTCATAAATAAGAATAAGTTAACTGGCATCAAAGTATACTTTATGCTCATCCTTTCGGAATTTAATGTTTTTTTTTCTATTATTGTTTATAATTTAAGATTTATGCAAAACTTTAAACGAAACAAAAAAATTGTACATAAAAAATGTGTGTACCTAATTTTCATTTGACTTTTTATATTAATTATATATTACTTTATTATATATTATTATTATTATATCTTATATATATTCTTATTATATATATATTACTTTTTATATGTCTTAATGTTTTTTTAACAAATAAATACATTTCTCAACTTAAAAACGTACTAAAAAGTCATTTATCACGTTAAAAGTTCTTATGACCGCTCTTCCTACGCGGCGGGACCACTGTGCGTTGTCATCCATAAAAACCTTGAGCATCATCTTCCTTTTTGACTGAAAACGACGCGATTTTTTTTTTGGTCTTGGTTCATTCGGAGCTCTCCCTCACTCGCCTGATGTCCGGATTGCGTGTCGTACTTATAATTACCCACGTCTCGTCTCCAGTAATGATAGTAAAAGTGAGTCCAAAAACTTTCGTGACAAATGCGGGCAAACTTAAAACATTTTCTAAGGATATTTAAATAAATCTTATAAAATATATAAAAAATTATAAAATGAGCACCACTTTAATCGATTCTCTTTTGCAATTCTTCTTAGAGGTATTCATAATTTCATCGGTGCAGAAGTTCCTAGTTTTTGAATGAATAACTTGATGAAGGCCCCTTTTGGAATTCAAGACTTCTTACTAGACTTCTGTGGCATCCAACTTTGCTCCAAAAGGCTGCTTATTCGGGTTCTATGTAGGTTAGGTTAGTTTAGGTTAGCCAGGTTGCTTCTCTAAGGCACGACACTCATTGGCACTAGGGCCCATTGTGGTACCTGCATTTGATTTCGCTTAACGACTTAGATCTTTTTAGAAAGGTGGCTAGTCCCTTCAATGAGACATTTTCTATGTAACTCAAAAAATAAAACTTTTAATTCGGCATCTAAGAAACTAAACTTAATAAAATCCTTTCAATACACTAAAAGCAAAGTTAGTAGCAATTTAACGAAAACAAAAAAAAACATTTTTTTAATGAAAACGAATAAAATTGGAAAAAACATTTTTTTAATGAAAACGAATAAAATTGGAATCTTAATGGACGAATTGAAGACATTTACATTAGTCGCATTAAATTAAAAAAAAATCATAATTTGATTTCGACTCGTCGTTTCTTTTCAGCAAATTTTTTTATAATTCTGGCCACTCAGGGAGTTTGACTCTCTGTAGATACATATCAAGATGGACTGTCGGATGCCATTCAATTGCTCTCATGACATCATTCTTCTTAACACTAGGCCAGTCAAAATGGCCATGATTCTGATGCTGGACGGCTTTTTGCTTCAACTTATTTTGCAGCTATCAGCAGGCTCTGAAAATGGCAGAATGAATGCAATGAGTGAAACCTGGTGTGCATTTGGAAAATCGAATTTGCATACATAAGGAATGCATTATTATTATTGTTGTTATTATTAATTGATAATGTTCATAAATTTATTTATTAATTACAGGGAATATTATCCAACTTATTCTGTCACTTTTAGAGGTAAATAAAATAGGCTGGAAACCTCGCTCGGCCCTTCCTTTAAAGACCAATTATTTCCACTGGTTTCGGTACCAAAGGTATATTCAAGTAGGTAAAGTCAAATATTGCCCGATTGTTTTCGGGACATATTTCTTTCCAAAGTCGTCAGAAAAAAAGCTTATGCCAATAATTTCATAATGGTTAAAAAAAAATTATTTCTAAAGAATCCTCTTCTTTCAATGGTAGTTGTAAATTCAAACCTATCTTGCCTCAAAAACTGATAATTTTTGATTCATTTGATTAAGGCAGGAGAGGAAAATATTAAGATAAAAATTGTATGACCAAACATTCGACTTGCTACAGAGTTATAAAGTGATTATTGGTAGTTTAAAGAAATGTAGACAATCTGCTTTAATCACATGAATTAGAGAAATTTTAACTTCAAATTGCTTTCCATTTTGATAGACTTTTGCTCTCAATCTTGCTGATTATTGAAATTGAAATTTGAAAGGTCGAGCTAAGGCATTGAAATATTTGGTAATTCCTAAAACGCTCAGGCTAAAAGCCCATTGTATTTAGAGCTCTGGAAAGTAAAGAGTAAATAGTATGGAAGAAAGGAGAGAAGTATCAAAAGGAAAAAGATAGGATAGAATAAAAGAATAGAGGTAGTTAGACCTATGACAATTTACTTTGATAAACCTGAAAACATCCTCCAGTTTAAGAGAACGAATTTTATTTGTACGTCACGGCATGGGAACCTAAAATGCATAGCCTTGCTCTAGCAAATGCGGGACACTCACAGAGAAAGTGTTCAGTGCCATCCACTTCCACTAAGTAAGACAGAAAATCGGGTCCTCAATGATTCCAATGGCGGTCATATGTTCACCCGATGGATTGGGTCCTGCAATAATACCGACCATCAACCGAACGTATTTTCTTCCGAGTTTTAGAAGAAATCCTGTTCAGACTTGTCACAAAATACTTTGCAGTTCTGCAGCGTTCCAGACCGGACCATAGCTCTTTATGTAAATTGCATAAATAATCGATAATCCACTTCTTGATTTCTGCAGAACTGATTACTTTTATTGGTTTTGGTTCCTGTGGGGTAGCCGCTGATCCACAATTAACCATGTATCGGCAATTTCATTTTCTTGAACAGTTCGATGTTCTGGAACCCAAATAAGTACAAGTTTATTCCATCTTGTCGCAGAATTAAGCTTCTTCTTACATTCTTGAATAATGTTTGAGGTTTGCTTTGGATTCTCCAGAGCCTTCAGTGCAGCCTGACTGTCACTAAGGACTCCAATCTGCTTCCTGCTACATCTCCTCACAATTATCCATTCTGCTACTTTCAGAATGGCAACAATTTCCGTTTAGAAAACAATTTCCATTCCCAAGCGTAATCATACTTATTACTCTCGTACCATCCGGCTCCAGACCCTTTTCATTCTTGAACCCATCGAATCGAAGGGAAGCAAATCAAGCATATCATTTTGAGCATCGCCGGAGGTTATACTCATGGCACCCGTAATGCATAAACATACACTTCTTTGCAGCCTGTATAGTTCTAGAAGTGTAGACTTAACTTAGTGCGTATCCACCAAACCACAGAAGCATAAGTGATGATTGGTCTGATAAGTGTTGTGTATATTCTACAGCAGGTTTCAGACCTCAGGTTTTGCCAAAAGCTCTACGGCATTGTTGAAAAACCTTGAATGCGCGATCCTCCTTCAGCGAAACATGTGTTTCCGAAGTCAGTTTCTTATCTAAGATTACTCCTAGATATTTAACTTTCTCAGAGAGATTATTACAGGACAGTTTCCTTGAATAGTTAATCTTCTTCAAGTCATCACTAAACATATTAATGATTTTTAAATTTAGTGTAGCATTATCGACAAGATTTAAGGAAAAGAGTGTCCGGTAGCAGAACTAGAAATTAAAACCTAAATTTAAAAAAAATTACTAATGATAAAAGCTTATTTTAAGGAGGACAAGTGTGGATTTTTTTTTTGTTTTATTAATTCCTTTTAATACGGATACAATCTTGGAATCATGGAGGCCAGATCGCAGGAGAAGTGATAACGGGATGTCGTAAAATAACACCTATATTTTCTTTTACAGCTGAGATGCTCCATGGCACAATGGTCTGAAATTCAAATATTTTGGCATAAATCCAAAATTTTTTTTTCTTATTTCAAAAAAATAGGTACGCAGTATTAATTGAGACATTTCAGTGGTCTAAAATATACAAAAAATTATTTGGAGATGGCAACTCTGTTCTAAATATGAGCTGTAAAACATGATGCTTCTGAAGCAACAACAAACTTGTAAACAGTTCAGTAAAATATTGTAAGAAAACAGCTGTTCGATAATAGTTAAAAAGGAAAAAAAAGAAATAAATTTATAATGGAAGAATATAAGAAAGGTATCTATTTTTTAACTTAATGAAAAAAAAAAATATGGTTTATTGTGTAATATCTGTATAGTGTGGAGTTTTGTTTAATAGCTTTTTTAACCGAAAATTTCGTATTAACCTGTGTTCTGTGGAGTGAAAGTTGTGTGTATTGTCCCGTATTGTTCCAGATTTTTATGTTCGGTGGAAGTTTGGGGTATGTTCTTTAAAATCATGTATGTAACATTTGCCCGTTTTTGCCCCATTTAAATATATTTGTAATTTTCAGCAACCTTTAAATTCCAACACGAAGAAATGCTTGGAGTTTGGATAGAGAGCGATCGCAAAACTAATGTTGTTTTGGACTGGGTTTTTAAAAAAATTAATACTAATGAGTTGAGTTTAAAGAAAAAAGATGAAATAAGAAAAAAAATACAAAATTTATTAGCATATGTTAGCGAAAAATTATCAAAATGTAATCGTATGGTTAATAGATTTAAGGTACTTGACCACCTTATAAGTTTCAAAAAATTAAATTTTTTTTTTACATTTTTTCAATCCTTATACTTTTAAAAATCATCACCTGAAACTGTTTTTTTAAATTTGAATTCTAACAAAGTGAAATCAGTGAAAATGTGCAGGCGCATCCTGCACTCATTACTTGCTGACTCAGCGGAAAGAAAATAGCAAGTTTTAACTTTAAACGCGTTTTTCCAGAAATTACTTTTTTTCGAATGGCGGACACTTTATCTCCGAAACTGCTTAGCCGATTTTAATGATTTTGGTCTTGTTTTATTTGTTAAGATGTTTTGTATGCCAATTTACCACATTTTGCAAAAAAAAGGTTAATAAAGTATTGCTTTTTAAGCATAACATTGTGAAAAACAGGGGTGTTTTCTTAACTTTTTTTCAAACATCCGCCATTTTTTTATTATTTTTTTTTTTGTCAGTTTGTGGTAAATTCTCACGCAAGGAACCTTCCTTTTGAAAATTTTGTTTCTCTCTTTTGTTTTAGAATTACCATTTCTAAGATTAACTGTCCGCCGCAAGACATGATTTTCTTCAGGTCTCGACTTTGGCGCCTCCTGGATATACATATGTTAAAAAAAGAAATTTTAATAAATCAATTTTTTTTTGTATTATATAAGCTCTAAATAAAAATTAAAAAAAAAATGTATTTTAATATATTATACAGAACATGAAAAAAAAATTATTGAATATGTTGTACTTTTTAGCTTTCCAAGGTGGTCAAGTACCTTAAAGAAAAATACCCCCAGTGGATTTCCGCAACAACTATTATTGAAATTTCTGAGAATGATTTTGAAAAACCCTGTTCAAGTAAAGCAGGACGACCAAAGGTTAGCTATACAGATGCAAAAGATCGGCTTAAGAGGAAGCTGGCAAGTGATCTTTCTTGTGAAAACAATGACGATGTTGCTTTTTTGATTCATGCAACTACTGTTCCGGCAAAAAAATCAAAACAAAGTGAATTGCGTAATTCCTGTTGGTTGTTTTGGTGAAAATGCGTCAGAAGCTCGAAATAAATTATACAAGAGAGATCGCACACAAGAAAAAATACAAGAAAAAATAATATGACCGATGTTTTCAATAGAGCAATGGATTCTTCAGACCCCTTCTTTCCAGCTTGTCTTCATCCGCTAGAGAAAAACACCGGAAAAGAGAGAAGCTACCAGAAGAAGTAATACAATTGCTTGCACCTTCAAGTGAGCTTCAAATTTTCAACCACTTGCCAGGGGGATCTGAATACGATTCGGATAATTCTAATTCCGATATATCGGAAGCAGGCGTTGTGGAGAACGCTTTAGTTTTAGATACGGAAGACTGTGATTTCGAATGATTTGCTTGGTACATATAACTTTTTATATTATACTAGCGTACCCTCGCCCACTTCGCTAGGCGATAAATTCAATGATTTGCTGAAAGAGAATAAAATTAATACGAAACAAAGCAAATTCTTTGATACAATTTAATTCGAACTTTATTGTAACACTTTTTGGTAAACAACGTTTTTGGTTTTTCCATCTTTCGCGTAACTGAATAATGACGATGGTTTGCCTACACGTGAGCAAGCTGCATACAATTGTCCATGAGAAAAAATTGGGTTACCTAAATTAATGCCGCACATTTGTAGAGACTGCCCTTGCGCCTATTAATTGTCATAGCGAAGGCAAGGTGAATAGGGAACTGCAAACGTTTGAAATCGAATGGTAAATCCGTTGGAATCAGTGGAATTCTGGGTATCAAAACGTCTTCTCCTTCTTTGTACTTCCCTTTCAAAGTCTGGTACCGTTGCAAAGTCGTGGCACATTAATGTTGCGCAGCATAATAATCGGTGCTCCAATTTTTAATCGTAAATTATGAGGTGGTAGGCCTGGCAAATCGAGTGAGTTTAAGAATTCAGTTGCATAATTTACGACATCATCTTGATCAGTAAATAGTGGCCATTGACTTACTTATATGCAACTATGTCACCAGGTATTTGATCCAAAATAGCTACATTTATATCATTTACGTCCTTATTTTTCCCAGCTAAAATTGCTCTTTCGCTGAGCCAATCATTGTTTTTGTACTGTTGAACTATGTTTGGAAATACACTCTGTATCAATGCCTCTTTAGACTGTGCAAAAGTGCAGAAATTGTTAGGCAATGTAATCATTCCTGTTGGATCGACAGACATTTGGTCATTTCCCATTTTCAGTAATTGGTGTGAAAATTCAGCTGCTGACGGATCGTTCTGTAGTTGAACACGTACGTTTGTGGTAAGTGTAAGCGTGTTTACATGCCTCCATAAATACGATGATTTTAAACATGCATTGATTTCATCTGCGGCTGTAGATTTTGGGATCACAGGTAACGTTTGCCTGAAATCATGGCCATACGATGAGCTTACATACTTTAAGAACTTTTGCCATTCCAGATGTTTTCGAAATATTACATGTTGGTGTTTCATTTACCTGCATATTCAAAGGCAACTTTAATGCAGAATGTGCTGTACGACCGCCTTCAAGTAATGTAGCCGCAATTCCGGAAATAGCGAGTGCCAATGCACTTTTACTTACTTTTTTTCTAAAAAAATTCTAAACAAACAACGTAATAAATTTAGAATTTTGTGTTCCCGAAAAGTATTGTTTTTATTGTATTAACTGAAAACCAAAATGTTGCAAAAAATCAAAACAAAACTAAATTATTTTTTTGTGTTCATTTGGTCCACATGTTCCATAAAAAGTTGATATGGTAAATAATATGCAGGGTCTGATACACGCAAATTTCCATTGACCATTATAGTGACAAAATTATCGATCACCAATTCCAACAGGATTTCAAAATCAGAGTTGGAATGAGTTGTTGTGTGGTGTACTTCTGAAAAAAATGAGAAATAAACAAAATAAATCTAAAAATTCGAATTCTAACTTTATCTTGTGTATCTTCTTATTACCTTTGAATTTTTCCAATGAAGCACCATTCATTTTAAATTTTCCAAGAATTTTTTTTATCATTTCGCGTTTCTTTCCTTTTTCATTCGATTCCAACATTTGTTCATAGCCGAAAACATCGTTTGCAAACGCATTCATTTCCATATAGAATTGGTCAAAGAAAGCATTGCTCAATTGAATTGAAACATTATTTTCATAAATACTTAGGACCTTAACTAATGCACCTTGGTACATACCTAACGCAGATATTCATCGCGACCTTGACATCGATACTATTGATGAAACAATACAAAGCGCTAGCAGAAGACACATAAATAGACTATTAACGCATACAAATCCTATGATGAGAAGACTACCAAATAAAGAAAAATCTACCCAAAGTCGGCTTAACCGTCAAACACCAACAGATCTTGCAAAATCCTTGTAATCAATTGTCAACTAATCGTATATATCATTGTTTGTTAACCACTTGCTTTTAAATAATATGTATATATTTCTTCTAAATGAGCTTGGGGGCATTGGCCCTTCAATATCACTCTCATTCCATCTTTTTGTAAATCAAATTACTTATTGTCTAACGACAGGTGTAATATTTTATGGAAGAAATAAAAAAAAAAAAAAATTTTCATTCGAATCATTTGAAATTTCTGTATACAATACATTTCTGTATCACAAATACAAAAAATTCAAAAAAAGTTGTACACATAAAATGAATGTCGATTCGAAACTTACTTTAATCTAACAATCGAGCAAGTTTTGTTTTGGACAATATTTTGATTTTTTCTTTTTTTTATATGAAGAAAATATTTAAAAGAAATTTTTTTTTGCTAAACCCCCTAGTGGATCCCTATAATATGAAAAAAGAACGAATAAAATTGGCCTCGTATCGGCCCAAAAAAATGCGGACGAACGAACATCATTTCATTTTTATATATATAGATTCAAGTGAATTTAATAATTCTGTAACTTCTCTCTCATTTCAGATGTACAGTTAATGTTATTATAAAAATAATTGTTTCAGTAAAAACGTATGTATAAATATTTGGATAATAAAATCATTTGACCACTTTTGCCTATCATATGCAAATTTTTCATTTTATGAAACCAAATTTTTACTATAGGTCCAAGGGAGGTACTCCTAGGGACTGGCCGATTTCAATTATTTTTGGTATCGTCAATACGTTTTACGAGAATAACATATTTACCAATTTTCGTTAAGATATCGCAATTTTTGGAGCTGAAATTCAAACATTTTTATTATAGGTCCAAGGGAGGTACCCCTGGGGAATGACCGATTTCATCCATTCTTGGAGTTTTTCTTAATTAAGTCATATATAACCTGTATGAGAAATTTCAATGGCCCAGTACCACTCCTTCTAATTTATGCCAAAAAATTTGAATTTCAGACCATAGTACATGGGTTTGTTTCATAGACTTTACTTTTGAGGTACCCCACAGAAAAAAGCCCATAGGTTTAAGATCGGCCGATCTAGGTGGCCAGCGTATGCCACTGAAACGCCAGTGTTAGGGTAGTTACGCTATGATTTCCCTGGGCTTGTTTGGTGTGGCGCCATATTGCTGAAACTATGTGGGGATGCAGAAGGCAGGATATTCTCTCATTAGTGACAGATAGTAATCTTTCAAAAATGGTTCAACTATTCCAAATCGTCAAATTGCAATAGTTTTTGGAAGTCGATGTGAAAATCGTTAAAAAGTGTTTAAAAGACGAAAAGTATATCTTTGAACCCAAAAACCCAAACTTAGCTGCGCGCACGGTATGACAGGACTCGAGTACAGTGGCGTAACAATAGGGTGGCATGGGAACTTAACAAAAAGATGTTTATTCATTTTTAGAGAAGCACGCGTGACGAGTAATTTTACTTACTTATGACCGGCAAAAACCCGTCAATCAAAATACCGATAATTGCAGGTTCTTATTACTTTTAAAATGCATCCATTGGTTTCTACATATTTTAGAGCGGAACGTTGGCAGCGCTGGTGAGCATTAATAATCGGGGAATTCCCCATTTATTTATTTTTTTCGTCTCGCTACTGCGGGGGTGAGTTGGCCACACTATGTTAGGGGAGTCCCGGATTTGATATTTTTTTTATGAGGGCTTCACTGACTGCGTATTCATTGTGCGAGTATTTTAACGATTGGTGATTTGTGTGTATGATTTTGTTATTTTATTGAATATGAAATTAGTGGCAAAGTAAAGTTTATTGTGAAAGTTAAATATTAAAATGTCTAGTTCCAGAAAATATTTAAGTGGGAGCGAAAAACGAAAGAGAAAGAAGGAAACTGAAAAAAAAAATAAAAAGCTACCAAAAATTAGTCAGTACTTGAAAAATGATGACTTAAATAATAAAAAATCGATTGAGCAGTGCTCCAAAAGTGAAGAATCCGAGCTTACTAAAATACCAGTGTTATCAGAAGAAGCACCCAACTTCAGTGAATATTCAGATCCAGAACAACCAGAACAAGGTATCGGCAAAAATCAAAGTAAATTATATTCTAGCATGTGAAATATTGGATCTTCGCCATCTGTAAGGGTATCTTCGCCATCTAATCAAGTGAAAAGGTTCGTGATTGAAAACGGACAATGCAAACCTGATGGCCCTTTCTTAAAAGATAGTAACAATAGATCTTTTATAGAAAAACATTACTATATTGCTTCTAAGTCTGGCGTCAAGCTTGGACATACATGGATTTCCTATTCTTTAATACTTCTGAGTGCGTATTGTGAACCGTGTTCGTTATTCGCAAATCGGGCATCTAAGAATACACAAAATGTTTGGGTTGAGGGCTATGACGACTGGAAACATATTGTGGATGGCATACAAAGACAAGAGACCAAAAATTCATCTGGATTCCTGTCTTACGTATCAACAGTAGCGACTACATGGAACACTCGATGAGCAAGAGCCTATAATCAAAAAAGAAAAATCCTTTTGGCGACAAGTACTTTCTAGGCTCCTTGATGTTACTCTGACACTTTCAACATGTAATTTAGCCTTTCGTGGCCACAGAGAAAACGCAGATAGCAGTGATCCAAGCTCCAAAGGATACTTTTTGAGTATTGTTGAGTTATTAGAAAAATACGATACGATTTTGCAAGAGTTGTTAAATAAACCAAAGGGCCAAATAAAATACTTAAGTCCGAAAACACAAAATGAGCTAATTTCTGTCCTGGTTTTAAAAGTAGAAAATGACTTATAAATGAAATAAATGAAGCACCATTCTACTCTATCATATTCGATACAACGCAAGATATTTCAAAAAATGATCAAATGTGTGAACTTTACCGTTATTGTATGATCGAAAAAGATTGTAATGGGATCCCTAAGGCACTTGTCACTAAAGAAACATTTTCAAGTTAAGGATCAAACTGCCTTAGCAATGTCCAAGCAAATTATTAAATCCATAAATGACAAAAACATTCCTCTAAATAAGTGTCGAGGACAAGGATATGATGGTGCTAATACAATGAAAGGGACTTATGGTGGAGTTCCAAAACTCGTAAAAGATGTTGAGCCAAATGCCGTATATGTTTACTGTGCTTCTCATAATTTAAATCTAGTTCCTTAAAGGGCGATATTTCTATCACTTTAAATACTTTATTTATTTATTCAAAATCGAAATTGGCTGAGTAATATTGTGCCAGCTTATACAACCAAATACATTTTTTTCGAACAATATCAAGTTTTCAAAAATGTTTTGATACCCCACATTCGTCCATTTTTAATTTACTTAAGCACTTCATGTTTTCTACTGATGACTGTCTGCCAGCTGTCTGATCCAAAATGATGCAACGTGCATCTATTTGCTTAAACTTGACTTGAGCTGAAGTGATTTCTTTATTTCTTGATTACATAGTGGAAACCACATTTATTACACCAACTGATCCTCAGTGATCTACAAGCATCAATTCTCTCTAATTACAATTTATCATTAATCCTCCACCTACACACTTTTAATTCGTGTCAAATTCCGCGCATTCTCAAGTCAATTGATGTTTTGTGTGAGCTCTACATACCATTGTTGATGATCAACTGCGATGATCGCCTTAGATCAGTTGTGATCGCTTGCATACGAAATATAAATAAAAGCATATTAAAGTTAATCGCTAATATTTTATTATATCCGGTTTAAACTAAGTAGCAGCAGCCAGCAGCTTCTAAAGTATCATAAAATAAACTGATAAGATCGGTGGAAGAATTACTTGGATGGATGTACGAGTATGTAAACATATGCCTGTGTGTGTACATAAATACAAAAAGTCCATATGCTTAAAGCTTAAGTGAATTGTAAGTGAACGAAGGTCATTCGAGTGATTTTTTTTTTAATAAAAAATAAATAAAGTATAACCTTCCATAAGGCACTTTGCAAGTGCACTTAAGTCAACAGCAGCATAAAATTTATGAGTAAGAAATTTGTGGTAAAGATTTATAGTAATTATCATAAATTTCTACAAATATTATATGTCCAAAATACTACAACACTAATCAAACGCTATTATTATATTTAGAAAAAAATCAGTTTCAAAACCACTGAGTCTCCAAAGATCACTTCGTTATCACTAGAAGATCACTTTTTATTTGCATGCGACTTTTATAACTTACCTTTACTTCCTTCAAATACTCCTTATCTCGCACACCGGTAGGTACAATTAGCAGTCGATAATGAGTTCACTTGTTGTCCCAGGCGGGGTTTCCTTTGAATTCCCACACTCCCTATTAAATGCATCCTAAACTAATTTTCGTAGCCTCAGGCGATTTCTCTTGAATTCGCTTTGATGTGGCACACGCCCTATTTACGATTACGTAAACCACAGGCAAACACTTAAATAAATACTCGTAAATGCGGAGTTCAGAGAAGAAAAACGCTCATTGTTGTTTGACGGTTAGCCACTTTTGTATGCCGATCTTGGCGGCGATCCTCTAAGTAGGTCAATATTTACAAATGTGTGATTTTGGTGGCTGCATTTGTAGCAAAGTATATTTGTAGTTGTACCTGAGAAGAGGCTGTTTTTTTGTGTTATTTTATGCGTACACGCTGTACGCTCTTCGTGGTAGTTGTTAAGTGCCGCAAGGAGATTTATTTCTAGAAAAAAGGATGTTTAATCGTTTGTGGAAGCGAAGTTGTTCAGATGTGAGGTAATTTTTCCATATTTGCTTTGTTTATATGAGGTCCAGTTAAAGGGAAATCAATGTATGCGGATATATTCTTGGAGCAAATAGAAGGAGGTACTAGAAAAGAAATATTAAAAAAATTTGAAATGAAGAAATCGATCAGGTTAATAAGGACTTTAACGACCAGCGTCCGAAGAAGAAACCAACTTTTACAATTTTTTTCGGAGTTTGGGAAAAAATGCTTCAGTGTTTCTTCGAATGAATTGATTAGAAAAGTTTGAAGTACGAAAAATTATGTAAAAATAACAAATCAGGAAAGATGAGCAAACTGTATTTCGCCCCCACAGAAGCCGCTTTGACTAAGCCCACACTCTTTGCATCATAGTAGAAAAATCAGTTGAGTAGCGCTCCCAACTTTACATGTTGTTTGTTGACTTCACGAAAATATTCGGCACAATCAAACGAGACTCTATACGGCTGGCTTTAGATAGAAAGGGAGTTCCCGCTAAGATTGTTAGCCTCTTCAGAGCCCTTAATGAAAATTCCGAACTGGCAGTGCTTCACAATGACAATATCAGCGCCCCATTCAGCACCAACGCAGGCGTAAAGCAAAGTTATCATCTGTCGCAAATTCTATTCGCCATCGTCATAGACGACGTCATTAGCCAATTGACACACAAAAGAGGGCAACGTATGGAGTATCACCAGACATTTTGAGGACGTGAACTACATCGAAGACATCTGCCTCTTCTCTCACAAACTCACTGACATGCAAGCGAAGGTGGACTGGAGGTCAACATCGGCAAGACGAAGACTACAAGAGAGTCAACCACAACAAACCACGTCACAGAAAGGTTGATGGGTGCTTGGTGGAATTTGTTGACTTGGCTGCTCTATAACGGCAGACGGCAGAGAAGATTAAGATGCTAAGGTGCATGCATTTAGTATGGGCGGATGCGCAAATCTCCAGGCGCTTTATACTGCGAATATTCAGCTCTTGTCGAAGTCAGTATGTGCCAAAACTACCCCGTGATTCCTAGTATGCGAAGTGAATATCTACCTCAAAGTGTCGAGCTTTGGCAGAGGACTACATCTCCCTCGTATCAACATTTCAGAGCAACCAGATTATTTTACCCTCGCAGGGCAATGGATCCACACATAGCCACTTTGGAGCAGGTGTAGTAGCCACAAACAGAGGGCATTTTTTAAAAGCATTTTTTTATTGTTTGGGAAACTTCTTTTGCTGTTAGCTCCTATATGATTTCCAACTTTTATATTTAATTTTTAATGATATTTTGAAACAAAGAAAGCAAAAATTTTTAGTTCAGGCGATTCAGTGTACAAAAGCAGACAACAACTATGCATATTCAGTTTATTCCTACTTTATTTGTTATTATCGAAAAATCCACCTGCCATCCTTTTGCTTACCAAAAATTCCACTGAATTTCAAAGTGCCAGTTTTACTTAAAATTCCACTCTTGTCTCCTGGCTTTTTATTTGTTTTATTTTTTGGCTGCATGTATGTATATGCACTCATACATACAATCGTGTGTATGCGAAGGCCGTCGTCTTTACTTTGTGCGCCAATAAAAATGCGCTTAAATCGTTAAAAATGCATTACCATCAATTTTTGATGCATTCCTTTAAGAGCATTAAGGGTTTTTGCTTCGGCTCAAAAAAAATTGATTTAGAACAATAGATAATAAAATAATCGCTCTCTGCTGCCTGAGGACGAGTGTAAGAATTTATTTGGTTTTTAGCCGGTGGGGTGCGGTACACCAGTTTTATTTTGGACAAGCAGT
This sequence comes from Anastrepha fraterculus, assembly GCA_037575425.1. NCBI lineage: Eukaryota > Metazoa > Arthropoda > Insecta > Diptera > Tephritidae > Anastrepha > Anastrepha fraterculus. The sequence continues at coordinate 217,134 of JAYXIM010035372.1, read as the reverse complement.
TTTATAGCATTTTTTTTTTTATTTAAAAAAGCAATAATTATATATAATATTAATGTAGTAATAATAAAATATAAAATAAATATAAATAATTATGAATAATAATAAAGCGTTGGCTGCAAGGCCGTAGAGTTTTTTATAAAATGAAGTTTCGTACATTTTGAACCAAGTGGGTCGCGAAAAAAAATTTCTAGCCCTTAAATTAAAAAAAATAAAATAATAATAATATATTTAAAAGGTTGTAGCAAAGTGAGAGCTTCGAGTAGCGTTGTTGTTGAAACTTTGTGAATTTACTTGTCGGAATAACACAAACACCCAAACTTTGACAAAGTCCATATGACTCCAAGTTGTAAACTTTGTACCCACACAATTCAGTGAATTTCATCACAATTTTCAACTTTTTTTGAAATCCATAATTTATAAACATTTTTTATAAGACTTTTGAGTACGTAATTTTATACCCCATCGAATTTTAGTAGGTATAATAAATAAATTTATTAAATGTCTGAAAATCGCGTGAATTTTTGGAATTTTTTCTTGTTCACGGTGCTGAACTTTTTAAAATTGAAATCACAGAATTTATATGGAAGAAAATGCCTAATACCATTAAAGAAAAATATTATTAAAAAGCAATTCGTTTTAACGTATCTGGACCTTTCAGTTTATTATGCTAAAATTGAATGTCTTTTAAGTCTGTTTAAGTCTGCGTACTCAAAAGTTTTGTAAAAATTCTTATTAAAAAGTAGAAGTTTTTGATGAAATTTTCCTGAATTTTATACAAATATTGCAACGTTGGGTCTTATAGCTTGTGTTAAGTAATTAACTATATTTTTGATAGATAAAAGTTAAAATTCAATGTCGAAATTTATTACTACTCTCCGTGTGTATTTTTTTGGACTAGTGTGTGTAGTTCCTATTTTCAGTTTCTCATCCTCATAAGGTAATAGTCATGGTCCTGGTAGTCGACTGGATTTTGGCTCCTCAGAACATCTGAAAGAAAAACGTTAAACTCATTATTATTTTGTAGGTTCGTCATTCTGACAGGTGCTACAGTGGGCAAATTTTTTTGAAAAATAACAAAATCGCGCACTTTCGAAAAATAGGTATGTTTTTCATATAGAAATCAGGGCTGACTACCAGGCGAGACTACTACCATAAGCTCAAGCATATGACCGGATGACATTGCCGCAGATGATTCTACTATAGATGAAGAAGTAAGTATACTTTGCAGCTCATTGTGTGGAAATTCAAAACTTAGCTTAATGTCTGAAATGTTACTGATAATTCTTACTTATCATACCAATTATTGCAGAGAGCGTGGCCCACTCGGCAAGTGAACCTGATGGCAACGACATAAACTGCTTTCTTGAGGATCCATCGGATAGTACAGAAGCTTTTTTTATTAAAAATAACAAAAATAAATAACAATTAAATATTTTCCATATTTTTAGAAAAATATGCAGAGGAACAATATTTTCTATTTTTCAATGCATTGGTTTCACGCTTTCGTACATAAAATCTGACACTTAATTTGTCTTCCAGCACTCAATTTTCGCTTTTCTCATTGCAGAAAATTTCTCGTTTACCCTCTGAATCTGCTGAATCCAGCCCAGACTCTTATGAAGTAAAGCTCAGGTATAAAGAGAGAAATTTCCTTCGTGTAGTTATAATATTGACTTTCAATCATGATTTCGAGCGAAAAAGAGCTGATCGACTCAAACTTTTGCGTAATTAAAAACAAAAAAACAAATAAATAATTGTATGGAAATATCTAAAAAGGTCTAATACTCGTATTAAGGGCTAAAGAAGTAACCCGTAGACGAATTGCGAAATGCTAGTGGAAAACAAATTGCATTCGAAGGAAAAAATTGTAAAAGTGCGTGACTAAAACAAAAAACTTGGCAATTTCAACTTTTCTATTCATCACGTCACTTAATTTAAAATATCCACAAGTATATAGGGCAACTTCAGACTTACATAGGTATGTATTAAATTGCTATTAATAAAAGTTTTTGTAAAAAGCCATGGAGTTGTCGTAAATGATTTGTGCAATTTTTCTAACTTTTTTATTAAGATATATTTGGTTCGACGAGACTCTGCCATTTTATTCCATCTCCAAATAATCTTTGGCCCACCGTAAAGTCCAATGCCATTCTCGTGATGCTACCTGTTGATTTTTTAAGTGTGTGGCATATCCATTGCCACTTTCTGCGTTTGATTTGCCATATAATTTGTTTCTCATTCGCTGATCTCCACAGCGCGTCATTGTTGATGGTGTTCGGAGATTTGCGAACTTGCCCATACTGTACGAGTTGGCCCGAACACCGCCCCTTCTTTGTTTAACCCGCAGTTCACATTGTCATGTGCTCCGCTGTCTGACGTGATTGTGCCGCCGAGATATCAAACCCTTTCGACATTTTCCACTGGGTACCCGTCATTGTGCTTTATTGTAGTTGACTCTCATAGCCTTTGCCTTGGCGATGTTGACCTCCAATCTGACAGTGCGTGTCAGCGTGACTAGTCTGTCGGCCTTCGCTTGCGGGTAAGTGAGTTTGTGAGAGAGGAGGCAGGTGTCATCGGCCAGGTCCTCAACATGCGAAACTCTTTTGTCTAGGGTGCGTTGGCTCATGATGTCGTCTAGGATGATGAAGAAGAGAAAGAGCGTAGGGGGATAACCTTGCCTTCCGCCTGCATTGGTGGCGAATGGGTCACTTATGTTGGCGTTGTGAAGCACTGCTAGTTCGGAGTTATGATAAAGGGCTCTGATGAGGCGGATTATCTTAGCGAGAACTCCCTTTCTATCCAAAGCCAGCCAGTCTCGTTTGATTGTGTCGAAAGCCTGTAAAGCGGGGAGCGCACTTATCTGATTGTTCTACTAAGAGGCGAAGAGTGTTGAAGCTTGGCCAGCACAACTTCAGTAAGGGCGAAACCCAGCTTGCCCGTCTCTTAAATAACGTGCGATACATTGGCGTCTGGTTTGTATGATCGTGACTAGGATTTCGTAGATGTCCTTGAGCAGGGTTATTCCTCGCCAGTTACCGCAGTCACGCAAATTGTCTTTCTTGGGCAGCTTCACGATGGCGCCTTTTGTCCAGGACGGAGGTAGCTTTTCATTTCCCCTGACGGCGGTGCTGGGGTGATGAAGAATCTCGACTAAAATTTGCGGATCGGCGCTTAATACTTCTGGCGATATGCCATCTTTGCCCGCGGCTTTGTTGAACTTTAGCTTCTTAATTGAATCCTCGATCTCTACTAGACCAAGACTGGGTGTTGTTATTTTGCTGCTGACTGTTGTGCATATCACTTCAATCCTAGATCCACTGCTAAGGGCAATGTTGCTAATTGCTTAAGAGTTTTCTTTCCATTTACTGATCCGGTTATCATGAGAAATCAGTATATGGTACTTTATCTCTTATCGGCTGATTTCTACTACTCTGCTGGTTCGTCAGGCGGCCAACTCTGCGGTACAGCTGCCTCATATTGTTTGCTCCTGCTGCCGCTGCCGCACTGCTAGTAAGATCTTCAGTGAACTTTTTCGTATTGTTTCTGGCCGATTTCTTTACTATCTTCGCCGCCTCTCTGTAGTAATATCAGAGCTGTAAGTAAGTAGTATCAGAAATTCATGATTTAACGCGAAAGGCGCTCATCATTTCTGTTCTGGTCGCAGGGTAGCGCAGCAGCTGGACATTGAAATGCTTGTGTCTATGCAGTGTGTTAATCAGGAATTACTTGCATAGTAATGCCCCTAATTATCTAGGACGACTTTTCCAGCAAATTTGTGTAGAATATAGTAAACATTTCCAACTTCTTTTTTTCCTTTCTCTTTATAAAAAAGTATTTTTTGCGCGAAATGACACATCAATTTGACATCTGCTGTCATTTAGGCAACTGTCAAGCCATTGATTGCATATTTTCGTTTGCTTTCTTACAGACATATCTTAATAACCTACATTCCCAACAAAAAGAGAGACATCAACGTCAGATGCTCTACATACTTTGAACGCTATCGATATGCCGATATACGGGCATCCATACATAAATTTAATGCCACAGAACTACCTACATAACAATGTCACTTGTCACAATTTTACACTCACACATTTATACATGACAATATTTATAGCCACACTACACTTTTCACCCTCTCATTTACCGCCATTCACCTTCACTTTGACAAGGTAATAAATTTAGAAGAATTTTTGTAATTTCAATTTTTGAGCGCAAAAAAAAAATAATAATACAAACACAATAAAATACAAAAAAGAGTAAATTGCCACATTAGCGTCTGCCTTCTGCTAGCAACAAAATTGTCAATAAACACGTTAACGCGCGCCGCTGCTGCAGTGCCATTGCAGCTGATTTACCACTTTTCGCGCACCCCTAACGCTTCCTACCCACCGCCTACGCGCTGTCAACTGCTCACTGCTTTGTGCGGCGTTGCTATTCTTTTCCGCTTGCCAAGCGATTATTGTCGCTAAACAAACGATCAAATGACAATTTAAAAGTTTTTTATTTAACACTAAATCCCCTCCGCCTGCCGCGCGTGCCCAACCACCTTGCAATGAGCCACAGCTACGAACAAACAAACGCCTTTTTATTTCCTACTCAATACTGTATTTTGGAATTTTCAATTTCCCTTGCACAGCCAACATTGGCAGTTGACAATGACGCCGTCACTGCCGCCTTTCGCGGGAGAAATTACCAGGCAGTCAACAACCCTTTCGCTGTTCAATAAAGGGAGTTGAAGAATGCGCGCAGCGAAAAGTGTTGGCGGTGGCGTGTGCGTGTGTGTGTGTATGTGTTCTCTACGGCTTTTCAATAACTTATCGTGTCTTTGCAACAATGCTTACAACAACAACACTGCATGCAACATACATTTTTTTCACTGCCACACAATGCCAAAGGAACTGCCTGAAGTTATGACTTGCTCCCCAAGGAATTTCTGGCATTTTTCAACAGGCCGCCAGCGTACACCGACGGTGGCAAGCGATTGGGAGCACAACAACAAGTCATTCCTGTCGTTTATGTAGCGTAACGACTTCTGGCTTGTTCTGTTGGCGGACCCTAGCATTCGAACGCTGCTTTGCTTAGGTTTTTTTTGTGTTGCCCTTGTACACTCCTTTCTTGACTAATTTTTTGCCACTGCAATTTTCCATTTTTTTCTCCACAACTCTTTTTTGAAACTTTCCGTGTAAGTTGACACTGTTGACAGTTTATATTTTGACAGTTTATTTAAACGTCTTATTTTTGTTCCAAATACCTTTCCTCAGACATAATTTGCGCGCATGGCGAATATGTCAATTTCATGGCTTCCTGTTTCTTTAGCTCAAATATTTTTTTATTGCTTCTTCACCATTGAGGTTTGCCGTTGACGATACTTTGATCAATTTATTATGTAATGCCAGTTGTGTTGGTGATATTTGACAATTGAAATTATAGCTGCGAGCATATGTTTGTGCATGTCTCTATAGAGGAATGACTAGACTGGTAATAATAAGAGCCTTTGTAGTACGAGCAGCTCTAACTGCCTGAAGCTAAGCCGTGAGCTAAACGAAACCGATGCAGAAATTAGTTTTTTTCTTCTATTTTTATATCAATAACTGCAAACATGCAAATAATAACGGACTAGTCCCATTTGTAGGCCCAAAGCACTTCCACCAAGTAGGCCAGCGGTCACAGTCCACGCTGCCGAAAACAGAGTAAGAATCTCTTTGGAAGCGATACCGGCACAATCTACCAGCTCTTAAGCATCTCAGCGCACTTTTGGGATCTTACAACCGAAAATGTTTTACGGACGAGCTTAACTAAGTATGAGCAAAAAATTATACGGAAATTCTGACAGCGACATTACAGGCTCAACTGTCAGCTAACTAAACCGAGACGTTAAATATTGAAGGCGAATGATCATCTTATAAGCTTACAAGCTACGGCATAGGTACATTAGCCCCACCACATTTTTACTATTTTTCAATTTTTTTTTTATTGCTCATTATTTTTTTTATAAAAGTAAGTTTAGCAGTCATATAAATCCAAATTTTAAATTTTATACAAAATTAAAGTTTCTAATTCTATCATAATTCCAAAACTCAAAAACCAAGGCTGACGAACTTACCAAGTAAGGATACTTGCGTCAGAATATAATTGGGCAAAGCTTGCTTTCAATTTTTGGATTGATTCTGAAAAACGCTTGTCCTCACCACAAAGTACAAATGGTCCATTATTGTTGAGCACAATTGTTGTAGTTTCAGTAATCACTAAATTTTAGATAAGCAGCTGATTAGGCTACACGTCCGAGTCGCTAACGAGGCTGCCAGCTTAGACTACAGACCAGCACTTCTGTCTTAAAGGCCGCTAGTAATCTGGACATAGACGGTTAACTAGGGACTTTTCGGCTGTCTAAAATTCTCCAGCACTTAAAGTTGTTGTAGTATCCTCTTGGTGAGTTATAAAGGGTACACCCCTTGTTGGTTCGTCTGGTGCAATCTCTGCTGTACAGTCCTGCTCCATTAGTCGTGGAACTGCTCTCTCTGACCCAAGAATACAAACTAGGTTTATCCCATGAGTTGACATAGGTTTTTTGGATGTGGTGCTAAGAACCAAAGTGTAGAGTTAGGCTTTCGGTGGCAACCAGGTCCTGTTTTTGTTTTAGTGGATGAGGTAGGGTTTAAAAGCCTGCGCACTTAAAGCTACCGCCGTCAACTGCGTCGAATGGTGAGACCACTAAAACGATCCTTTCTACTCTTCTGGGGATACTCCCTTTCAGGAACTATTTAAGGCATTATTTCAGTAGGGCCCAGAACAGCGTTCATGAAATGGACCAATACTATTTACACTCGTCTGGGTCCACCATATTTGCAGCCAGCTTCACGCTACATGAGTGTTATATGAGTGGTATGTGGGGCATGCTTCCAGGTTCCTCCCACATGGAGGTTATATGCTTTCGATAGTTTCTTTTGCATCTGCAGCAAAACAGAAATATCGGAAGATGTTGCGATAATATTGTAGCGTCTTATACCGTCGTGAGCACTCGACTCGAGCGTCTGCGACAAGTTCTTTTCAAAGACCGCGGGCTATACGAGGTCCGACTGCTAATGCTACTCTCTGTCCTAAATCCCTACTTTATTGTAATGATGAAATTGTATTTTGGCTTTGACTTTTTTTGGTATTAATTATAAATAAATTTAACGAAAGCGTTGGCTACTAAGGCCTTCTTGAGCTTTAATTTTTATAAGGCTGTTTTAGAGACAACTTGCATTTAAGTTTAGCTAAGATTTGAAATTTTAGGAAAACGTCAATACTGTCTGAGTTTGCTGATCTCAGATGGTCAGAGGGTTTACTGTTGCCAAAAACTGTTGTTCGGATCTGGCATACTATACGGTATTTACTCAGGAGACTCTGGCCTATTGCAGTATGAGCGGGGACCAATTAATAAATGCCGATATATGGAAAATGAAGCCTAATTCTTAGTCGTAAAACGGTCTTCATACCTCTCCAAGGAGAGTCAGATGGGAAAATTGGTTAAGTTTAAGGGGGTTATTTAAAATGTAGTAGTGTTGATAGGTCGTCATCAGAGTAAGCAGTTCTCATCCGAAGTTTTTCGTAGTTTTTCATTGGGGGAGATTTTTACGTGGTCGGTCAGCATACAACCAGATATCCTCTGATGCTTCGTCTCCCCACATTAAATCGCTCCCAAACGGTTGTTCAGAAGCTACCCAAGGAATATTGGGCGAATCTCAAAGGTTGTGAGCTGCTTGGACCGTTTGCAGAAGAATCGTCCTGGCTACTCCCAGGTGAATGGCAATCAGGGACTTTCTACACACGGAACCATCCTCCTACCAAGAAGAAGAATAAGAAGTGTTGATAAGTAGCGCAATCGTTCGCGAGTATGTGGGCTGAAAAATAAATAAATTAATAATTAGAAAAATATATTTACCTTTTTCTATTATGTTCGGTTTTATATAAGGGTAAAATTGATTATCCTGTCCTTCTCAGCAGAGTTAACTTTATTCTTTATTCACGACTTATACGACTTTCCGCGCTTCAGACAGAGTTATGGTGACTTTAGCCCCTCGGAATAAAACTTCGATTTCTAACTGGTTAGTAACCCAAGGGCAAAAAGTTTATGAACTTAAAGCAAATCCACTTTTAGGCATTCGACTACAAAATTACTCGTTGGAGAAAGTGTGAAACCCCTACGAAGAAAAAAGCTGGTATTATTAAAGCACTTAAATTCAAATTGAAAAAGCTAAGTTTGCACAATTATGAAAATGTCGCAGTATTTATTTTTAGGTGTTATTTTCTTGACATTTTTTTACTAATTTTATTTATTAACTTTTTTTTACTATTTTCAACTCACACGCAAGTGACAACACTAAATAACAAATAAATAACGGAAGAGTTGACTGAAAGGTGTTATGTGTGATTTCTTTCGGTTTTAATTTGGTTTATAATTTTTTTTTAATTTCTAGCAGAAACAGGAAAACAGTTATTAACGAAAATTGGCTATTGCAGTCAATGGTTGAGGGAGGAGCGGAGGTAAGCGAGAATGGGTGATTTTTAAGTATATGAAATTATAGAAAAAAAGATACTAATATACAGGAAGAGCATGCAGGAATGTGTAAAAGCAAGATAGGTAGAAAAGAAAAGCAAGAAGGTAAGAGCGAAGTGTGGGAAGTGGCACAAATAGACGCTGGTACAAGTCGAACGCTCATTAAAGCAATTTTTGAAGCTCGAAGTGTGACAAATAATAAACAATTACTGTAATATACTCAAAAGGGGGAAGCGTTGATTTCGTCAGACCGAAGTTAATATGCACCTATGGAAAGAAGAAGGGATACCTTCTGCAAGTGCACAGTTTGGGAAAAATGTGAATTAATGAGTTAGTGAGCGAAATAGTGAGGAGAAAGAGGGTGGGTGGGTCGTATTGACATATGTGTGAATGTATTTGTGTTAATGTGCTTATAGATTGAGTTTGTGGCCACGTTGTCAAATTAATTCGGGGAAGTATTTCTCGAAATTGAAAAAAAATTAAAGTAACTTTCTAATTCATTTCCTAAACTTTAATTGCATATTAACTCCTTGCCTTATGAATCAAGCGACGATTGTGTGTGCCACTTTCGATGAAAGCTTTTCTCACACATAAAAATAGTCTCATATTTTATATGAAGTTCTCACTTTTCGACAGAAAAAGTCATCACCTGTCAGATACGAGGTTCTCATTTGAGGCACGAAAGTAGGACCACGTCTTCCACACGTTGTTTTAAGGCAAAAGATTAATGAAGGTTTGTATCCAAAGACCTTTCCTTTAACTCTTACTCTTCTGTGAAAAGTTTACCAAGTGGTCGCTCAAGCCACTACCCATATGCAAAGTTTAAGAAAATAGTGGCCAATTTTTGTTTTTAATTTCAACCGCTGTGTGCATTTGATGACGTAAAGTAAAATGCACAATTTTTTTTACGTATTTTTTTAAGAATTTTTGTTTTATAAAATAATTTTTTTTTTAACTTAAACCTACTAAAATCTAATGAATACATTTAATGACGAAAATTGAATTAAAAAAATGTTTACTTAAATTTTTTAAGAATTTTTGTTTTTGTAAAATACTTTTTTTCAACTTCAATAGACTCAAATTTTTTTCTTTCAATTAATACATTTTATAATAAAAAGTAAATGGAGACATATTTGTTTTGACTTAAATTTTTAAGAAATTTTTTTTTTATAATTTTTTTTTAAATGGTTTTTTTTGAAACTGCAACGGTCTCAAATGTTTTTTTCTATCAATGGATACATTTGATGACGAAAAGTGAATAAAAAATAATTAATTTGGTTTAAGTTTTTTAAGAAATTTGTTTATAAAATAATTTTTTTTTTAATTTCAACGGCCTCGAAAATCTTTTCTTTCAATGGATACATTTGAGGACGAAAAGTAAATATAAAATATTTTTTTTAATTAAAGATTTTAAGATTTTTTTTTTTTTTTATAAAATAATTTTGTTTTCAACTTAAAGAGGCTGATATTTTTTTAATGAATTCATATAACGACGAGAGGCGGCCGCCGTAGCCGAATGGGTTGGTGCGTGATTACCATTCGGAATTCACCGAGAGGTCGTTGGTTCGAATCTCGGTGAAAGCAAAATTAATAAAAACATTTTTCTAATAGCGGTCGCCCCTCGGCAGGCAATGGCAAACCTCCGAGTGTATTTCTGCCATGAAAAAGCTCCTCATAAAAATATCTGCCGTTCGGAGTCGGCTTGAAACTGTAGGTCCCTCCATTTGGTGAACAACATCAAGACGCACACCACAAATAGGAGGAGGAGCTCGGCCAAACACCTAACAGAAGTGTACGCGCCAATTATTTTTTTTTTTTTTTTTATATAACGACGAGAATTAAATTACGCATTCTTGTACTTAATTTTTTAAGATTCTGTTTTTTTAGTAAAGTATCTTTGTTTTCAACTCAAACGTACTCAAATCTTTTTTTTCAATGAATACATTTAATGACAAAAATTAAAAGAAATTTTTTGTTTTACTTAAATTTTTTGAGACAAAAATGTATCTGTAAATGTAAATGTAAAATCTTATAAAATATTCCTTTTTTAACTTGAACGGACTCAAATTTTCTTCTTTCCATGGATACATTTGATGACGAAAAGTAATGAAAAAAAGTTTTTTGAAGAAATTTGTTTTGTTAAATAATCTTTTTTTCAACTTAAAGGGATCAATTGTTTTTTTAATGGATACATTTTATAACGGAACGTGAATTAAAGAAAATGTTTAGAACATTTTTGTACTTAATTTTTTTTTACTTAAATTTCTTAAGAAAATTTTATTATATACTATTCATCGTCAAATGTTTAAATTAAAAGAAAAATAAATTTGATCCGTTTAAGTTGAACAAAAGTATTATTTTTCAAAAACAATTTTTTTTTTTACTTAAAGTTTTTAAGAGAATTTTTTATAAAATAGTTTTTTTCTTTCAACTTCAACGGACTCAAACTTCTTTCTGACAATGGTTCGTGCCAAATTGAATGTAAAACTTTTTTTTTAATTCCAAGTTTATATATTAAGAGTGATAAGTCCAAAATAAATTTTTCTTCAAATTATTTGTTTTAAGAAAATTTTATAAATTATAAAGAAGCTTATGTTGAACAAAAGTTTTGTACAAGTGAATACTATTTTTTAAATAATATTATAACTTGCGTCCGACACCGGCAACTAATAGGTTTAATACAGGGTGGCGCACGAATCGTGCTACAAAAACAAAACGTAATAACTTTTTTTCTAATCAATGTATTTAACTTTTTGTTTTTTTATTGTATAGATAATTCAATTTTATTTTATGTCACTAATTAGTTTTGAAAATAATAGAACGTAAATGACCTCCATGCTCATTCACGCATATGCGACACCTGATGAGAAAATTGTTCATTGCGCACTGAAGGGTTGAAGTCGGGATCGCCTCAATTATTGTTGTGATGGACTGCTTCAATTCAGTCAAATTACTTGGTTTTGTTTTATACACCTCTTGTTTGAGATAACCCCATAAAAAAAATCTGGTGCAGTGAGGTCAGGTGACCTTGGGGGCCAGCGGAAAGTGGAATTTCTGGATATCAATTTATTTCTAAATTTTCGTTGGAGCTCCTCCATAACCGGTCTGGCTATATGTGCAGTTGCTCCATCTTGCTGGAACCAAATGCTGTTAAAAGGGATACGTCTTCGCCGCAGTTCTGGATAAAAAAACTCCTTCAACATGTTTAAATAACGGTCCCCATTTACAGTCGCTGTTACACCGTTTTCTTCGAAGAAGTATGGCCCGACAATGCCCCTTGATGAAACTGCGCACCACACTGTGACTCGTTCTGGGTGCAGTTCCATCTCATGGAGTATTTGATTTGATTGACTCCATATACGGCAATTTTGCTTGTTTACATTGCCGTTTAGATCAAAATGGGCCTCATCAGACATAAACAAGCAATTTATGAAGTTGTTGTCTTCTTCGGCCATTTCAATAATTTTTTGGCAAAATTCCAGGCGAATAGGCAAATCCAGAGGGTTTAATTTGCTTGTGATTTGAACTTTGTACGGAAACAAATTTAAGTCATCATGAACTATCCGCTGCAATGACCGTCTGCTAACTCCAATTTGCGCCGACAAGTTACGAGTCGAAACTCTTGGATTTGCCTGAATTGACGATGCTACAAGCCGCGATTGTGGCTTCGACCCGAACATGGGGATCTCGATGGTACGGTCTGCGTGCGATGCTTCCAGATTCAGCAAACATGTTCACCAGCCTCATAATGGTCCATCTGCTCGGGGGAGTGCCGCCAAACTCCCGCCTAAATTCCCTTTGGACGGAAATGATGGACTGCAAAGCATGGTACCGCTGCACTATCCAAATCCTCTTTTCGGTATCCCAAGCCTCCATTTTTTGTAAATCTAAATACTAATCTGCAAAATAAAAAAAATAAAAAGCCGATTACTCACACAGAAAAAAAGTTATTACGTTTTGTTTTTGTAGCACGATTCGTGCGCCACCCTGTATGTATATATATAATTGGCGCGTACACCAGTTTTGGGTGTTTAGCCGAGCTCTTCTTCCTATTTGTGCAGTGCGACTTGATGTTGTTCCTCTAATGGAGGGACCTACAGTTTCAAGCCGACTCCGAAAGGCAGATATTTTTTATGAGGAGCTTTTTCATGGCAGAAATACACTCGGAGTTTTGCCATTGCCTGCCGAGGGGCGACCGCTATTAAAAAAATCGTTTTCTTAATTTTGGTGTTTCACCGAGACTCGAACCGACGTTCTCTCTGTGAATTCCGAATGGTAGTCACGCACCAACCCATTCGGCTACGGCGGCCGAAATTAATAAATGTGATAAAATAGAGAATCATGTCCTACCCGAGTATTTATTTATTTATTTAATGTCTAACAAATTGAAGATGGCAGCTACAGAATTAGGGGCAACTCGGAATTGAACGAACTTATCCAAGACGAGACAGCTGCGCTGCTGAATGCGCTGTAAGGGAAGCCATGACTGGAAAATAATTGGTGCGAATGCGAAGGGAAGACCGAGAAACCGATGGATAGTCGCAGTAGGAAGCAGCAATGGGAATTCGCAACTACGAAGGAAAAGCAAGCGCTAGAGCACTTTGGAGGAGTTTTGTGAAGGAAGCTTTGACGCACCCCGCGTTGTAATGCTGTGAATGATGATGAATGTCTAACAAAATTCAGAACAGACATTTAAGATATAATTTAGTGTCATGTCCACTGGTTCTGAACATCACTTCTTTCGGTCGACAATGCATAGGTGGGCTGATCAACAACTCCTTGCCCACTCCCAAGTCATTCTAATGTAATACTATACATATAAAACTCAATTCTCTCTGAGTTCCTTTTGGTCTTACTGCTTTTGAGCGCAAATATTTTGCAGCCAGTTTTTACTTTTAAGTTTTATTAAATATTTCTTTCCTAATTCTATATTTTGCCTCATCAACATCAACCAACTCGCTCGTGTGTAACGCAAGCTTGCTTTATTTCCCGCCCTTGTCTTATCTGATTACTTTTTACCATCTACTTACATCTACGATTTCTACGACATTTTTCCACATATCGACACGCCACTGTCGCTGAATGAAGCTGAAAAATCAAATAATCTACAACACTTTTAATGGCGTGCTTCCCCGCAATATAAATTCAATGCGAGCGCAGAAACTGACTAATTGCGTTCAGTGGCAGGCAGAGCTTGAAAATGCGTACATACCTATACACATGCAATGGCTGGTACTCGCGCACGTCAGTTGCGTTGCGGAAGTGCGCAAGCGACAGTAATACTGAAACCCAAGCCAAATAACCATTACAGTGCGATTATAAAATACTGCTTTTTAATAAAAGTCAAAGGCAAAAAAGAAACAACAAATTATAAAAATAGTCTCAAGAATTTGTACTGCAGCTGTAGGTACTAAATAAACAAAACAAAATAGAAGAAAAGAAAAAAAACACCGAGTTGAATTTACTTGAAAAAAAAAAGAAGTCAACAAATTAAAATTAAAAACGCATGCATGTACTTGTTCGTACACCTTTTGTTCTGTCATGTTTGAGTTCGTCGTTCGCTTTGGAGCAATTAAACGTAACAAAAGCGCGTTCGTTGCCTAAGTCTTTCGTTTGGTAGGCTTGGCGCTTCTTCACTTTGGCTACGCCTTAATGCTTCACGTAGCTGCTGCGATTCTGTTGCGTATTCGCAGTCGCGGCGGTGGCGGTGCCATTGTGACAATGCTGGGGTTAGTGCTGGCGCTTCTATGCAAAAGTTTTGTATGCGTCAGTTGTGAATATATATTTTTTCACATTTCAAATTAGTTTTTAAACAATTCTCATACTTAATAATCAGAATTTTTTCATTTATAATAATGTGCTGCACTTATCAAGTTCAATGACAATAGACAGGTTTTTTGCTACCTGTTATTTTTTAGTTAACTCTTGTAACTCTTTAATAACTTTATTTTCTTGTTGATTGGCGCGTTCTAAGCTCAAGCGATTTTGGCTGAATTTAACAAAGCGCGCCAGTCGTTTCCTTCTCGTATTGCAAGTCGCCTGTTGGACGTTACTAAATTAAGTTAAGCACTTCTCCACTTTATCTTTCCAACGCTAAGAAGGCTTTCCTCGTCCTCTGCTACCACCAACTGGTACCGCATCGAATATTTTCGGAGCCGGAGCTTTTGCATCCATGCGGACGATATGAACTAGTCAACGGAGTCGCTGGACGTTTACTCTCAGCGCTTTTTTTGTCGCCGTTCATTGTTATACCGTCTTCGATAGTCGCTATCACCAACGAGCTAAGGTCCAAAAATTTCCCGCATAAACTTTCTCTCAAACACTCCAAGAGGCTCCTCATCGGATGTTGTCATCGTCCAAACTTCTGCGCCATACAATAGGACGGGTATGATGAGAGCCTTACAAAGTGTTAGTTTTGTTCGTCACGAGAGAGCTTTACTACTTAATTGCCTACTTAGTCCAAAGTAGTATGTAGTTGCTGGCGACAGATATTTTTCGTCAATACTGACATTATTATTGTTACATATTTCTCTATATCTCAGAAAAGTCAGACCTAACAGTGGGGTTCTTGAGATCAATGATGTGAATATCATCGACATACGTCAGCAATTGTACGCTCTTAAAATGAATTGTGCCTGAGTGATTAAGTTCAGCGGCTCGTATGATCCTCTCCAACATTAGATTAAAAAAACTACACGATAGCGAGTCACCCTGTGGGAAACCTCGTTTGGTCTCAAACGGCCGGGGATACCAAACTCAGACATCGCGTTATAGAGTTTACTCCTTTTCATGCTTTCGAATGTGACTTTAAAATCTACGAAAAGAAGGTGGGTGTCGATTCTTCTTTCATTGGTCCTTTCCAAGCTTGACATTATGTGAATTCTTCATCAATAATGGATTTTCTAGGCCTAAGGCCCAATGAGTTAGTTAATGGTAGGCTTCAGATTTTCGTATAATACCCTCGATAGAACTATGTAAGCGATATTTTAGTTAGATAGATTACATTTGTGGTTTGTACTTGGACCTCATGGCCTTTTCACAGGGCACAGTCATCATAGCACTTGCACCGAACCCAGTTTTCTCACTAAACTTAAGATAGAGCTGGGATAGGCTAAGCCGCAATTGGCCGAGATGTATCAACCTTCTCTGCGCTATGGAGCAGCATTCAAGAAGAAAGTGTATTAAAGCATCGGTGAAAGATCAAAATGAAGAAAAAGATTTTTCTAATAGCGGTCGTCTCTCGGCTCGAAACTGTAGGTCCCTCCATTTGTGGAACAACAACAGGACGTATACCACAATTAAGAGGAGGAGCTCGGCCAAACTACGTGTTGAAGGGTGTCGCAGAAATGACAAAAGCTCAATACTATGCAGATGCCTACACTATCTGCAATTGTCTGCGAGGGAGGTATATGAGTTTGCCAAACCTCTTTTGATTGTACCCCGCTGTAGGGACTTCATCTGGCATAAGCTCCTAATTTGGTGCCAGCTATCCTCCCGTAGCCTTTACGCGATATTTAGGAGAATTGCTTATTTCTATCACCAGAATTAAAATGGTGCGGCATTGCGTAGCCTATGAGTCACTATAAAATAAAAATAGAATTTTCCTTTATAGAAATTCCAATAATACTTCACTCAAATATACCAGCCAACCGCACTTTACCTCAAACTTAAATATGCCCTGCTTCGGTATCATTTCCGTATTTAGAAACCATTTATTATATTAGTATTTTCCCTTTAAACGCTTAAATATTTTCTCAACTGCTCTCTTTCACACGATCGCTTAGTGCCTCGAACTTTCCGTCCATTGCTACGTACAGCTGCTCATCAACATTCAACTGATCTATTATATTTATATCTGCTATACCTACTAACTATGTATAGGTATTTTAATTTTACATGCTGTATATATGTAAATGTGTGTGTTTGTGTCTTTGTATGGGCAAGTAACGAGAGCGTTCTTCCGTATTAACCGAAAAAGAACATTGTGCGCTGTGTCGTCAGAGTCTGAAACTGATCAAATGGCAAAGATAGTCATACACCAATGACGAACATAACAACTTTGAAGAATGGGTGCTTATAAGTAGGAATATAAGAATGAATGTATGTACATTTGTACATGAATATATAGACATTGAGACACAGGCATACATACCTGTGTATGTATGTTAGTTGCTGGTAGTACATGACAGAGTGCAAAGTAATGAAAGCGACCAAGAGTTATAAAGAATATAACTAAGTTAGTGCGATTATGCACCAATGAGAAAAAGTGGAGGAAGAAGGCAGAGGTGAGTGTAGAAGGAATTTATGATTTTAGCTGGAAAGTTATATCTAATAGTCAGCTAGTCAACTGGTGTAATGAAAAGTCGGCGCAGTGGTGTCAAATAGTAATTTCACATATTTTTATGCTGCAACGTGTTAGTTGACCAGTTACCGAAAGTCTGCTTGTGGCAAAGTTTCAGTGTAAAGCTAAAGCTATGTGAGTATGGTCTGGATAAAGCGTGAGATTCAGACAAATAATCGGTAGATACAAGCAGAGAGGCAGTAGAGTTCCAAGAGGCAATATTCGACTCATTCTTGTGTTTTCCATTTTTACTGATTCTATAGGCTTGGTTAAGAGCTCTAAACTGGTTGAACTGGGTTCAAGCAAATTGAGAGTTATGCAATAAGTTTTTTTTTCAAATTAAATTCATTTTATTTCAAACAAAATTGTATTGCAAGTTTAACACAGACCAATAAAATTAGCTGATTAATTGACCCTTAGCACGAAGACTGCGACCAAACTTTTCCTAATTTTTTTGAGGTGCAGAAACCGAGTCTGTACTTCCCTCCATTTGTGAAGCAACATCAAGACGCACACAACGCATAGGAGAAGGAGCTCAGCTAAACACCTAACAGAAATGTACACATCAATTTGTTTTTTTTATTAACGGATTGAATAGATGGAAGTTTATTCTTTCAATCTCCTTTTAATAGCGCAATCTTAGAAAAATATTTTCCTGGATTTTCTCTACAATATATTGAAAATTGACCGAGTTACAGTGAGTTTCCTGAGGCATCTCAAAAAAACGCTGTTTTACGGTGCACCAGTATATCAAATCGCAACAGAATTATCTTAAAAAAAAAAAGAAATACAAAAATTTTTTAAAGACGATGTTCGTGGAGGTATTTCTAGATGGATTTTTTCTAATTTTAAAAATTTTCAAGGCACTTTGAAGCCAATAGTTCCGCATTTCGGCTAATTTGGAATATCTGAAATCACGGGAAGAAGTAGGTATTGTGCAAAATGTCAAACCGACTGATCACGTAGATTTTTAATTGTATCGTACACGGGCTTTAAAGTGGAGCAGGTATAGAAACCCGACCTGGAGCAACGGGCGCTAAAATACATATAACTTTGTCAATGCCGACGGAATGCTCTCGAGATCTGATGAATTTATAAAAAAATGCAAATAATACAATATTTATTCCCAAAAACCCCACAGCCTCCAAAGTAGCCGTGAAATTGCGTACATTTCTTAACGGTGGTCGAATAATTTTGTGTAAATATAATAGAAATTCATTTAATTATTTCGATTAGCTAAAGCGAGGCCAAGATCGGAGTTAAATAACTCACAAAGTTCCCAAAATACAAAAGCAAATAGGTGCATTACTGGCAAAATTGGCCTAAAAGTTTTCCACACAAAAAGATTAAAAATGCCTCAGGGGCACCTGTTATCTAGATGGCGCATTTCCATGTGGTGAATGGGGGAACGCCTCCAAGCTATGGGTAATAGGAGAATGTCTTTTGTAAACCATACAGGTCGAAGATGGAAACTTCTTTGAAAAAACTCCCTCAAGCCATTGGTTGAGTTTGGCAGAAGGTGGTTTAAATAAGTATGTCTGCTAATGGAGCTTTCCTAACACCAGGCCAACTCAGGCTGTAACGGTGGATTTACTATGGCATGAGGCGCTATCATTGTCGACCGATTACTTCCTCGACATCCTCCTTGATCACCGCATATGGCGAGATGTGTAACCCCCTGACGGGGCAGGTGACCGTAAGAAACAGAGGAATGAATTAACAAAACCCAAAAAAGTCGGAAAACGTTAACAAACAGACAAGTAGACGGGCAAACGGACTAGCATAAAGATAAAATGGATGGACTACCAGACAGACCAGCGAACGGACTTAATGACCAAGCGGATGGTCAAATGGACCAAAACGGGCGGACACTAGCGAACTAAGGAGTTTAGAGCTCCCTTAGAGTACAAGCTCTTGGTCTCTAGTCAAGAGGCAGTTGATGGCAAAGCTGTGAACTACATCACGTCATCAACTATAAATCAACCTTCCACATGCGCAGATGTCTAGGGCCAAATGCGTCAAAATGAAAAAAGGCCTGTCCAGGTTTAAGCTTTACCAGAGGTCTCTCGCAGAATAAGCAAAAATGTGGCCTATAGTAAAACTCATCCAAAAGAATTGACCAATAAGACAAAGTGCCAAAATTTGATCGACGAGTACCTGGCGTTCCAGACCACCCAGAAAACAAAAGGCGGAAGTCGTGAAGTGCAATCGCTCACAAGACGAAAGCGATAAAGCTTAAAAGAAGCAACAGGTGTCGGTGCATACAGTTTCAATGCCTAAACCTGCCAAACGCACATTTAATGAGGTGGCACGGGATCACCTGCAAGCTGCGTTGGAGGACGAATTAACTAACCGCGGTAAACCTGATTTAGAGAAGTGGTGCGAAATCGGGACACGGCTGTCTCGTATTCTTCTTGATTACGTCACGATAAACTTGGATGGTCGGCGTGATCCAATGCGATGATCAGCTCCCTCTCGATTTCCTGCAAAGGTTGGCTAGATTCAGAATGACTGGTTTAAGATTAGTGTCTCAAACTAATCCCGGTCAGCGAGATTACACGATGGCTGAGGGCTCGTTTCTGTATACCGAAAATGGAGTTCGAAGCCAAACAGCTGATCTCATATTACTAACCTGGAAAAGCTCGTGAAAGGGCACGAAATTGAAGTTCAAATAAGGATGTTGTTTTTGGTGTGGAATGGAGGAAGCGTCGAAGTTTATTGCCGAAACCGTGGTATGAGACAGAAACCCCCCTCATGTCCGACGGTAGATTTTCCTGGAACCTCGCCGTTAAGTAGTACGTTGGGATAAGATATATTATTACTCAATCGTCTGTTATTACCGTTCTGTCTAAGTCCGATCTGTGCAATACATTTCGTTAACGAGCTCTTTCTAATGTTCAAATGAGGCTAAACATAGCATGGGTTATAGTGGTATTAGAATGAACTTTAGTGTGTAAGTGAGGATGTTTAACTGCCACTACTAGTCAAAGTAGTTATCTACCCAGTTCAAGTTTGAAAAAGTCGAGCCAAGAAGCTCCGAGAGATTTGGTAACCCCTAAAACTAAGGGTTTCAGGCAAAAAAAGCCCATGGTACTTAAAGCTCTGCAAAGTAAAAGGGTAGATAGTCAAGGAGGAAAGGAGAGAAGTAGCAGAAGAAAAAATTAGGATAGAGACAAAGAAGCAGCTACAAGGTGAAGTCCAAAATAAACAAGACCAGCGTCATAAAAAGGTTTTTAATGAGTTAGTGCGTTGGAAGTTACATCCCTAGCTGAGTTCCAGTGAAAGCTTGGTGACATTCGGTTCCGTGGAAGCGAAGTTATTGCGTCTAAAGTGTCAGTATATTTGTGTCATCGGTACAAAAATGAGTTTCGGAGAAAGAGCTAATATCAAATTTGGTTTTAAAGTCGGAAATATTTGAATTGATGAAGAAAGTTTATGACGATGATGGTCTATCTCGTGCCAGAGTTCATGAGTGGTTTACACGTTTCATAGATGGTTGTGAGGACTCAAATGACAATGAACATACAGGCCGCCCAAAATCAGCAATCACCGAAAACTCCATCGAAATTGTTCTTAAATTTATTAAAAATGAAACGAAATCATCGTTGAAATTCATGGAATCGGAGTTTAACATCTCCACAACATCGATTTATCGTATTTTAACTGATCATTTGGGCTTACGAAATACATCGATCTAATCTTGTGACTGATTGTTTAACTAGAAATCGATTTTTAAGTATCAATCATATACCGTATTCGGCATTCGGCAAATTGCACTTGGCCATGACAAGAAAACGTTTTGCGCCCGTTGAGGCTATCCAAAAGGCTTGTAACGACATCCTGAAGGACATTCCGGTCATTCTTTCATTCCTGAATCACTCTTTCTAAAAGCTTTTAGATCGCGAAAAAGAGTGTATCGGG
Source organism: Anastrepha fraterculus (assembly GCA_037575425.1). Taxonomy (NCBI): domain Eukaryota; kingdom Metazoa; phylum Arthropoda; class Insecta; order Diptera; family Tephritidae; genus Anastrepha; species Anastrepha fraterculus. The sequence continues at coordinate 196,327 of JAYXIM010035372.1, read as the reverse complement.
GCCAGACTGGACTTTTTTGAATAAATAAACTCGAAGTTATCAGAACAAAGCTCCAATCGTTTTTATTTTAGAGCAGTCTTGTTTATTTTGGACCTCATCGCTTAGACCTCTGAGAATTTTCCAGATTCTTTGGTAAAGCTGGAAGTATCCACCAGTTCGAGAGAACGAATATTAATTTTCGAGTTATCTTTCTAGTTATCTATCATTTATCTATCTAGTCATCTACCCAGTTACTTATCTAGTTACTTATTTAGTTGCTAGTTAAACATTTCTCCCTTCACGTTGAACTCTTCGCTTGCTCTTTGCTGATCTGTAATCGTTACTAAATTTCTTTACAGTCTTATCGCCTGTTTTCTCTTTTGTTTATTTTGCAATATTTGCAATAATTTATTTTCCAACTCTTTGATCTATAAAGATTCTTGCTTGATGATGAGAACAGAGCTTATTAAATTTGTATGTCTTCTTTCTTTCTGGTAGTTGCAGACATTTTTCCTTAACTTTCTACCCTTTCCTTCTCCAACTCATATTTATGCGGCATAAACAATAAATAAATTTTAGAGTGCTCACACACATATATATATATATATATATATATATATATATGTATATATACAAATGAAAATGAGCCAAAAGCGACAACAGCAGCAGCAGGGTGGAGGTATTGAAAAGTGGCGACGCTACTTCAGCATGATCGCCTTTTCCACACAATCGACAATCAAACAAACAAGTCACACCAACACACACTCACACATAGATCCATGTATGTATTCTAAAAGAAAATATGTTTATATGTCTGCTCATACATAGGTATGTGTGTGTAAGTATGAGGTGGTTAATGTGTAGGGCATAGGAATACGAAAAATAGTAATGGCCCAGTATCTTCGACTGGGTATCTGCGCCATTATATCTGGGGTAATTATTAATAACGCTTTTAATGAAGTCATGCTTGGCTTAACAGCAGCAGCAACAACAACAACAACAAGACTTCTGCAAATATACAAAAAACAAAAAACAAGTGATCAACTAACCAACCAGTCAACCAACTCACAACAACTACAACCATTCCAACAAATAATACTATCGTAAAATTATTAACGCCAAGACAATCGACCGACCAAGTCAAGCCGCCAACTAAACCAAAAACCAAGTTAGTTGTCGGCCAGCAAGAAACCGATTGTCCCAACAAAGTCATTCGTGTTTCCTCTCCAGCTGGTTGATTATTGCTGCTGTGTATTTTTTCTTCGCCGCTTTCGAATTGCTCATCTGCGGGTTCTTTGCATTTTTTTTGCTGCTGCTACTCGTTTGCTTGCCCAGTTGGTAGTTGTGGTTGTGGTCGGTTAGTTTGTTGAATTTTAGATTAATAGTTTATGGTGAGATTAGCTATATATGTGGCTGCATTTACATATATATGTATGTATGTATGTATAAACCGAGTTATGTACACACATAGAGGGCCTGTTTATTATTTATAGTCATAAAAGAAATACGAAAATGGCTTTAAAAAGTAGCTAATCGAAAATAGAAAATGGCGATTTGATGTTGGGAGGGAAAAATGAAGAAATGAATACTAAAATAAATGTATGTCTGTATACGTTATTTAAATGCAGATAACTCATTATAATGAGCTGTAGCATTTTGAATATTTTACCAGACATTCCAGACCAAACTTAAGGGTAATGCGAATGTGAATCATTTGTAGTTAATAGTTGGGCATTGGGTATAATTGAGGTTAAACATTTTATGTAAAGCAAATAAAACCTAATTGCTAAATATCGTGCGAAATCATCCAACTAATAAGAAAAAAGGAATAAGTAACAATTCAATCAAACACTTCCAGATTCCCTCGATGAAGATTTTAGGCGAATTATTGGCGTGTATCAAGTTAAACCATGTTCCTGCTAGCTGGAAGAAAACCAAAACCATCTTCATTCTTAAAGTATGTAGAAAGAGTCACGTCTTAGCTCAAGGGTTTCAGACTTATAAGATAGGTTATGATAAATGGCTGCCCTTACGAGAGATCCACTTGGACAAATATTCAAAGCTCGTCCGTTGCGATGCCATACAGGGGAAAGGAGAAGGAAAAGGAACCAGACAGGTGGAAAAAAGAAGAAGTGGCCTTAAAATTAGAGGATGACGATCAACAGTGGATAATTTACGTTATTAGCCACTTCAAGCTACTGATGAATTTCACCGGATGTGTTATAGCGAAAAAGTGAGAGCCCAGATATCTAAATCTTTGCCCCACGAGAGCAGGACAGCTGAGAAAAAGGTGCTAAGATGTGTTTACCCCATCCTCCAGACAGCTCTTGCAGAACTCTTGCGGACTTGAGGTAATCCCAAGTCTCACCACATGGACACCAAACGGATGCCCGGTAAGGATACCTACCGAATTCGAGATCTGCAGCCTTGTTAGCCTTTAAAGTTCCCCCGTGCACTCCCAATCTACCTGTGCCCATTTGGCGACTTTGCACGTTTGCGCACTAGTCCAGCGCTCGCTAAGTTGGCATGCGGCCTATATTTCGAGGAGCAGACTCTGATTTTCCGATGAATTCTCTGGGGGTTTAGGGTTCCCTGTTGATTTAGCTCATTAGCCCAGCAATTTCCCTCGACGCCGCTGTGACTGGGATCCCAAATGAGCCTGATATCGAAGTATTTGGATGCAATCGAGAGAGAATCCAGGCATTCTCGGACTAATTTCGAACGCACAAATAACGAGCCCAAAGCCCTAATTGCCACCTCACTGTCGGAGTAGATATTTACATTCTTTACAGTAACTATTAAAGCAAAGAACCAATTCACTGCTTCCTTAATTGCGGCCACCTCCGATTGAAAAACACTGCAGTGGTCCGGTAGCCTATATTTGAACTCTATGGGGAGCTCCTTGCACATACTCCCCCACCAACTCTTCGGTATAACTTCGCGCAATTTGTAAACATAGAGATCACTTTCAATAATTCATATTAGGGCCGAGTTAATTGGCACTGCGGCCGCCGTAGCCGAATGGGTTGGTGCGTGACTACCATTCGGAATTCACAGAGAGAACGTCGGTTCGAATCTCGGTGAAAACACCAAAATTAAGAAAAATAGTTTTCTAATAGCGGTCGCCCCTCGGCAGGCAATGTCAAACCACCGACTGTATTTCTGCCATGAAAAAGCTCCTCATAAAATATCTGCCGTTCGGAGTCGGCTTGAAACTGTAGGTCCTTCCATTTGTGAAACAAATGTAGGGGCATTAATGCTGAAGGCCAGAATCCCTAGATCCGTACATAGAGGAGGTGTCATGTCGCCTCTAAATTTGCTAGTATCTATTGGCGAAGCTTTAACTCATTTAAACAGGGGTGGAGTAAAGGTGGTATCATGGGCCCTTCTCATCAGTCATGGCTGAAAGTTTGGAAGGCGCATTGACCGTATGGGCTGCCAGTTGTGGTCTTAAAGTTAACTCTGATAAAACAGAGTTGATGCTAGGGCCAGAAAATACAAACCTTTATCTTTTAGGCTTCTAGTTTCTTATGTTCCGGTCGGGAGTGACATTTCTTGAAGTAATACTTAATTGGAAGCTCCATTGGAAGCTGCACATCGAAAATCGAGTTAAGAAGGCCGGTATAGCTTTCTATTTCTGTAAATCTATGGTCGGCAAAAAATTCGGTCTCAAGCCATAAGTCGTGCTGCGGATGTACAACTTAATGGTTCTGCCAATGGTTGCCTAATTTGATGGGTAGCTCTTCGGAAGGACTCCAACACCACGTACTTAGCGAGAGTGCCGAGGAGTGAAAGTATTGGTATCACTGAGGTGAGTAGAACATGCCCCACTGCCACCCTTAACGTTATTCTGCACTTACTTACCGTTGATCTACAAGTTCAATCCATTGCTGCTCCGAGGTTGACCTCTAGAGGCAATCTCTTATAGGTAGCATTTTGACGCATATTTCTCCTTTCTCCTCTGCACTTCGTACAGATCTCTCCATTTGCAAACTGGGTTTTGATGGTTGTGCCAGAGCTATCCTACGAAACAGGCATGGTTGAATGAAGGGGAGGGTCTGCATGGACATTGGCACCTCTGTTTTCACGAACGAATCCAAGATGGAATCTAGGGTTGGGGCGGAGGTTTTCTCTACATTAGCCAATATTTCAGTATCCTTTAAAATGCCGAAAACTAGTAGTCTTATTCAAGTAGACGTCTTCGCGATCGTGCAGGCAGGCAAAATGCTTAGGGATCTGTTTTGGGAGGGAGAGATAAATATCTTTTCCGATGGTTAAGCTGCGATAAAGGACGTGGCGGCGACAATGTCCCCGCTCTCTTCCGGTCAACTCCTGTAAGGAGAAGATTAAACGTTTCGAACGTGTCGGAATTATTTCTCTTATAGGGTTCCAGGCTTTAGGAATACGGAGGAAAATGAAACTGCCGATTTGCCCGGAAGGGGTCCGCAGAAACGGTTTCAGTTGTCTCCATCACAGACAACGGTGTCACCTTGACCGTTTTTCAAGAAACACTACACACTTTCTTTCTTGAAAATAATACAGATGAGGTGCTATCTTATCGTGAGCTATCTCAAAAGCAATTTGTCCTCAGTATGACAGAAGCAGGACGCTTAAAGAGTGCTGAGAATCCCACGACATTCAATTCTCAAACCTATGGCGGTGTTCACCGGTAAGTGGGTGACTGGATGAAATGCCAAGAAGCTTGGACTTCCGCACACTCCCCATTATAGAAGTTGTGGGGATCCTGTAGAGAAAGAGACGGGTTCATTGCAAATGTTCGGGCCTGGCGGTTAGGCGTTTTTGGTTCCTTAGAGTGCGTTTTAGGTATAGCCTGATGCAGGTCTCCAGCTTAGATCCCTTTTCTCTGTGCACCGCTTTGTTATTATTATTATGCCAATTCTTGATTCTTTCTCTCCGACTGCGGCTGCGAATAAGGTCTTTAAATTTAAATCTTCCAATGAGAATTTCGTAGATGTAATACTACTTCAATACTCACCTCAGCTTTTCAGTCGCTTTATAGTCAAAGCAGAGAAATCGACCCTCTGAAATGATGTTTGCACATTTCAATTTGTAGGGAACACAAGCCACTTGTATGTATGTATGCATGCACCGCATAAGAATAGGGAAAATCATTTGAGCATTTCGGTGTGAAATTTCACACCAAATGCATTGGTGTGGCCATAAAAACGTAAACACAAATAATTTAACTAACCAAATCAATCAACAGCCACCAACTTAAACACACACACACACTTGCATAAAATAACAAAAGTGCTGCATAGAAAGTGTGAAGTAGCAAGTTGGCGAAAGATCGGTCGCACGATCGGCCATCGGTTCGTTGCGGTTCAATTCAGTTTGTGGTCGGTTGGCTTGGATTGAAGAATAGCTGGGCCGGATGTGCTGGCGTACACCAGAGTAACGGCAGACTGCAAACTGTGGTAAAAAAAAGAAACACCAAAAAATAGCAACAGTTACTACTCGTACTACAACAACAATGCGGCGCTAATGGTGTCGCTAAGTATGCGCAACACAATGCCACAAGTAGTCTAGCTGTGGTAGTGCACCACTGCCGCTTGGTTGTCACAGGTGAAGCGATGAGCGCAGAGCTGCTCACACTCACATACGCATAACAATGCAATAGCACATTATGTAAATCGCGCGAGCGTGTGTCGAGTATGTGGTTGAATGAACGCGATTGAATGAAAGGTGCGTCTCTGCAGGTTGGCTGGTTATTTGGTTGATTGTTTGGTTGACTGACTGCCTGACTAACTGTGGCGAGCTACCGAGCCAAGCGCTATGCCGTAAAAGTCTGCGCAGCGTCAACAAAGGTCTTCCGCTTTCGCATTCGAATGATCATCGAATGGAACTAATAAAAATACAATAAGAAGTGGAGGAAAGCAGAGTGGGTCCTGCTGATCGGTAGCTGCCAGCGCGCACAAAATTCACATACGAATACATACATAACTTAGTGCTCGCATAATCAAGCGAATGGCTGACTGACTAACTGACTGACTGATTGCCCATTGTGCTGGCATATACTCGTATGTAGCGCCTCACTAAATGGCTAAACTTATCTATCTGTTTTGGGGCTGACAGCCCGTTCGCTTGGTGCTAATGACGCACACCATCGTACATGCCACATGTGCAGCTTTGTAGCTGAATTTTTATTACTTCAATGCCTATTTGATGGCATAATAAAATTTGTTTTTGAAAAGGGAAAACTGTTTAAAAAATTATTTAAAATAAAACAAAAGGCAATGAGAGCAAAGAAAAAGAGAGGAGGGGGTACAAAAAATGATTATTATAATTCAATTGTGTTTGTTTTTGGTTGCGGAACATTGAGTATCACACATTAACGGTGTTGTAACCCTTTGTGGCCGCACTGGCGGTGATCATTGATGTGTGGCAGGCGATGTGTGAGATGTGGCAAGTATATGCATTTGTGTTTTGGGCAGCTTTGGTGTTGTTTTCAATTTACACTATAATTTGATTAAAGAACTAATTAAAGTAAAACGTTCGCTAATGAGGCTTTAGAGGCTTTCTGCCTAATAATTCTGGAAAATGTTAGGGTTTTTTGATGATTTCAAATACGAGAAATAGAAACTCTGAAATTGTATGCGCAACTTTTCGATATGCAGCCAGCGAGTACTTTGACTAGTGTTGATTATCATTATTATTATTACTTTTTTTTGGAAAGACATTACTTTTAAAAATTTGACTAACTTTTGAAAGAAAAATGTTTGGAGTTTAAATTAATTTTTTTACTTATGCTCTACTTTTCGGTACATAGCTAGCGAATGTTTTGAGCAGTTTTGATTATTAGTTTTTTTTGTTTGTTTTCGGTTTTTATTTTGAAACATTTAATTTTAACTTTTTTTTAGGTTGAAAAATTTTCATCAAAATTTCAAAGTTAAGTTAAGCAAGTTTGAAGCTGTTGAAAAATGCAGTTGATTTTTTTTCATTTTTTTTCTCTGCTGAAATTTCGCATTTTCTTCAAACTTTTCGATACACAGACGGTGAATATTTTGACCAGTTTTGGTTATTACTATTTTTAAAAATTTATTTTTAATTTTATTAAAGTTTAACAAATTTTCTTCAAAATTTCAAACGTTTGTATGAAAATTTTTAAATTTGCAAGTTTCGAGCTGCTGAAAAATGCAGTTGACTTTTTTAATATGCGTATTTTTTCCAAATAGTATACGTAGATTTCTTTCTCAAATTTTGCTCTACTTAATCAATTTTTTTTAAGTTTTAAATATTATAGAACTTTAAGTAAACTGCTGTAGCTCCAGTAGCTTTTCTTGCCTTTCCTGCTCGATGTTTTAATTAAAACATCTTTCTGAAACATCTTTGACACAAAATAAGCACTAACAGCTCGCGGAGAAGTTCATTCCTTTGACTACTTTAATTGACAGCTGCCACCGTAGAGTGCTAACAACTTTATTCGGTCATAAACATGGGGACATTTTTACAACTCATTCCACTACGTCTATTCAACTACTCAGCAACACAAGGCAGAGGATGATATCAAAATTTTTATTGCCAAAAAAAGACAAGGGAGATATCAATTAGAATAAAATTGAAAAAACACGCCAACGATGATTAGGCACATCTTGAAAGTTTTTTTTTCATTTGTCAATGCTATTGAACTAGTTTGGGGGTAAACGAAAGAAAAAGGTGGCTACCAATTACAGCTATTGATCAACTAACCGCCTTGCCACACAGCCATCGATCGCACTTGTGCACTGTTCGAGTTTTCGTAGACGTTCCTTTTGGCCAGCACCCTCACAAGTGGTGCAACACCTGCGCGGTTTTACACTTACATACATATATAAATATGAATATTTACAGATATGTATACATACACATATATATGTATATATATATATGAGCATTAGGGCGAGCCAATTTGTAGGAAAATCCTTTTTTGACATCGCTCCTGAGAGTTTCGAGTTCTATCAATAGATGAAATTATAAGAAAATGAGTTTATTCGAGCATTGCTTTAAAGCCCATTTCGAGTCCTCAAATTTTATGAGAAGCTACGCTTCTGCTCACATAATTTATTCACTTCATTTTTTTACAATATTCCCAATATTTTTTTCGATAATTTTTGATAAAAATATAGTTTATTATTCAAAGCACCAAACTTTGTTCAAAATCCATAAAAATGTAACAAATTTCCAACACTGCTCTTCCAAATCTCCTGGATATGCTGCTAGGCACCAAGTTCGAAAAAATACACCCACCCTAATATACATATACTTATACTAATATACGTATGTATATATGTATTTATTTACGTATGTATATGTGCGCTTGTGTGCCCTTGCTTTAGCCCGCATGGCAACGTCCTAATTACGCGCGCGCTCAAACTCAAAAATAGTGCACCACAGTCTGCAGCCTGCGTGTGTGAAACGCCGCCGCGCATGCGCACACCTGTAGCTTGTAGGATTTTCCTCCCCTTACAAATATCGCTTTCTTCTTTTTATTACTCATTTTTCGTCGCTATATTTTTCTATCCGCCAACGTTACGATTAACATTGATGACTTTGAAAATAGCGGCTGCCACGACGGTGCTCAGGGACTCAGTAGATTTACCCCTCTGAACTACGTAGTTCATCGGCTGTAGAGCGAAAATTATTGAAATTGCTATACGACCAATGTTGTCGTGTTTTTTGGTATTTTAATTGAATCGGAATGCGGGCTAGTGGCCACCACCACCGCTACTACCACACACAAAACACCAGCAACAAGCAGTCGATTTTGTAAAACTCTACCTAAACTTCTTCCGTCCACTGGTATTTTCACTTGATTGATTTAGAATGTTCGCGCACGCAGTCGCACCCCAAACATGATCGGATAACCCGCAGAAACGTGTATTGTTGCGTTCGCGCGCCCTCTTCCTTGCTTTATTGACCTCTTCTGCGGCGCTCTAACTGTTTAGTATCCCTTCCCGTTGGCTTAGTCGGCTTGCTGTGTGTCTTATAACTTTTTCTTCCTTTTATTTCTTATTTTTTATATCGCATTTCACTCCCTCTACTGCTCCTTGTAATTCCCCTCACTTTCGGTTAGCTCGCGCCTATACCAATATTTTTACACCTGCTCTATATTGATGAATATTTTCTGTCTTAGCAACGTACTTTTAGTACTTTGCACCCGCCTCATTGACACTCACTACAAGGAGTCTAAGAAATGCATTGGCATTGCTGGAAGCCGATCAAATTGTTATCATTACTTTTGATATATTTCTTGTGGTTGTTTTTACTATCGTTCTTGGTGTTGTTTGTTAGCCCTACGATCTTGTCTTACGATCTCTTCGGTGCATTGGCCACGTTAATTGGTTGTTAACTATTTTACAACAGACATGCGTTATTTGGGATATCGAAGTTTGAGTAAAGGTGGCAGCGCTCCTGAAGATTATAAAAATAGATGCATACAAGAAATTATTTGAATTCGAAAATTCAAAAGCAATGAGCTCTTGTTGCATTTGCATATTTACAGAATGTAGAAATAGCTCAAGACATATATACGAGTATACGAAATAATGCGCCTCATCTTATATGAAAAGAAAAGTTCCAAATTGCGTATGTATGCTAATAACTAAGCACAGGGGGCGCCGATTTGCAGAGGATATCTTTTATTTTAAAGCTAATAACTTGTAGAAGGACATAAAATATTTGAACTTAGAAAAGAGGCGTGTTCATAAGCCAAAATATGTTAAGTATCGTAAAATTAGCTTTCAAACTGCAATAAGTCAAAAAATATACCCCAATTGGTACTGTTCTTTCCTGTAAAATCGTTCGATGTTTACTGCCCCTTTGCAATAATAAAATGAAATTATTGTCTCATATTGCAACTGAAATTTGAAAACAGCAGGATCATTAAAAAAATGCTGGTTGTAAATACGCTCATCTAATCCAGAATAAATAGGCAAAGCTAAGATGAAAAATGTGTACTTTCTTATTTGTGGAAGAGAAATAATTAACAAATTCCAGGGATATACCTTCTGCTCAAATATGAACGAGACGTTATCAATAAAACGGTCCGCGGATGACATATGGCAAAAATACATTTTTTATTTTTTGGTAGGACTGTTATAAGCTTACATTGGCAAATTTCAGCGTGATATGTCACATAGTTTGTTTTCTGTGCTGCTGTAAACAAGTCAAGCTCGAGTGTGTTCTTCGAATTCTCTTTTATGACTTCAATTGTCTCAAAATGTTTTCCACGGAGCGCCAACTTGAGCTTGGGAAACAGGAAAAAGTCACATGGAGCCATATCAGGCGAATACGGTGCTTGCGGAACGATATTAATATTATTTTTGTTCAAATAATCGCGAACAAGACGTGATGTGTGAGCTGGTGCATTATCGTGATGCAAGAACCATGACTTGTTGTCCCACAATTCCTTCCTTTTAAGACGAATGTTCTCGAGCAAACGCTTTAAAACGTCTAAATAATATTCAGCGTTAACCGATTTTGCGATTTGTGCGATTTTCAAGCACAATTTCCTTTACTTTTCCGATGTTTTCGTCGTTTACTGATGTTGCTGGACGACGTTCATGAGGCAAGATTTCAACCGATGTACGGCCCTCTTTGAACGATTTGTACCACTGGAAAACACGTGCACGCGATAGAGCAGAGTCCCCATAGGTTGTCTGCAACATGTTTAAGGCGTCTGAAGCCGAAATTTTTTGGGAATAACAAAATTTCAAACAAATTCTTTGTTCAACTTGAATTTCCATCGTTGAATTCGAAGAACACACTCGAGCTTGACTTGTTTACAGTAGCACAGAAAACAAACTATGTGACAAATCACGCTGAAATTTGCCATGTAAGCTTATAATAGTCCTACCAAAAAACAAAAAAATTGTTTTTGCCATATGTTATCCGCGGACCGTTTTATTGATAACGTCTCGTTCATATTTGAGCAGAAGGTATGCTGAGAAGATGAACTGATGCTGATGGTAAACTTTCTAAAATATCAGCTGTGGCTATTTTTGCTGTCGGTCGAACAATTCCATTAGATCTTATGTACTGAATGAGACGGGGAGTGTCATGCGTTCTTTTTTATTTCCTTAGGGTTGAGATATCAGTCTTCCATCACAATGGAGCCAATTTCAAAGGCTTTTGAATTGGACAGATAGGCTGTGGCTCAAATAATTTTTTGTATATGCGAAGCCTCCTGGTTGACATTGGGCGAAATTTCGCAAGAGCTATATCCAAATTCGCGTTGGAGTCTCTTTATATTTTAACGGATTTATGATTAATAAAAATGATCGAAGGCCATACGCTAATGATTCGCACCTCTCCCTTACATTAAAGTTTCTTTTGAATATCAATTGAGCTAAGTACAGTCAGTACAAGTCAGTGAAATTCTAAAATTTACAGCACTCGCCCCTCGGCAGGCAAAGAAAAACCTCGGAGTTTATTGTGCCATGGAAAAGTTCCTCATAAAATCAACATCATGACGCACACTACGAATTGCCGGAGAAGCTCAGTCAAACATGCGTGAATGAAAGCATTTTTGAAGCCATTTATTACCCTAACTAATCTAATAGTGAGGCTACCCGGAAAACTCGCAAGTGGTGGGTAATAGAAAGGTTAGTTTGGCTCACGTTTATATGGCTGTCAACCTTCAAGAAAAACGCACTTAAGCTTAAAATCCTCATTCTGATATCACGTTTGTGGATACTTGCTATTACCAAAGCAACCATTTCGGCAGTCCCATTCTTAAAAGCCTTTGAAACATTCCCATCTTTCGTTGATGCAAGCAACTCTTTTATCTATACTGTGGAATAAACTGACCAGGTCCTCGAAGAAGTCATTCACTTCTACAAGTGCTCAAAGTGCTTCCCCTATTAAAGCTAGAAAAAATATTGTATAAATATTGATTCTTGATGAAAAAAAGTCTTAAAAAGGACAAAATTTAATTAAATACAATGAAGTTAACAACGCTGGCAGAAATAACCTATTGTCCGCCTATATTCTAAACCCTCTAATTGTAAGAAGATATTAAATTATTTTAAATTAAATAATTTCCTTGCAACCCCTTTTCACACAAACACTCACCCTTGTTTTGCAATATATTGAACCGCGCGTATAATTTCAGTAAAACAAAAGCGAAGCCACAGACGCCGCTGCTTAATTATAACACGCCGCCGAACATGCCAACAAGTCGTCTTATCGCTCGCTGAATAGTTCAATACATGGGGAGAGAATCGGAAAGCAAAACCAAAAAAAAAAAAAAGAAAAAAATATTTAAATTAACCGCAATCTAAAAAAACTTAAACTACATAGAACTATGAAATTATCGCAAACAAAGAAATTCAGTAAGTAATTTCGCACAATTATTCAATACAAATCAAATTGATTGATTGCCATTAGCGTGAAAGGTTACCAGATTGTCTAACTATTGGCTGATTTACTGTAATAAACAAAAGGGAGACCTTTTCGTACTTTCATGAGTGAAAAATTAAATGAAAGCGATCGCTTTAGCAGAGTGGGTTTGTACGTGCCTTGGATGATGTTGGTTTTTGGCTCCAAATCTACTGTGGATGTGCAAAGAATTACAGAATAATTCCACCAGGGATCATAATTTTGTTTGGAGTCGGCATAAAGTTGTAGGCTCCTCTATGTGTGAAAAAAATACCCAGGCAGGCACCACAAATAGGATGAGGAGCTCGGTGAAACACATAACAGAAGTGTACGCGCTAATTATTTATTTTTCTTTAATTCCATATTTACGTTACTGCTAGAGAATGGATTCTATTGTTTGTTCCATAGATTGGACAACTTTCAGAATTTTTTTTCCAAACATCGATAATTTTTATGTAAGCTAAACGGCAAGATCGAAAGCACGTTAGGCTCTACTTCACTACTAACTTTTGAAATAATATAAAAAAATGCAGCTGAATAAAATTATGATCGAATCATTGAAAATTAGGTACAACGATTGGTGTAAGTGATTGAAAAGCCGCGACTTCGACGTTGATGGCAAGGTACTCTCTGGAACTCCAAAAATATTTAGTACACCAACATGTAAGCATTACTGGCATGACTGTAGAAGCATTAAACATAGCTCGCCAAGGTGTTACTAAATGTTGCTGTCTTTTTCACAGAATTTAAAATTTTTCTTTATAACCCGGAAATTTAGTTGTGCGCTTAATAAAGATATGGGGACCTGAAAGTATGAGAAATAATATACTTACTTAAGAAAACTGTTTCCAGAAAAGGGAATAAGAAATAGTAGACAAATAAATGAATAGATGCAGAAATTCAATGGTCAGCTCGGCATAATTTCAAAGAGAACTCCTCCAGCGTCCTTTTTGGCAGGCTTGTTTCCGACTTTTATTAACTCAATAAAGTCATATCTGATACTCGAAAGTAAATCAAAATCTATCATTAATTAAAAAATAAAACAGAAACTATATGAAGGAGTTTAATTGTCAGGTCAGGATCACATCGCAGTAAACAATTTTAACGAAATTCTTGACTATCTTAATTTTGAATTTCCGGATACATGAAAAGGTAAACGAAGGCGTTTTAATTATCGCTAAATTCGGGATTCTGTATAACAAATTAAACTGAAAAATTTATAAAAATATTATGAAACATATGGCTTTCAGACAGGGAAACCATCAAAAAGGTAAATACAAGCTGGCGAAACCTCACAACATGCGAACTAAGCAGACAGACATGGTCGAACTGGAACAGCGGTCGATCGAAGATCTTGCTAAGATTTAACAGAGAAGCTATAAGAAAAATGATGGGTGTATTAACTGGTTATTGTTTAATGGGCAGCCACGCTAGAAGGTTAGGACTCCCCTACTTCGATTTCTGTAGAAGCTGTCTAAATACAGAAGAAGAGGAAACAGTCAGACACCTTTTATGTGAGTGTGAAAGCCTAGCTATGAGAAGGCTGCGCACTCTTGATACAGCATTTCTAACCGATGTAGCGGACATAGCCCATCAAAAACTAACGAAGCTCTGCTCGTTTATTAAAGCAACCGGATGGTTTGAAAAGGAACACGTAGAGTAAGGTTAAGCTCCAGTGGTATCACAATGGACCTGCGAAAGGTCTAACTGTGTCTTTATGGCAACTAGAGGTGCCAAACTATCGATGGCACTATCGTCACCATCGATGGTAGGGCACTATCGAGCTACTGAACTATCGATGGTTCAAAGTCTCGATAGTGGACGATAGTATCGTCAAAAGAGCGATTTACACATCACCAAGCAAATATTCACGTTTTTTTTTATTTGTGGCGTCGCTTGTGTAGAAATATTAAAAAGTGTAAAGTGTTTAAAATAACAATTCGTAAAAATATATAAATGGATCGCTTTCTTAAACGAGGTAATACATTTTTCAAATAATTAGGAAGAATGTTTAGAAAACTTTTGTCTAATTTTAGGACGCAGTTCTGCTGCAGCAAGTTGCGATTGCAACAGCAGCGACGGCGAAAAAAATTTTGTGTTGGAGAAGCCTGCACAAAAAAAAAGTAAAATTTCGGATGTGTGGAATTATTTTAAAAGATCTGATGATAAGAATTTGCCAAATGCCTTAGTTGCGCCAAGGAGTATAAAACTAGTGGCAACACATCGAACCTGCATGATCACCTTAAACGGTTTCACCTGAATTTGGACAGAAATGCTCCTGATACACAAGTTGCTGAAGATGTTGTACAAGACGAGCAGCAGCTGCAGGTCAAGCATGCGGTCAGTGGAGTCATACTTTAAAAGGGCTGTGTTGTATGATGCAAACTCCAAGCGTAAAAAGGACTTAGATGAACTCGTAGCAGAGATGGTTTCTGAGGATATTCAGCCCTTTAGCATAGTAAAGGACAAAGGATTTATTAAATTAATTACAGCCTTAGATCCACGTTACAAGCTTCCCAGCCGGAGTCATTTGGAAAACGTCCTGATGACCAATTTGTTTAAAAAACGACGGAAAAATTGTCAACAATTTTGGAGCAGGTTTCGAACATTGCTATCACTTGCGATATGTGGACATCTAGTGCTAACGTGAGCTTTTTAACGGTAACGGTTCATTTCGTACATGAATGCGGCATCGCTAACAACCAAAAAACATATCTATAAATCACTCGTCACAAAATATTGCAAACACTTTAAAAGATATATTAACATCTTGGCATATCTTTGAAAAAACTGTCTGCATTGTAACTGACAATGCAAGCCCAATGCTGAAAGCATGTGAAATTTTAAAAATCCAAAATTTGCCATGCTTTTGCTCCTACAGTTAATTTGGTAGTCCAAGATGGCTTGAATCTCAATCACAACGATGTCACAAAAGCTTTGTTTGCAAAATGTAAAAATATTGTACAATTTTTTAAGAAAAGTTCAATTGCGAACGAAAAATTGAAACAAGTTCAAGAAAATTTTGCATATACCTTGTTGTAAGAAACCCCAACAAGGTGGAACAGCTTCCACGACATGATTGAGAGAGTTTTATTAACTCATGAAGCCATTGCCAGTGTGCTATTATCAACAACAAATGCACCATTACCATTCACTGCAGAGGAAGTCAACGGGAAGAAGATATTGACAAAATATTAGCATTATTTAAGAACGTGTCCGAAAAAGTTTCTGGTGGCAAATACGTTACAGTGTCATTAATAATACCATTGACATATGGACTATATCGGCAAATTGAAAATCTTTCATCTCAGTTGGCAACTGCGGTAGGCAAATCTATGAAAGATGCTATGTTGGAGTCGATTAAAAAACGACTATCTATATATGAGCTACGCACGGTAACAAGGATGGCTGCGATTTTGGATCCACGCTTCAAAAAAGATGGGTTTCAATCCGACGCAAATGCTGAACTCTTGGAAAATGAGTTGGTCAATTTGGGCAATTTGACTCATGTTGAAGACCCTGTCAGTCTGGAAGCAAGCACGACCACTACGGACCCAATTTTTGATTTTTTGAACCAACGATGTGCTACTAAAAAGAGTAATGTTCGATCTGATGCAATCATTATTAAAAGGCAGTATCTGGAGAGAGACATAGCCCCACAGGAAATGGACCCTCTTTTATGGATCAAGGAATAAATAAATCAATCTTCGATACATAAAACTAAGTTTTGATAATACATGGATTTCCCTTTATTAAAATTACTGATGTATAAATATTTATGCATCCCCGCAACGTCTGTGGAGTCGGAAAGAGCTTTCAGCAAGGCGGGACAAATTGTTTCTGATAGGCGAACACGGCTTAAAGAGAAAATGTGAACGTTTTGTTGTTTTTAAACAAAAATCTTTCGCTATAAAAAATAAATCATATTATAGTTTTCAAGTTTTAGCTTTTAAGTCTTTTATAAGGCTTTTGTATTTTTAGCTTTTCCCTTAAAATATAATTTCATAAAATGTAAGCAACGTTCCTTAAACTTATAAGTTCAATATTTTGGCAGAAAAGACCCATAGCCTGTACTCTTACTCTTTTTTTCCAAATGTAAATCACTCACACTTGTGAAAATATATAGTTGTTTTAAAGTGTTCCTTATGAATTAAAATAAAATTCAAATTATTTGTTTTTTCTTACAAATTTCAATGATTTTCAATCACTGTTTTTTATTGCGACTATCGACCACTATCGATGGTACTATCGACCACCATCGATGGTTTGAAAATTACTATCGTCCACAATCGATAGCGCCCACCATCGATAGTTTGGCACCTCTAATGGCAACCACCCCACCTACCTACCTACAATTTTTTTGTTATAAGCTGAACGGTATAGCCCTTTGCCTTTAAAGACAAATTTCAATTTCATTTTCAAATTTCGTAGGCTACGTACTTTCGATTACACTAGTCTACAAGGAAAAGTATCCGAAATAATTTAAACTAATATCTGCTTCTCTGTCCATGCAAAATTCGGATTGATAACTAAAATTAATTTATTAGTTTGAGTTTTTACGATAATCGTATCTTTCGTGTTTAATGGAACTAGGCCGACAAAATTTAACCAACATTCAGACCCAGAAACCAGACTATATATTTCCGAAGGTTTATGATGCGCTGAATCCAAATCTGGCCTCAGAATTGCTCTATCAGCTCTGGTTTTCGAGATATCCTAACCTAAAAGTGCAAAAAACCCCATTTTTGCCCATATTTGAGGTTATGCGATATCTCTGCGAAAAAAAATGATATTTGAGCAAACAAAACGCCATTTGAAAAAAGAGGGATTGTATTTAAAGATGCCATCCTTTAATTTTGGTGAAAGAAAACATCTGCAAGGCTACATAACCTCAAATATGGGCAAAAATGGGGTTTTTTGCACTTTTAGGTTAGGATACCTCGAAAACCAGAGCTGATAGAGCAATTCTGAGGCCAGATTTGGATTCAGCGCATCATAAACCTTCGGAAATATATAGTCTGGTTTCTGGGTCTAAATGTTGGTTAAATTTTGTCGGCCTGTGTTATTATTTTTTGTATGTTGGTACACTCGTTTCCAAGATACTATATGTTCACGGTTCTAGCAATATAGCATCTTTAGTTTGTTTTTGAGAGGCATAAATAAGACAAGAGTTTTGCATGTTCGGCGATTTTCTGCTATCGAAAAAAATAGTCCAAAGAAGTTGCATCAAATTTTGTGCAAAAATGGAATTAAGTGCTCAAAACCATTTGAAATGTTGGCAGTGACATACGGTGAGAGAACTTTGCGTCAAAAAAAGTTTCGAAGTGGTACAAACTTCTCACAGAAAGTCGAGAAGATGTGAAAGACGACGCTCGCTCTGGACGCCCCAGCACATTAACAAGCGATGAAAATGTTGAGAAAGTGAAGAAAATTGTTATAGAGATTCGTCGAATCACAATTAGAGAAGTTGGTGAAGATGTCGGCATATCGGCTGGCTCATGTCATGCAATCTTTTCGGAAATTTTCGGCATGAAGCGTTTGGCAGCGAAGTTTGTTCCAAAATTGCTGAATTTTTACCAAAAACCACGTCACATGAGCATCGCTCAGGAATTGTTCAATGACGTCAACGATCATCCACATTTGCTTAAAAGGGCCATAACTTGGGACGAATAATGGGTACATATATGGTTATGACAGTGAGGCCAAAGCCCAGTCGTCACAATGGAAGAGTCCAGGAGAGTCAAGATCAAAAAAAGCTCGACAAGTTCGATCAAATGTCAAGGTTTTGTTCACTGTTTTCTTCGATTACCATGGCGTTGTGCATCAGTGGACAAAGTCGTACGGTAAATAAGGAGTATTACCACCTGCTCACTCATCTTTGCTTGTGGAAGAATATTTGGCCAAAAAAAACACACTCAGCCACCGTATTCACCAGATTTGGCTCCCTGCGGCATTTTCCTGTTCTCAAGATTAAAGAGACCCATGAAAGGATGGCGTATTGCGACGATTGGGCTGAGAAAAATCGGATCGCTGAGCGAGCTCGAGGACATTCCAAAAAGTGCATATCAGAACTTCTTCGAGAATTATAAAAAACGCTGACACAAGTGTATTATATATGAGGGGGAATATTTTGAAGGATATGAAATCGAAATTGATGAATAAATAAATATTTTTCAGTATGATCATTTCAATTAACTTTTTTTTTTTGAAATAAATGAGTATATTGTTTTTAAAAAAGGAAAGATTGAACTATTTTGAAGAAATGTATATATATTTTAGGTACTATATGTAGATTTTTTCTTAGTACCCTATGAAGGCATCCAGGTTAAGTCCGATCCTGCGGTACGTACACAATAAACTGGACAGGAAGCTCGGACAACCCTCTAACCAAGCATGTATGCATGAGGGATGTCAATTTTTTCGGTTTCTCCGATCTCAGGATTTCGTAATTGCAATCCCGGAATATCGGGACTAGTTCCGGGACTTAGATATTCCGTATTTTGCAGTTTAACTCGAAAAAATAACGATTTTCGTGACTTAAAAAAACACCTAAATTTCGGGATTCGACATCCCTAGGATATATACTTCTATATATTGCCGAATTAGTACACACAACAATATATCTAATATATCCTCTCAAATTATCACCCCGATTTTGTTCTCATTTCCTTTTCGCCTTCAAACTATCCTCATCCTCTTTTAAAATATTTTTTGACTAACCCAAATTGCTTTCGCATTGCAGCGCGACTTTCCGCTCTGTTGCAGCAATGTGTGGCAACATGCCACATCATCACGGCTGCCCTCCAATCGCATTGAGATCGAATAGCTATTGCCTTTATCGTTACCCCTATAATTTTTTATATAAAACATTGCTTCTATTGTTATTGTTGTTGCAA
The DNA here is from genome assembly GCA_037575425.1 of Anastrepha fraterculus. Classification (NCBI taxonomy): domain Eukaryota; kingdom Metazoa; phylum Arthropoda; class Insecta; order Diptera; family Tephritidae; genus Anastrepha; species Anastrepha fraterculus. The sequence continues at coordinate 177,074 of JAYXIM010035372.1, read as the reverse complement.
TGTTGCATGAATTGAATATTTGTTAAGATTCTGCTGCACTGATAACGCTAAAAATATGCAAACTTACTAGGTTGATATAAAGGGTGTGACGTGGGTGAAGTGTGGAATCGTCAGAAATGTCAGAAGTTTTTTTCTAAATTGTATTGTATGTATAATTAAAATCGAAGCGAGGAAGTATAGAAAAATTTCCAATTTAGCAGCAAATAAATTGAAAAAAAATTATTTCTCAAAAAATGAATATTTGAATTTCAGCGCCCTTATGTGCCATGTACACTTGAGACCTCGTGGCCACTAATAGTTGGCTTTGAAGACATAACTGCCTTTTGTACTTTGTAGTTTGGTCCATTCAAATCCTGAATATTTCCCTAGATTCCTCTGTCTGAATTGCAATTTGTTCTATGCATTGCTTGAATATTTCCTTAGGCTACTCTGGTCGTAATATTTTTTTTGCTAATAATTTCTGAATATTCAGTGTCTGCGCATTTTTTGTTATACTTTTTTGATTGCATTTGATGCATTTTTGGCAATACCAACGCATTTTCATCTTCCCTTAGGGGCTCACCCTGTTTGAACTGTAATGAAAAGTGAATGGTTCATTCAATAGCCTGACTTCCGCGCTTCAAGTGTCGCTTGCTATACACTGTTGCACTGTTAAATAATGCTTGTTGCATGCCACATCAGTCTAGTCATTCAGCCAAGCAGTAGTCTGCTGCGCAAAAGGGTCATCCACATGGACGATCACATGGCCTCTACTAGCAGCCGAGCCGCCAAATTGCGTGTTTGTTGTCTGTGGTCAATTTTGCTTGACCCCTTTTGCAATAAACATTCATTCATTCCTTTCCCTCGCTGCATTTAGTTTGCATTTATTGAGTTTCGACCATCATTAATAATATTGAAAACCATAATTGCGGTTATGTGTTTTTCGCATGTTTGAATAGTCAGTTAGCTGCTGCTTGCTGCTTCTTGCTGCTGCAGTGGAAAAGGGCGAATTTTTCAGGCTTACACGATATACGAAGAATCTGCATATGTGTTTGTGTGTGTAGTGCCTTCAAGTGTGTGTGTGTTTGTATATGTGCTAGCAAATGCCCCAGTCTCATGTCGTTTCGGTAAGTAAAAGCTGATTTACATTTTAGTGACCGTCATAGCTCAGTCAGCCGGAATAGGGGCGATAAGTATTTAGCAGTGAAAATGCCAACAATTCTGTTCTGCATGTAAGCACACATTCGCTTATACATACATAGATATTTTATAAATAGTTACACGGGTTTTTTTACAAATAAGCCAATGGTGAGCCATACTTTTTCTTCGCATGTATGAACTATGCGCGTAAATATATTTGATATACAGGAGCTATTTCATATTTTTCATTTAACTTGCTTGCATTTTTTGCTTGCCCCATTTGCTCCCAAATTACAGCTGCACATATTTTTTTTTTTTTAATTCTGCCTTCCTCTGCCTTTTACACCGCACCGCCTGGGTCATTAGCGTATTTCACCTGCTTAATGAAAATTTTTTTATGCTGTATTAAACACTCTTCTCTCCGTACACAAATTTCCTCACACACAAATTTTCCTTTTCATATTTTTTAACAACATCCTCCCTTGCAGCTGCACGCCTGTAGTACTAGGAAAATCTATGACTTTTATGATAATTATTATTTTTATTATCAGCTGATTGCTTTTCCCTAGCACGCGCCATCCATACATACGAACATACATATCAATTATATACCTTCAGCCTGTGGACGCCACATCTGATCCTACTAATCGTACATTTAATAATTGCTTGAATCCATCTCCTCAGGGATGAGGAGCAGCGTGTCTAAATTGCTCAGTAGCTTAGCGCAGGTGCTGAAAAGTCAATTAGTCATAAATTTTGTGAGAACCTGTGGCGACTTGTTTTTCTTAACTAGTTTAATAGCTCTCTAGGCGAGTTCTGTAGAGAGTGAATTCAGGAAAGTTAACTGGCCGTGCTGACCTCAAGTGAAGCGTATCCCCTTTATGCTAGGTTTGCCAGTCAAGTGTTTGATCTTACCACCATCAGCAGGTATCGAGTCATATTCCTAATAAAATATAAAAGAATCAGCGCGAACCACACGCTAAGTCATAGTCAGCCGGTCTTAATTCCCTGAGTTTATATAGAGCTTACTATCACCAAATATCACACGAACTCCTCTAGGTTAGATTGGCTAATCAGCAAAGATCTCACATAGAGCAGAACTGGCCACCAGTGCTGCTGTTGTTGTTGTTATAGCAGTTTGTTGTTGTTGTAGCAGTTTGTTGTTGTTGTAGCTGTATACTTAACCCTGTCAATGTTATGTAGACCACCGTTCGTTTTCGTCTAGCTCATCTAACGATAGGCCCAGGAAACTTGCTGTTTCGACAGGTTAGGTATAGAGGCAGAGGGATGTTAGAAGAGTGGGCTTGATGGGGCATGTGAAAAGGTGGTTAGAGTCTTGCGAGGGGCCTTCACATGTCGGACATATGTTTAATATGTCGGGGTCAATTCTGGTTAAGTAGGAGTTTAAGCTGCTACATATCCAGAACGTAATTATTCCAAGATTACGCGGGACTCTCGGGGAAACTGGAGCTCTTCATCTGCTATGGGTGGTTGGGAGCTTAAGAAGGTAGTAAGTACACTGTCCGGTCCAGTAATTGTCGATCTGTTTTGTCCTGGATCTCGTCGGCGTAAGTGTTGTAGTGGGGATATCAGGACACACCCTATCGATGTCCGAATGGCAGTGTTTTGGCAAGTCTAAAGCTTCGTCTACTGCGAATCACTAGTTCCAGGCGACTAAACAGGCGCAGCATAGTTTAGAACCGGCCGGCCAATTGCCTTAAATGTCTATAGCAACATTTCTTTATCTTGCACGACGTGCCGCCAGCAAGCGATTTGAGGCAATTGCGGTTGTGTGCGCAGAGAAGGAGAGCAAACTGTCAAAGATAACTCCCAAGATTTTGGGGTTGCTGACGGTCGATATTGGTGTGTCGTCGACTTTTACCTTAAGCTGCACTTTGGCCTCCCTTGTGCATGTGATAAAGAGAGTCACTGGGGACTTCGTGGGTGAAAGTTGTAGATTCCACGCGGTGAAGAAGCGAGAAAGGCGGGTGAGGTAGCCGATCACTTTGACGCATAGCCCATCAATGTCATTGCCCGACGCCATTATCGTGCAATCGTCGGCGTAGGAGACCAGGGAGACTCCCTCTTGTGGCTGAGGGAGTTTCGAGCTCAAGAAGTTGAAAAGCAAGGGTGAAAGGACACCACCCTGCGGAACTCCTTGCTTTATCTTCCTCTGTTTAGAGATTTGGTCTCGAAATATCACCGATGAATGTCGACCACTCAGATAGTTTGCGGACCACATCTTCAGCCCTGGCGGTAGTGTCGACTGTAAAACGCCATCTAGTGGCGTGGCATGGCTGACTGTGTCGAAAGCCTTCTTTAGGTCCAGCGCTACTTGCTACAGCTACAACGCTGTAGCGCTGTAGTGGTACTATGCACTATTCGGAAGCCATGCTGGTGGGTGGCTGGGGTCAGATGTTTCACGTAGAGTGGGAGTAGAAGGGCTTCCAGAGTCTGGGGAGAGGAGAGTTATCGGACGATAAGACTCCCCTTGGTTGGCAGGTTTCCCAGGTTTCAGTAGTGGCACCACTCTCCCTGATTTTCACTTGTCACGAATTAGAAGAGTGGCCAAGGACATATTGAAGACCCTTGTACCCTTGTGAGGTACTCTACTTCCAATGGACACAGCCTTTTCAACAAGAGCACATTTAGTCAATCAGTGATAATGGCTTTGATCCTAGTCGTTATGTACTGCTTCGGAGGCCTTAGGTTAGGTTAGGTTTTTGTGGCGGTCGGTTTAGAATAGCCAACTTACTTAGACCATGAAGATCCGTTGTGGTGCTACTGTGTAATAGGGAAGCCTCAATATTCATTCATCATGGAACCCTTTAGACGCTCTTATGAAGCGTAGGATAGGTTTTATCCCAATCGATTTTTATCCTATCTGGCATAGTATTGTAAAAGAGTCAAAATAGTATTTTCCTAACAACTTTGCTCTTGTCCGAACCAAGGCTGGATAAGAGTAAGTCTTATACTGTTTTTTCCTCTTCCTCGTCTCTAGAAGCCTAGAAGAGTACTACCTAACAGCCAATGACCGGTGTCAGATAGCTGGGGCATGCAAAAAACATCAGTTCTACTCTTTTTCTCTTTAATATTGGGAACTTATCGGCCTATGTGAGGCCATATCTTGAACTGAAAGCTCAAACTATGTATACTGATTTTAGAGTTAAAAAAAATGTGTGCAAAGACTAGCATTTCCTAACTTTTACATTTCTACATTCATTTAAAGTTATAGCAAAATGATGAATCAGTAAATAAATATCCAAAATTTCACTTTGTGGAGAGCAAACGTTCAAGCAATTAAGAGTCAAAGATCGCTAATTAAATACGAGACACAATTTATATTTAGCTACAAAGCAAAGTTTATAATGCAGATACGCCAGTGCAGTTTCCCTGCCGGAAAGTCGAATGGTAGTGAACGATTGTGGCCGAACGGGAGTTCGAACTATGACTGGTTTGAATTTCTCGTCATTTCCTTATAAGTAAGTAATAGAATTAATGAAGTATCAGTTGGGCCCGCTATATATCTTTTTCCATAGTTCGGAACTAGTACTAAATTAGACAGTTGAGGAGTAGTTCGCTTGGCATCGTTTTTTAGATAGCTTGAATTAATAAGTTAAATTCGTTCATTAAAAGCAACACTAAAGGGTCTTTCAAAAGTGATGTCAGTAGTGCATAATATCTACACGGTACCTTTTTTATGCAATTTTTGACATTTGTCAAGTTGACAGATGTACAATTTTACACGATAGAATACTGCGTTAAAATTATTGAAACTTGTTATGAAAATTGTTGATCTTTAAGAACAACATTTCACAAAATTCGTGATTTTTTGGTGGATTAATTGTCCGAATGAGTCGAAAATTCAAAGGGTGGTGAAAAAATGGTGAGAAACTGGTTTCGTCGAGGGCAGAAAAGGAACGGATAGACCAGACTGAGTTTTTTTGAAAAGTAGAGTCTACGTGAATAAGCCAACAACGAGTTTAGAGCTGAAACACAACATTCGGGTCGCGATTGCTGAACTAGAATAGAATATATGCGAACGAGAAGAAGCTAAAGAAGTGAACGTCAAAGGAAGATGTTAAAGAACCAGAGGATGCTAAGGAAGTAAAACAAAAAGAGTTTTGTCCGTATGACCACGAATGAAACATCAAAAAATAATTTCCAGTGTCTCTCTTCCAAATGTCTCTGTGTGTGAATCGGCTCATTTTAGTAGTCGCAGCATCGCCCGGAAGCTAAAGTGCGACCACAAAAGGGGTTTAAGCTGTTTGCGCAACAAATAACGGATTTCTTTTCCCCCAAACTAATATTTTGTGGCTTTATTTCATAAAAAGTAGAGATACTTTCAAGATGTTGCCACACTCAGACCTGACAAGTCGTACAAGTTCTGAAGCAGATCATTTTCCACTTGTTCAGGTTTTTCCTACAGGGTTATAATATATATATTTCCATGTGTGTATGGGCACATTTAGATGTGTGTAAATGTCCGCAGTGTCAATTACTAAATAGTGGCACAAAAGCGTATCAAATGCTGGGAAAGTCGCGCAAGTCAACGTTAGTTTTTCGGGGCAATGGACGCGATATGAGGAAGCTAAGTTAAGTTGACTTTAAATATACAACTTTGCTTAAGCAAAACTATTTAAAATTCCGCTAATAAAAAGTAATTATTAATGAAATATTTCGCTTGCTTTTATTTGTGCCCTGAGAAGCGACGCACAAAGCAGCAGAAGAGACAAAGAAAAGGGAAATACACAAATAAAAACTAATATTCGAAACATAAAAACTCACCAAAAAACTCAAAGCAAATTGCGCATGTGTGCATGTATTGCTGTCCTTGTTGCGCGCCAGGCCATCAACTCTTTCACCTGCGCATTGGTTGCTTATTTACATACAATCGGCGGCTTCTGATTGGTTCGCTGTTGGGAAATATATAACTAAGCCCTTTTTTTTATTATTTGCGGTTGAAATATAGTTTTTTTCTAATTTTTAATTTCTCTGCTTCGCGGTCTTCTACCTTAACGAGCTCTGATTTTTTTCATATTCCATTTGATTATGGTTTTCCTCCATATTTGGTTTGTGGTTTTTTGTTGTTTTTTTTGGTTGCCTACTTTGTCGTCTTCCTCAACGTGTGTTTCATGTGACTCTACATAGGTTTCTACACATGCACAATAAAGTTTATGGCTTTGAAGTTACAAAAAGAAAATATGGAAATAATTGGGAAAAAGACAAAAATGCGCAACATCACAAACCATTTAACACTTCACTAGTGACTGGCTGACTGGCTGACTCTGACTGACTTGCTGGCCATGCTCAGCGACAACTCGGCAATCGCACAAATCGCTTTTGACTGCCAAAGCGCAGCGATGCGACGCAATGCTGCGCGCGCCTATAAGGTGAGCGAACTGCGCCTGGCGACTGGGCGGCCCAAATGCCTTTTGACGCGCCCCAAAACATTGTTGAAAATTGTCGCACATACACAAAATGTCGCGCCGACAACAACAGCTAGCGCATCAACTTCATTTGTTATATGGAATTTATTTGCTTTTTTTGCGCCTGCTGCTGAGCATGACTGACAATGATGTACGCGTTTTGGGCTCCACTCGCTTGCTGCGCAACGTGACTGCGATGTTTACTTCCAGATTAGATGGAGGACTGAGGTCTTAGCTGACAGAAGATTTCACTATACGTATAGCCAAACTTATAACGAATTTCCATGCAGCTGTATCTTGTTTAGAATTCAACAACAACAAAAAAGAGATATTCATAATTGGTCGAACTGCAGTGGTGTAACGCAAATCATTTCTTCGTTTAGTCACAAAAATAGCGTAAAATTTGAAAAGGTCGCAAAAAATGTCTTACGAAGGAAACACGTCACCCTACCTAATTCTTGAATCCACTTGAATTTGTACATATTAAAGGAGCTACTCATACAAAACCATCTACGACAGAGATGCATTGGTGATCGCGGGCATGGCGTGCATCGATATATCGGCAGAAGAACGAGCGAGAGTGTGCGTGAAAAAAGAGCAGGGTTACACTAACATGTCAGCGATCATAGAAAAAGGGAAGGCTACATCCTTACTAAAATGGCAAAAGCGTTGGGAAAACTTGATCCTGTACGCTAATCGCAAACATTGAAATATCGTTAATTCGAAAGGTGTTTAACTGACAGCTAACACAATTACTGATGGATCCCGGTTGCTAAGCGACACATCCCTAGTAACACAAAAAGCGATGAAATACCTGGGTGCAGACATACTCAAATACAGCCCGCGACTACTAAAGCAGCGAAGATCACGGGAGTGTTGAGCAGACTAATGACTGACATCGGTGCAGAGCAAAAGAAGGTTGATTCTGGCCGCCACAAACGCAATACTCCTGTACGGCAGTGAAATATGGGGAAATGCGCGAAGCTGCAAAACCAAGCGCAAAGCACTGGATGCTGTACAATGAACAGTGGCACTTAGAGATTGCTGCAGTTTTTGTGATCAGCGGGGAGATACCTATCGACCATGTGACCCGGGAACGAGTACTCGCATGGGTTCCTAGGAAAAAACACTCAACCACCAATGCCGTAGACTGGAGATGCCAAACCATGCAGCGGTGAAAAAGTCGAAGGGACACTGAATCGAGTGGCAGATGGACGGCAACGCTGAGGTCAAAGGCAGCTAAACAGACGATACTTGGCAAAGATTCGATTGATGCGAGACAAGTATGGTGGGAGGAGGTGGACAGGCCCAACGGGAGTGGTTTTCTGCGGAAAAAAGAAAACTAGGGAAGGATTAAAGTACATGCCGACGATCCCCGAGAGGATCGATATTTTGAGTGTAGGGGATTTATAAAAAAATAAAAAAAAAACACGGTTCGTACACTTTTGTTAGGTGTTTGGCCGAGCTCCTACTCCTATTTGGTGACCGACTCCGAACGGCAAATAGTTTTTTATGAAGAGATTTTTCATGATTTTTCAAGAAATACACTCGGAGGTTTGCCATTGCCTACACAGGGGCGACCGCTATTAGAAAAACCTTTTTCATTTTTCATTTTCATGCACGAAATTCGAACCTGTGCACTTCCGAATGGAAGTAACGTACCAACCCATTCTGCTCCGACGGCCGCGGTAGGAGGTTTATTTCGGGTTAAAGTCCAACACTGATGGGGTAAAGGCTTTCGACGCTTCCACCTCATAGAAAAAAACACAGTAGGAAGGTAGCTTCACATATATACACACATTCATATATATATGCATAAAATTAGCCAAAACTTGAGCAGGTATTAATCCATTGCTTTTGATATAGTAATTATTTTTTTAAAGAAAGGTGGCTACTTCCTTTCTTTTGTAACGAAAAAGGCAAGAAGGTTCGTTCGCTTACAAAACTCGGACCGGAAATTTTACAGCAAAAACCTCAATTGCATCTAAATTGATTATTTTTACTGATATGTAGTGCCAAATGGAAACTTTTATAGTCGAGCGGCGATCAAGGCACTGGCATCAGCGCGCATCAATTCAAGAATTGTAAGCGAATGCAAGAGATCGTTGTCGCTTATCCAACAACACAATACCACACTTTGTTAGGTGCCCGGCCACTCTGGAGTGAAGGGAAATGAAAGATCGGATGAGAGTGCAAGGAATGGTACTGAGCTTGACTTTCGCCTAAACAACCTATACACTGCGATTTACTTGAGCGTAATCGCAGAAACCAATGGAAGGTGATCTTTGACTACAACTGCAAGATCATCAAAGCGCTCTGTCCAAAACTGAATCTTAAAAGGACAAAATGTCTGCTTGGATTCAACAGATCAACTACGCGCGTCCTAACAGCGGTTATAACGGGGCACTGGCGCACTGGCACGCTAGCCAGTAGAATGCGTGTGCCTTACAATGACTTCTGCAGCAGTTGTGAAGATTTTTTTTTTTTATTTTAATTTTTTATTGCAACTAGTTCATAAATATTTACAAATGACTAACAAGCAACTTAATTATGATAACATTACACAATTTTCACTCTACATGACATAAAGCATTTCTACGGAGGTATGAGATCGCCAGGTTTAGTGCGTCTGAGCCTTCGTATTAATCGGTTGGTTTCAATTAAATTTATTAGTCTTTCTTTATGGGCAACTGCAATCTTTGCGATTTCAGTGTTGACGGAGTTTATTTTAAGGTCGCGCTCAATGTCGGAACTTCTGCAGTACCATGGAGCTTTGACAATGCACCTAAGGACCTTATTTTGGAAGTGTTGGATTTGGTTTTCCGTACTTTGACTGGCGCACCCCCATAGCTGCGCACCATAACTCCATACTGGCCTTAGTATCTGCTTGTAAATTAACAGCTTGTTTTCCTTCGTGAGAGCTGATCTGCTACCCAAGAGCCATTGCATGTTTTTGAGTTTGATGCCCAATTCTTGCCTCTTTTTCTTGACATGCTCTTTTCATCGAAGTTTGCAGTCAAGTGTCATACCTAGGTACTTCGCATAGTTTGAGTATGGGACCTGTTGATCATCTATATATAGTGGTATATGTTGTATTTTAGTGTTTGTGAAAACTACGTGTACAGATTTTGTTTGGTTAAGTTTAATTTTCCATGTACTAGTCCACTGGCAGATCTTATTTAACGCGGTTTGTAATGTGGCTGTCGATTCGTTTTCAGTTTCACCAACTGCAATCAAGGCGGTGTCATCTGCAAACGTTGCTGTAACGTACAGCAGAGGCCCAAGAACGCTGCCTTGAGGTACTCCTGCATTTATTTGTCGAAGACTTGAATAAGCATCATCTTGCTTGACTCGAAAATAGCGATCTGATAAGTACGACTCCAAGATTTCGTAGTATTGCTTAGGAAGTATTAATTTTAGTTAAAAAAGCAAACCTGTGTGACAAACTTTGTCGAATGCCCTTGCCACATCGAGGAATACGCCTTTTTTTCGAGTGCTTTTTCTATTTCGTGCGTGACCCTGTGTACCTGGTCGATTGCAGAATGTTTACTTCGAAAACCAAACTGATGTGTTGGAATTATTTTTTTTCGTTCTGTTATTTTATTGAGTCTTTAAATCAACAGCTTTTCAAACTGCTTTGAGATCACTGGTAGGAGTGATATAGGTCTATACGATGAAACTTCGTGTCCAGGTTTGCCTGGTTTTCGGAGCATAATAACCTCCGCAGCTTTCCAGAGAATAGGAACGTAATGAAACTTAAAAGATGCATTCATTATGCTAGTGAGAATTTGGATGCTTTTAGGTGGAAGCTGCTTGAGTATTTCTGCAGTGATTATATCGAAAGCAAGGGATTTTTTATTTTTTAGCATTTTAATTTCTCTTTTTAGTTCGGCGCTCGTGACTCGTGGAATTTCTTCAAACTCTTGGAGCACGGATGTACACAGGCTTTCGGAGGTGTAAAAATATCAGCTAGATAATCCGCATATAGTTCTGCTTTATGGGAATTGTTATTAGCCCATTTTCCTTCTTTTATCTTGAGAGGAGGACAGTGCATTTGTGAAGATGAAGAAGAAATTGAGTCGGTACAACACCTCATCAGTGAATGTCCTGCACTTCAAAGAAGCCGTGCCTTATATCTTGGCGATTATTTCTTTGAAGACATTGGAAATTTGCAAAATGTCTCACTGGAAAGACTAATTACCTTCTCAAAAAGATCTAAGAGGCCTAAGCAACTTAGTTAAGGAATGGAAATTAAATGCAGGTATCACAACGAGCCTTACGGCCACCGACTGTTTTGTATTAGACAAGCAGCCTGTATAACCTAACCTAACCTAATTTTGAAAATCATGTTAAAGGTATTGAAATATTTACAACTTCAAAACGTCACATCAACGAACTGAAAGAAACTGTAGTTTCGGGTAGGAAATTTCGCCACAGAAAAAATTAATTAGTTCTAAATTGATTAAAAGTGCCTCCGCTTGAATTTTAGTATGCTTCAAAATAATATAGAAAAACACTAGCAATGAGCTTTCTTACTCTATCCTGCTGACTGAATTTACTGCTATATTTTGGCATATGCCAAAGTGTGTGTTGCAAGGCCTTAGATAAGAGTGAACAAATAAAATTCGATGCATTCTTCAGTACCATTGCGACTAAGGTCAAAAGTCGGCGCGGGCGACAGAAAAATTTCTTGCTGATTTTGTATCCAATACAATATTTAATGCAATGGCAAAGCGATGATTCCAATTATTCCGTTCTGGTTATTTTGATGTTTTATGCACGGAGATTCGAACCTACGCACCTCTGAATGGTAGTTACGCACCAACCTATTCGCATATATACACTGTGTTAAATAGCTATAAATAGCTGGTGTGATTTTCGACATTTTTTTTGTTGACGGTGCTGGGTGCTTTCTTACCTATGAGAAAAATATCGAGCATTCGCCATATGGAGAAAATGCGCAAGAGCACCAGCAAAAAAATTAAATTGTCAAAGATCAGTGCGATTTTCGAATTACTTGAAATTTGGACACAAAATTTAATGTGTCATAAAACCTCATATTCAAAATTTTTCTAAAAATTCTGATAGAAATGCTAAAAACAATGCATGAGAATTTGTTGAAATTGCTTGAAAGTACACAATAATTTTTATAGGAAAATGAAATAATTGAAAATAAACAAAAAGCAAAAAAAAAAACAACAAAATATTGCCAAGATGTGTCAATAAGTCCCTATGCCATGGGTGTTTAACGCGCTGTACTTATAACTATTTCGTGCTTTTTAGCTGCATCGATATCTATAACTATGATCTAAGAGCCACGGTTCCAAATTTTGGGTATTTACTTTGAAAAAAAAAAAAATTATAATAATTTTGTTCTCGAACTTCATACAGCGTCCGGCACTCGAAGTGTAACTTATTGAAAAAGCCATACATTTAGTTTGGAAAATTACTTTTATTGAATTCAAAGTAAAAAATGTGCGAAAACAAACAAAATAAAGAATCAATTTACTTTTGCTCGACCTGCTCCGCTTTAAGGCTCAATGCGAGCTCACAATGGATTACTGTCACACCATCTTCGACTTCTATACGGATATACCCAGTGACTGCGATTATCACCCTCCCATTCTTTGCTTCGAAAGAAATTTGCTAATGAAAATCCCTTCGAGACTGGAATGACACACCCGTTAAGATCTACACGGACGGATCTGAAATGAATACCGGTGTAGAATCAGGGTTATTTTGCAAAGAGCTTTATATTAGTGAATCCTTTAAACTGCCGGATCACTGTAGTGTTTTTCAAGCGGAAAGAAACGCTATTCATGAAGCCTTAAAATGGTTAGAGATAAAAAGAATATCATCAACAGATATCTGCATTCTATCAGACAGCCAAGCTGTCCTACGGGCCCTGGATGTATTTCAAATAACATCAAGGAGTGTTTTACATTGTCGCCAATCTCTTAATGAGATGGCCGAACAGTATCGTATCATATTACAATAGTTCCAGGCCACAGAGATATACCAGGGAACTGTAATGCTGCCCAACTTGCAAGGGAAGGTACTTGTATGTCAAACATAAATATTATTATAGGGGTACCTCTCCCAACTTGTAACCTTCTTCTTATGGACGCACTAATCAATTATGTAAATAAAAGATGGATTAGTGCCAATACCTGCGAATTTGTTAAGCGCACATGGCCAAGACTAAATCTACGTCTGTTCAAGAATATTATAAAATTGAATATACTTCAAATTAGGACTTTAGTAGGGCCCCTCACAGGAAATTGTCTCATGGGAAATCATGCAAGAAGATTAGACGTTTTCACGCATGATTTCTATCGTAGCAGTAGGAATGATGAGAAGTTGGAAACAATTCAACACCTTTTTTGCACATGCCCGGTTCTAGCCAGAAGCAGGAACCGATTTTTAAAATTCTACTTCTTAACGAATACAGATAATCTCTATGCTTTAGGTATCAACAACCTTTTACGCTTTGTCAAAAGCTCAGGATGGTTCAATATGGAGAGGGAAATGCAGCCCACCCCTCGTGGCTCACAATACGAATGTGTGATGCGGCTGCCTAACCTAACCTAATCTACTTTTGCTGGATATGACCACCTTCTGCCTTGACTATGGCCTTGACGTGGTACAGAAATGAAACGCAATCTGCCCGAATGTGACTTGTAGGTATTTTGGCCTACTCGCGAACAATGGCTTTTTCAGCGCCTCGAAACTGGTGAATCTTTTAGTTCGGACATATGTAGAATAATCCATACGATTCACGTCTGGTGTGGGAATCCATTGTGTGGGAATTGTGAAGTTCGGAGCGTTGTTTTTTAGCCATTCCTGGTTCACTCGAGCTTTGTGAGACGGTGCCGAGTCCTGTTGAAACGCCCATGGTCTGGCACCGAAATGCTTGTCTACCCACGGCTTCAAAGCAACCTCCATAATACTTTCCCGATAATATTTCGCATCTACCTTGACGCCAGGCTCGATGAAAGGGCGGTCCTATCCATCTGCGGTTACAGCGGCCCAAACCATTACCTGTGGCGGGTGCTGCCTCCTGGTGGACAATCTATGACTCAAATTCTCGTATGAACGGTCGGTCAAATAAACCCTAACGTTTTGGAAGTTTACGAATTGCTCAATTAGAAAAATGTACTCGTCATAAAGCACAATGTTCGGAAATTGACCTCTTTCGGCCAAGCGAAGCCACTCCTTCGCTCTCTCAAGTCTGTCTTGTTGCTGTTTTGTTGTGAGATCATGCGCCTTTTGGATCTTGTAAGGCTTGACTTTTACATCATTTTTTAGTAATCGGCGGATGCGGCGGTCAGATATTTCCCATTTGATTGGCACTTCGTCGGGGATTTCGCTCAAATCGCTTCTTCACTTTTTGAGCCATTTCACGTGACGTTGCAGTTTTTTGATGACCTCTTCCATAACGTTTTGCGAACTTCCAAGAACTCTATTTGCTTAAGGGGCTCGCGCTCACGAACCATCGCTGGTTGTGATTTTCCAGCCAAATATAATGCAATTACAGCTTTACTTATGAAATCCAATCGCTTTTACTCTCGGCAAAATGCTTCTTCCCGCTTGTAAACAATACTCTGGACTGTCATTTAGCCCACTACCAGAGTTGTTGCGGTAAGATCGCGCCCGCTCGGTTACACTTCTAGTGCCGGACCCTGTAGAGCGAAGTGTGGAAAGGCACCGAAATGTCGATTCGTTGTCGTTCTCAACTTGTTCTCAACTTGTTGGCTTTTGCCCTTCGGTTCTTCTTCTTCTTAAATGGCGCGTTAACCGCTTACGCGATTTTAGCCGAGTTTAACAAAGCGCACCAGTCGTTTCTTTCAGTTGCTAACCGGCGCCAATTGGACACACCAAGTGAAGCCAAGTCCTTCCCCACCTGATCTTTCGAACGCAGCTGAGGGCTTCCTCTTCCTCTACTACCACCAGCTGGTACCGCATCGAATACTTTCAGAGCTTCGGCTACATGGGTAATTTTACAAGGATCTTAGCTTACATGCCTATAAAATACAGCACGTGCAATAATTGAAGCCAAATGACCATTTTGAGTTTTCAAGGTTTTAAAAAACATCCTTTATAATAGCTTTATATATATTATTTTCTTAAATATATATTTTCTGATATTGTTATTGTTCTGTAATTTTTTTTTCTAATTTTGTTGTATTTTAAAAACTGAAATCGCGCGGTAAAATAATGCCAAGTTTGTATTCGGTCTAGCATCCATTCATCCATTCATTCATTCATCCATTCATTCATCCATTCATTCATCCATTCATTCATTCGTCCATTCACTCAGTCAGTCACTAAGCAGCGCTCATTCTCAGGCTTTTATAACTTCCTGCTTTAGTTTCGATTCTCAAATACAACAATACAGTAGACCTTATTCCATAAGAAGCATACGATTTTCTATTTGTGCAGAAAATCTTCTTAGCCAAACGAGCAATCGCATCTACACACATACATACAAACATACGTAACGGTTGTATTATTGCACAAGAAACGTTACACATTAACGCTGACAAATCGTATGAGCTTTACATAAAAATTGAAAATTCAAATTAATTTGAGGCAGAGTGCACAATGCGAATGTTTATTGTTTAGCAGATGGATTGCCAAACAAACGCGCGCACACACACACACATACCAATAGAGGAGAGTGCGAAACGCTAAGGTAGCTAAGCCACAGGTGGTGCTTTAATTTAATTAAAGATACAGGTAGATGCATACATACGTACGAACATACGTAAATCCATACATACATACATACATACATACAAACATGCATATGTTTGTGTAGGTAAACATCTGTGTCTAACTGTATGTGTATGTGTGTAGCTTAAACAACCGCAATGGCAGTGGCAATAATTTCTTCAAACTTCAACTCGTTAATTGCAGCGCACTGACAAATGAAGAAGAAGAAGAAGTAGACGAAGAAACGAAGAGAAAAACAAAATTCAAAGGAAATAAATCGAAAAAGCAGCGCGGGTAATCAGCTCAACGCGCCTTTTGACGCGCTGCGTTTGCGATTCAACGATTTTGCTATGATTTTTCCGCAAGTCGCCGGTTTTGGTTTTAATTTTTTTTTAAATAATACAAGACTACCAATTTTGCATAATAAAACAATTAATTTTCACACACACTCCCACAGACACACATTTATATGCATTCGCAACTATTTCCAAAAGGGAACCATGCTGCTGGCGGCACTAAGGCTGCCCTCCTCTACCTTCCAGTCTGCATTAGCACCCTACTTAAACTATTTAATTTAAATTTTACGAAACTCACTGCTATAAACTACAGCTAGCAATAGTTGAATAAGAAAAACAAAAACAATAAAAATAAAATAAACAACACATCCTAGTAAAAATCATTAAAACAAATCGCACTTTAATGCGGCTGCGCAACGGCTCTCGGTTCGCTTAATTCGATGCTGCCAATTCCAATTCCAACTTCGACTCGCGTAGCCACGTAGCAGAAACCCCATAGATGCCATCAGTTGAGCTTCAGTGAGCTGCGAGCGCAGATTTTATGGCGTTACCAGATCGTTTGAAATTGTTGTTTTTGTTGTTAGTTTATTGTTGCTGTTGTTGCTTGTAACAGCTGGAGGCGTGCGCTCATCCAAGCACTACAAAATGAAGTGAAGTGCAAAAACCAAACAATGACGAGCAAAGTTTCGGAAAAATCCATGACCTGCGGCGTTGCGGTGCGCAACAAATCGAATGCATGGCGTGAGGTCGCAGCGTAGAGGCAGCAGACACGTAACAGGTATATTGAGAAAACGAATACACCTGTCATGCGGTGAAGCGTGCTAGAGCGTGCATAGTGTGTGAAGGTTCGTAGATGACTACTGCAACGACTATTGCGATATTGATGAAAACTCATTAAGAGCTGTTTGCCAGTTGGCGAAATACGAATTTATAAGCAGCCAGATCTATGCTTTCACAGATTTAGCGTGCACAATGCTTCTGACCCTCCCTCCCTATCTACCTTTTTACTGATAGCCAGGCGGTAACAAACTCTGTCACAAAATAGTCGACAACCTCCAAAATAGCTACGAAATACCGCACATCTCCTAACGAGATGGCTGAGTCATTTCACCTATAGGTAACTGAGTCATTTCCCCCAAAGGTAACAGATCGCCTGTTGCTGGTTCCTGCATTGACACCGAGAACAATGTTACGGATAATTTCTTTGGCCAATAAGTGCTACTTTGGACTAAGTAGGCAATTGAGTAGTAAAGTCCTCTCTCGACAGACAAAACTAACACTTTCTAAGGCTCTCATCATGGCCGTCCTAACGTATGGCCCAGAAACATCCGAAGAGGCGCCCCTTTGAGTGTTTGTGAGAAAGATTTTGCGGAAGATTTTTGAACTATTGTACGTTGGTGACGGGGAGTATCGTAGGCGATAGAACAATGAGCAGTATGCGATTTACGGCGACATAGACATAGCGGCGAATAAAAATACAGCGATAAGACAAGATCAACGTCTCCTTCCATCTCAGTCTAAATTTGACAACACAGGCCATTGTCGTGTCCCTATCTATGTAAGTATTTTCGAAATATTCCGTGCTCTGTTCGATGTTTGGCCGAGCTCCCCCTCCCATTTGTGGCATTCATCTTGATATTGTTCCACAAATGGAGGGACTTACAGTTTTAAGCCGACTTCGAACGAAAGATATTTTTTATGAGGAGCTTTTTCATGGCAGAAATACACTCGGAAGCTACTATATGGTGGGCCATCTAAAATTTGCTTTTTGAATCGGCTATAAAAAAACTAATCAATATTTTTTCAAACCCTTTTTTTTATTTTGAAGATTGAACATTGTCATTTATGAATGAAAAATAATATCGTTCAAATGACTGCCACGACTACCTTTACAGTAGGCCATTCGATTAACCCAATTTTTAAGCACATTTTCGATTTTTTGGGCTCCAATTTCATGAATGGCAACTTCGATTTCGCATTTTAAAGCATCAATCGTCTCTGGATGGTTCGCAGAGCATTTGTCCTTAACGGCTCCCCACAAAAAATAGTCCAACGGGCTTAAATTACAGCTCCGAGGCGGCCAATTGATATCGGAATTCAAAAACGGTAGCCAAAAGTTCGAGTGTAACTTTGGCAGTGTGACAAGTTGCACCGTCCTGTTCAAACTAAATGTCGTCTATGTCATCCTCTTCAATTTTTGGAAACAAAAACTCGTTGAGCATGTCACGGTAACGCTCGCCATTTACTGTAACCGCGGCTCCTCGCTCATTTTTGAAAAAAAATGGCCCGATGATGCAGACAGACAAAAAACCGCAACAGTGACTCGTTGTGGATGCATTTGCTTCTCTACCGTAACCTGTGCGTTTTCTGAGCCCCAAATCCGACAATTTTGCTTATTGACGTAGCCACCGATGTGAAAATCAGAGAACCAGAAGAAGACTCACCACTTTGGAAATAGGTTTTCAATATTTCCCATTGTTGTTCAAGCGTATAGCGTCCCATTTCGTAAATGTCAAATCTTTAAGTAAATTATGAACACATTTGACATGTCATTTGTGTTACCATTCTCAAAAAAACTGGTGGTTCAAAAAGCAAACGCTATATGGCCCACCCTGTAGAAAAAACTTTTCTTCATTTTGGTGTTTTAGCCACAGAGATTCGAGTCTACGTACTCCGAATGGTAGTCATGCACCAACCCAGTCGGCTTCGGCGGTGTTAAAATTTCTTTTCTTTCGCTTCTCGCCGAACTTTATTTACAATGGAAGGAAGAAATTTGTCTGTAAGCAAAAAGAAATTAAATTGAAATGCAAATAGAAAAGTAACAGAAGCGCTGAAATAAAGAACAACTACAATAAAAGTAACTCCACTCCAACGAATTGACCCACAGTTGGGTGCCAGATAAAGATGCCACCACAAAATCAACCAACTAAGGGAACAAAAAAACGACAATAATATGAAAAGGCAACAAAACAATAATAATAATACAAATAGTATTAGTAGTGACAGGAACAGCTATGAAATAACACTAGCACTGTCGTTTATTAATAGCTACTGCCACATATTGCTGCAAGTGTGAATTGTTGCAAAAGTGCCAAAGACGTTGACTTTAAAATCGGTTGAGTGATTCAGCGATTGCTCGTTGCAGGTTGGCAACAATGTTGGTGTTGACTTTAATGGGAATTAAAGATAATAAGTAATAAGTGAAGAGAAAACCAAACTAAACGCAAAGACATACAATTAAATGAGGAGACAAGAGAAAAGCTCAGAAAAGTGAACCAACATTAACATTTAATCGAACCTCAAGTTCAGTAGAGCATGTCTCCTGCCCACTATAAAATATTGTACTTCACTTATAGCTGCTTGAACACACATGACTTTTTTCTTCTATACACACACATATGATCAAGTAGGTATAGGTGTATGTGTGTGGTACAACTATAGAGCGATGAATTGGCTAGTGACTTAAGTCATTAGCGTTGCCGGTGAGTGATCTTTAATTAAATCCGATTTTGGTTTATATTAATTGGGCTAATGCTTGAGATCATTTGCGATTCAGCGATTTCAGCACTTCGCATCCACATCTTCGAGAATAAAGTCTAAAACTATTTATGTATGTGTGCTAATAATTACGCACAGAATGCTACGATTCTCACAAGTTTTCTTTAAATCTCATATCTCCTAGCAGGTTATTTTCGACATAAATTGTATTAGCTTACAAAAAGGCCGTGTCTGTAAGGTAAAATCTGATAAGGGGTTAGGAGTAGTCAGAGGCCCGAAAAAATTACGATTTTCAATAATTTGTTTTTGCTAGCCAATTGCTTTATTTCACAAAAATAAAATCATAAAATTAATATGGTACAGGCTTTGATTGAAAAGTAATGAGCCTTCCCGCGTGGAGCATCAACCGAATCGGCTGGTGGGGGAAAATGATCGTTGGACCTTCCCGTTCCACTAGAAACCGGTCCCAGTTCGCTGGCAACAGCGGTGCAGTCAACCTCGCTCCGCGCGTGAAAGCTGTTTTAAAAGTGTGTTAGGATTTTGCAGTGGCGAAAATGCAGCGATCGTTGGAGCAACGTTACTCGATCAAATTTTGCGTAAAGCTAAACAGTTTGTACCTCCAGGAAGCACTGTAAACGCGGCTTTTTAAAAAGAAGTGCTCCTTCAGCTGAAAAACCGTGTCGCATGGGTTCGGCCCGACCTCGTCAACAATTGGACCCTTCACCACGACAATGCGCCGGCGCACACCGCCTTCCTCTGCACCTCTGCATTGGTCAAGATGGGGGTTCCGGTGCTTCCCCACCCTCCCTAAAGCCCAGACCTGTCCCCTCTGGACTTCTTCTTGTTCTCGCGCCTGAAAAGAAAGCTGTAGGGGAGGCGTTTCGACTCCATCGAGGCGATCCAAAAAACTGTGACAGCCGAATTGCGAATCACGTTCAAGTTTAAAAAATGTTTCCTGCAGTGGAAGGACCGCTACCAGCGGTATATTGACGCTCAAGGGTCCTAATTTGAAGAATATTAGTTGTATAAGCCAAAAGGTTTAATAAAACTGCTTAAAAAAAATAAGGCTCAGTCAAAAAAGGCATACCAAAAAACAAAATTAATAATTGTTAAAGTTATCTCTGTTTGAGTGGAGCCTGCTTCTCCAGGAGTCACTTACGCTGATCATCACAAGTCCGTGGAGATTCATCTTAAAACAATCGGAAAAGAGAAATTAGTTTTACTAATAAATAATCTTGTACCTGATCGAAGTTTTTTTTCAAAATTAACAATATGGCGGCAGGAAATACATATATTTTTCAGATTTTCGAGAAAAAGCCGACAAATAATTGTTTAAAAAAATCCAAATTTTTGTCAAAAAATCCTTCGATCAAGCACGAGTTTCTTATGTTTTTCATACGCAGTATAAATTTTATTGGAATCTACCAAGCGGTTTTGAAGTTACAGTGATCACCAATTCAAAAAACATAGTTTTGGTATTGGTGAATAACTCGAAAAGTATTTGTCGGATTCACTTCGAATTTTCAATATTTTTAAGTTATTATGCTTTAAGAAAATGCAAGGAGAAAATGAAAATTCTCACTACCCCTAACCCCTTAAGTAAATCATAAAATTCATTTTCACACTGCAATGACTCAAATTTGACTTAAGCCCTTGGAATACTCTTTTTCTGGGATAAAAGTCGGATGTGTTTATTATCCCTCAGTATTAATTTACACCTTTTGTGAAGGGATAGAATATGACACAGAAGCTTACACGATGACAATATCCGGTGAGGCGTCAATTGGAGATTTTGAGAGAACGATTCTGCGGAAGATTTGGCGCCTTTCGCATGTTAGCGACGGCGAGTATCGTAGGCGATAGAACGATAAGATGTATGAGCTTTACGACGAGATAGACATACCGCAGCAAACAAAGATCCAGCGGCTTCGTATTCGATGCGGTACCAGCTAGTGGTAGCAGAGGAAGAGAAAGATCTCCTGGTGGAGAAGGACGTGGCTTCACTCGGTGTGCCCGACTGGCTCCGGTTAGCACGAGAAAGAAACGTCTGGCGCGCTTTGTTAAACTCCGCCAAATTGCGTAAGAGGTTATCCCGTCAATCAAGAAGAAGAATAATAATAGGTAGCTTATTGAACTATGCGTCATCCATTTAATTTCAGTGGCCGAAATTTTCCCAAAATATTACATTTATTTTCACGCAATTATTATAGGGGGTCGTCCATATCCTGATTTCTTTTCAATATAATTGCATTCATTTGGCTCACTCAGCGGGCTTCCCAGTACCCGATACGCTACTGTTAACTTTCCTAGCTTTCCAAGACCTTGAAGATGGTTTCCGGTTCTATCACACGAATCGCTTGTTCGCTATTCGTTGTAAGAGTCTGAATCATTAATGGATTGTTCGTCTAGCATCGCTCTTTCACGACACTCCACATAGAAAAGTGTAACGGCGTTAAATCGGAACTCCGAGTTGGTCAATTGACAACGCCAAGACGGCTGGTAAC
This sequence comes from Anastrepha fraterculus, assembly GCA_037575425.1. NCBI lineage: Eukaryota > Metazoa > Arthropoda > Insecta > Diptera > Tephritidae > Anastrepha > Anastrepha fraterculus. The sequence goes on along the minus strand of JAYXIM010035372.1, from coordinate 155,513 downwards.
ACAATTACCGAACTTAGTGCGCAAAATATCGATTGTGGAAAGGGCTGTGCGCGTTGCGTGCCGTCCTGCTGAAACCAAAGATCGTGGAAGTCAATGCCTTCTATTTCCAGCTGCAAAAAATTATTTATTATGCCTTTTTTTAGCTTTCACCGTTGATCGGAATGGAGTTTCCAGTATCATTTTCAAAGAAAATGAGAGGCACGTTGAACTATGCCACCGCTCCAAATTCCATATCGAACTATCACACCCAAAGGATGCATTGGCTTTTAGACTATCACGTAAGACTTTACGATCTCCGAATGTGACAGTTTAGTTTGTTAACATAACCGACGAGATGGAAATGCGATTGGTCCGAAAAGATGATTTTTTGAATAAACTTATTGTCCATTTCGAGCTGCTTTAAGGTCCAAACCGAGAAACGATAACGAAGCGGATGGTCGCATGCTCTCAATTTCTGAGTCAGTTGGACCTTGTAAGCGAATAATACGAGATTTTTGAGCAAATTTTAAATCAGGCGAGTGTGTGAAATGTTGATGTTTCAGAACTGAGTTGCACAGCCCAGCTATATCAGCCAGATTCTCGTACTGTACGCTGGTGGTGATCGTCAGAGTTGTCTACTAGAGTGACGGTCTCACAAACTGTTTGTAAAGACTTGCGTGCAGCAGACAAATATTCATTTCGGCCAAGACTTCTCTACCCTCACACCATTCCAAATTTCCATAGTGAAATACTTTTTGTTGCGTAAAAATATATTCATAATTTTTCAGTCTACAGGAAGTTCTTTAAGAGATTTCCCTATCAAGAGCTCTGTGCGATTATTAGACTCAGAAAGAGTTATAGTTTTTCAGGCAGAAAGATGTGTATATTGAGAGGCTTTTAAAGTAGGCTAGGCACGAAAAGACCGGGAATTATATTGCCGTTTTTTCCGAACTGTGTGACTGGCTACTTCAAACCATGTAGAAAGCTCGTAACTGACTTCACTTTTTGTATTGCAGGAGGCGAGCACCTGCCCCAGATCGCCTCGGCTCGGAATATTCCAAAGGAGGATAAGTTTATTGTGCTTTTCCAAGGTTGGGATGCAACAACTGACTGAAAGAAGGTCATGCAGGAGTCGAAGATTGTATGGAAGATCGACAAATGGTCCAGTGATTCATGTAGAGCTACTTCCACTCATAGAGGGTCTATAATATTTAGAACCGGGTGTATTGAAGTCATGACTTAGATATTTGCAAATGCCTGCCATGCATGTGGAGAACAATGTCAAATTTGATTCCTATATATAATCTGATGCATGCTTTGCTTAATAGATTCCGATATTCCTACGACTTAAAAGTTAAAAGAAAATGCAGAAACATCAATATGTTCATAGCCGGATGGAACTTCGGTCGCACTAAGAGTCTATTTAAATTCAGTACGAAGGATTCAAGAATCGTGGTAGTCTCATCGAGCCCATCCTAACGTTAAGCGCAGAAGCTTGGACGATTACAATATCCGATGAGGCGTCACTTGGAGTGTTTGAGAGAGAGATTCTGCGGAAGATTTTTGGACTTTTGCACGTTGGTGACGGCGAGTATTGCAGGCGATGGAACAATGAGCTGTAGGAGCTTTACGATGACATAGACATAGCGCAGCCAATAAAGATCCAGCGGTTTCGCTAGCTGAGACATGTCGTCCGAATGGATACAAACGCTCTGGCTCTGAAAGTATTCGATGTGGTACCACCTGATGGTAGCAGAGGAAGAGGAAGATCTCCTCTGCGTGAGAAAGATCAGGTGGATAATGACTTGGCTTCACTTGGTGGGTCAAACTAGCGCCGATTGGCACGAAAAAGAAACGACTGGTGCGCTTTGTTAAACTCGGCCAAAATCGTTATCGCGCCAGTTAAGAAGAAGAAGTTGTCCTATCTGGGCACCGTCTAATAGGAAGACTTACTAGTCGATTGGCTGCACCTAACAATGACTACTGCCGAAGCATCCAGAAGAATGACTGGATATAGAAGAGGGAGAGGCAGCCGAACACCTTCTATACGGGTGCGTGGCGCTATGTAGAAGAGGACTAAGATTGCTCGGTCTCGTTTTGCTGGACAACACTGCGGATGTTGCGAATCTTAAATTAGCTAGTAGAGCCAGCTTTTTAAAGGCCCCAAATGGTTTAGAGAAGAGCAAGTAGAGTAAGGGAACAAAATAGAGTAAAGAGACAAAGTAGAGTAAGGATAGGACAGTTCCGGTGATATGACAAGCGGCCTCTAGCTGGCCTAGGTGCATCACAGCACAGCCACTTCCCCCAACCTAAACCCTTCAAAGGACTTCGCAAAATGTAGGAACAGCAAGCGAATTTCAACAATCTCAGTATTAAATTTAAAGAGTTATTTCCTTGTAGTGACTTGCTTGCTTTTGCTACTCCTTCTTAGGTTATTTTATTAAACTATTCTCTCACTTATGTTTTCTTATTTTTTTGTTTTTTTTTTTTTGCAAAAACTAACGGTTGAGTAAATAAAAATGTCAAATGCCAGTGCCGACAGGCGTTTTGTATTCGACAGCAGCAGAATAACTTGCTGTTACTAAAGTCTCCTATGACATCAAGACACACACGCATACACACATAAAAATGTGTCTACTTGTAACTGTAACTATGTAGTAATAAGCAATCCTCTGCTACTCTTTTCCTTCTTTCGTATGCATCTCTTTGCTATTATCCTTTTTATATTTAACAAAATATTTTAATTGCATTTTCTTGTAGACTCAGGCGTGTGTGAGTTGCGGGACTATTGAGTGCGCTATGTGTGTGTGTGTGTGCGTACGTGCTCGTGCCATTGTACGTAATTTCGCTTCATCTTGGCAATGCGCGAGTCCTTTAGTGCCACTTGACATTGCCTTCCGCCTCACAATGACATCAACGCATTTGCACTTCGGTTTTCGGTTTTTGGCATTTCATTGCTGTGCATTCGGCAAAAGTATTGGCAATGTCTGCATGTCGTGCCGCACGCACACAATCTTCACGCCTTTCCTGTAAGCTAAATTACTAGACGAATGTGTGCACATCAGGACACTCTTCAGCTTCAACATTTCTTTGCAGCTTTTGCTACTTTTGTCTTAATATAATAAAATTTTATCGTTTGGAAATTTTTCAATTTCCCAATGTGTGGCATTGCAATTGAGTAGATGCGGTATGTAGCAGAGAAGGGCAGCAGCGTTGATGAGTATTGCATGTTTCTTTGACGGTGCGTAAAAAACGCTTAAAACTGTCAACAGCGTCTCAATGGCATTACATTTTCGCGTGCGTAGAGTCAATATTTTGAATATCCTCCGAATGCGGCGCATCCCGTGTGCTGCTCCTAGCAGGTAGTGGCACTCAAATTCGTTTGCTTTATGCTTTACCATGTCATTAACGCCCACCTCCCGCCACCTTGCGCTACAGCTTTCTTTAGTGTCTTACTTCCATATCGCACAACCTCCTTTTTTGCGCCCTTGTGTAGCTTATGGGCTCACATTTGTGTTTATTCCTCCTGTAATTCACTTTGCCTTTATTTTTCTTCAATTTTTCGCAACAATCCTTTCGCATCCAACTTGAGGCAGTACACACATCCCACTTACGTTTGCATATGCACGCACGGACATATGTGAATGTTGATTTTCACTCAGTCATTTGCATTTCTTTGCAGTTGGTTGCTCGCTTTTTAGTATCGCTTTGTGCATTAATGTATGCCATTGACATTCTTTAATTTGTAGTGTACTTTTATTTATTATTAGATCAGACAGTATTTAAAAATCAAAGGCTCAAAAGCAGAGTAGTCTGCCGCTATACTTCCAAGGCCACGTAATGATTATTACACATAAATAACTATCAGGGACTTAGTGAAACGTTTTCACAACGTATTTGCTAATGATTTAATGTCGTGAATTTTTTTATGAAAATATAGTTCATTTTCCTACAAAAACCATATAAATCCGAGTTTTAAACTTTGACGGTGCTGGCACGCAGTTGCGAATGTTCACTCTTAGCTAACTGGATTTCACTTGAAAATTTATCATTACTTATCGAATTTATGATGTTTTTTAGAAAATCAAATATCGGGACTAGTCCCGAAATTTTCGGGATTGAACTAAAAATGTACTGAAGTGTGAGGTTCGTTAATACTCATATAAAATAATTGGCCCGTGCACTTCTTTTTCGATGTTCGGCCGAGCTCGTCCTCCTATTTGTAACGTGCGTCTTGATGTTGCTCCACAAATGGAGGGTGTTTTAAGCTGAGTCGGAACAACAAATGGTGAGCTTTTTCATGGCAGAAATACACTCGGAGCTTTTCCATAGCCTGCCGAGGGGCGACCGCTACTAGAAAAAACTGTCGGTGTTTCATTTGGAGTTTCATGCACCCATTCGCCTACGGCGGCCGCCCGAAAACTCATCATTACTTCTCGAATTTATTATGTTTTTTAGAAAATCAAATATCGGGAGTAGTCCCGAAATTTTTGGGATTGAACTAAAAATGTACTGAAGTCTGAGGTCTGTCAATACTCATACCTCCCATGCAAATATTGCACTCAAAAATAATTTGGAACTAAAAATTATTAACAAGCAATAGTCGCTTAACCGACTTAAAAAAGAATGGAGTTGTAAAGACAGATCGAAATGGAATACAACAAGCTGAGAGTGAGGTATTAACTACTGGTTTTTTAAAATGCCATATGCACCATTTATTTTTGGCTTTTATTGCAAACTTGAATTTAAGCAATTAAGCATTTAAGAAATTTATATAACGTAGAATCGTGAGGAGCGCAAAATAGGTGAAGTGCAAGTTCACCTAATGAATTTGCTCCCCACATGCTCCAGACAGAAATAACTTTCTGAACATCTCACTTTATGTCGCCCCATGACATTTTGAGGTTGATTTCATAATGTTTTTATACATGTTTTATATGGTTTGAAGAGGTGTACCACGTTTGTGGCGCGGTACGTAGATGCTCGGCTGAATTATGACCTTGGCAAATGCGTTGAGGGGGCTCGATAAACGACTGCTGTATTTGTCATGGAATCATTTTATCTCTTCCCGTACTGAAAGTATCATCCTTTTATTGCGTATTAGCTCGTTGCTAGCGTAAATCGAGTATCCGAGAAGTATTCGCAGTCTTGGAACCTCTTTATGATGTCAATGCTCGTTTTCGTCGTCGCTCCCCGTAATTGGATGCTGTAAGTCCAAATGTGTTAAATTCCGGCTTTGTACAGAAGAAGTTTGTTTTCTAGAGACAGCACTGAGTTTCTTCCCATAAGCCATTGTAGAGAAATGAGTTTATGACCGAGTGTTTTGCGTTTAGTCACTAAATGATTTTCCCATGTTAGGCATCTGTCTATGATATGAAGCTGCTGATCGAATAAGATGGCGGCAGCACATGTTTCTCGTTTCCATGTGAAAGTACATAACTTGCGTGGACTTCGGTGCGTTTACCGTATACGCCATCTATTGAGTAATTTCTCTATATAAATATTTCATGTTTTCTTGTAGGAAATGTGTCGCCAAAATACTGTTGTGACTAGTGGACATACTGATGATATCTTCAGCGTAAGTTGCAGTCCCAACCATTTTTGAAAGTGGTAGATCCGCAGTAAATATTATGGATAAAACGGAGCCAAGAGCACTTCCTTGTTGGACTGTCTTTGTTTTCCAGTGGCATTCTTTACTCGTATACAGTAAACCGGGAGCCAAACCTTATGGAATGCCTGTGAAGCATCGGGGAAAGCCGCAGTATAAAATTACACAAGATTTGTGTATGATCTTATAGACTCGGTGAACTTGTTCCGTGCTCTTGGTGAAAGCCAAACTGATGATCGGGTATTAATTGATTTTCTATTTTGTATTGGACTAAGTCGCATGCGTACCATGACATCGTTTAAATGTTGAATGTGAAGCCACACACAGAGCCACAGAATATAGAGATCCTATTTTCATTAAATCTGTTGAATAGATTCGGCTAAACTCGGATATATGCTGATTTTAAGAAAATCAAATAACGGGACTAGTCTCGAAAATTTCGGGATTGAATTAAATATGTGCTGAAGTCTGGGGATTCTCAATGCTCACGTCTCCTTAGCTAAAAGTACATGATGTCTTACCTTCTGCTCAAATATGAACGAGACGTTATCAATAAAACGGTCCGCGGATGACATATGGCAAAAATAAATTTTTTGTTTTTTGGTAGGACTGTTTTAAGCTTACATGGCAAATTTCAGCGTGATATGTCACATAGTTTGTTTTCTGTGCTACTGTTAACAAGTCAAGCTCGAGTGCGTTCTTCGAATTCTCTTTTATGTCTTCAATTGTCTCAAAATGTTTTCCACGGAGCAGCAACTTGAGCTTGGGAAACAGGGAAAAGTCACTTGGAGCCATATCAGGCGAATACGGTGCTTGCGGAACGATATTAACATTATTTTTGTTCAAATAATCGCGAACTCGACGTGATGTGTGAGCTGGTGCATTATCGTGATGCAAGAACCATGACTTGTTGTCCCACAATTCCTTCCTTTTAAGACAAATGTTCTCGCGCAAACGCTTTAAAACGTCTAAATAGTATTCAGCGTTAACCGATCGGCCTTGCGGAAGGAACTCCGAGCACAATTTCCTTTACTTTTCCGATGTTTTCGTCGTTTACTGATGTTGCTGGACGACGTTCATGAGGCAAGTTTTCAACCGATGTACGGCCCTCTTTGAACGATTTGTACCACTGGAAAACACGTGCACGCGATAGAGCAGAGTCCCCATAGGTTGTCTGCAACATTTTTAAGGCGTCTGAAGCCGAAATTTTGTCGGAATAACCAAATTTCAAATAAATTCTTTGTTCAACTTGAATTTCCATCGTTAAATTCGAAGAACACACTCGAGCTTGACTTGTTTACAATAGCACAGAAAACAAACTATGTGATATGTCACGCTGAAATTTGCCATGTAAGCTTATAACAGTCCTACCAAAAAACAAGAAATTTATTTTTGCCATATGTCATCCGCGGACCGTTTTATTGATAACGTCTCGTTCATATTTGAGCAGAAGGTATGTTCCACGAGGTGTTGAGGTCCGGAAGGAGAAGAAGACACCCCCCATATAAGTGATGCATCCGAGAATAGTTTTAATCTAAAAATATTATTTTGGTTTAAGTGGACTTTGAAGCCCAGTATCGATTACACCTCAGGGACCTGTGACTTCAACAAAGCTCGCAAGAAATATTCTACTGGGATGAAATCTTGGTCACCAATTCACGTCACCTACTCGCAGGTAACCGTAACTTCAAAAGCTTGACCTCATAATGTAGCAGCATGAACATTTCCCAAACATATACGCGGAGTGCTGCTAAAATAACAGTCCATGGCCGGATATAAATCCGGGTCGTTCCGGTGACGTAAACCCGACTGTCGTGGGAACGGACTTGAATTGGTGATTTGACTCAGTTACTGAATAATAAAGCTTTCTCGCCACAGAGCCTTCAACATCGGTGCATCTCTATTAGAAAGCACTTTGAATGGCAGTCTTCTTCTTCTTAATTGGCGCTATAACCGCTTACGCGATTTTGGCCGAGTTTAGCAAAGCGCGCCAGTCGTTTCTTTCTCGTGCTAACCGGCGCCAGTTGGACACACCAAGTGAAGCCAAGTCCTTCTCCACCTGATCTTTCCAACGCAGAGGAGGCCGCCCTCTTCCTCTGCTACCGCATCGAACACTTTCAAAGCCGGAGCGTTTGTATCCATTCGGACGACATGACCCAGCCAACGTAGCCGCTGGATCTGTATTCGCTGCGCTATGTCTATGTCGTCGTAAAGCTCATACAGCTCATCGTTCCATCGTCTGCGATATTCGCCGTTGCCAACGTGCAAAGGTCTAAAAATCTTACGCAGAATCTTTCTCTCGAACACTCCAAGCGTCGCTTCATCCGATGTTGTCATCGTCCAAGCTTCTGCGCCATACGTTAGGACGGGCATGATGAGAGTCTTGTAGAGTGTTAGTTTTGTTCGTCGAGAGAGGACTTTACTGCTCAGTTGCCTACTTAGTCCAAAGTAGCACTTGTTGGCAAGAGAGATTCTACGTTGGATTTCAAGGCTGACATTGTTATCGGTGTTAATGCTGGTTCCTAAATAGACGAAGTCTTTTACAACCTCGAAATTATAACTGTCTACAGTGACGTGGGTGCCGATACGCGAGTGCGCCGACTGTTTGTTTGAAGACAGGAGGTACTTCGTTTTGTCCTCGTTCACCACCAGACCCATTCGCTTTGCTTCTTTATCCAGTTTGGAGAAGGCAGAACTAACAGCGCGGTTGTTAAGGCCGATGATATCGATATCATCGGCATACGCCAACAATTGTACGCTCTTATAAAATATTGTGCCTGAGCGATTAAGTTCTGCGGCTCGTACGCTGCTCTCCAACATCAGGTTAAAGAAGTCACACGACAGCGAGTCACCCTGTCTGAAACCTCGTTTGGTATCAAACGGCTCGGAGAGGTCCTTCCCAATTCTGACGGCGCTGCTGGTGTTGAGTAACGTCATCTTACATAGCCGTATTAGTTTTGCAGGGATACCAAATTCAGACATCGCGGCATACAGGTAACTCCTTTCCGTACTGTCGAATGCAGCTTTGAAGTCGACGAAAAGATGGTGTGTGTCGATTCTCCTTTCATGGGTCTTTTCCAAGATTTGGCGTATTGTGAATATTTGGTCGATGGTAGACTTTCCAGGTCTGAAGCCACACTGATAAGGTCCAATCAGTTGGTTGACGGTGGGTTTCAGCCTTTCACACAATACGCTCGCTAGAACCTTATAGGCGATATTTAGAAGACTAATCCCGCGGTAATTGGCACAAATTGCAGGATCGCCCTTCTTATGGATTGGGCAGAGCACACTTAAATTCCAATCGGCAGGCATGCTTTCATCCGACCATATTTTGCATAGGAGCTGATGCATGCACCTTACCAGCTCCTCGCCGCCATGTTTGAATAGCTCAGCCGGCAGTCCGTCGGCGCCCGCGGCTTTGTTGTTCTTTAGCCGCATTATCGCTATTCTCACCTCGTCATGATCGGGTAGCGGGACGACAATTCCGTCGTCAACGATTGGGGTATCGGGATCATCACTTTCTCGGTGACATGCGCAGCTGTCACTGTTTAATAGGTTCGAGAAGTGTTCCCTCCATAATTTAAGATTGCTCTGTACGTCAGTCACCAGTTCGTCGTCTTTGTTCTTATGGCAGTCTATTTTACTAAAAAACCCTATGTTTAAGTGAAATCCCTGCCTCTCTGTTTTTTTTTTTTTGTAAAGTATCCGACTAATGCGTATTGAAATGATTTATCTCGAAGGTATGATTTTCCACTTATGCGGCTAATGCTGCCGTCCACAGATATTTCAATTCATTGTTCAAGTTTGCTTATGAGACTTTGAAAGCAATTTCCAGCTTATGTAATGCAGGCTGATTTTAAGAAAATCGGAATTATATTATATTAAAATTCGGCCAATGTGTATATAGGACAACATCTCCTAACGGGCATTTCTATTAGACGGCCATTTGCCATGGGCGAACATTTTTTTCCTGCAACAAGTCTTACTTAGCGAAACAAATCACGCTCTCTTGAACACTCCTGGACACCTCTTTTGGGTGGTCAAAAGTTAACTGCCGGTGAGTGTCCACCTAAGGGAGGTTTCACTGTAAGAAATATCTAGTTATTCATTGAAATTGGTAGCCTAGTTTATCTTTGAGGTAAAACGCCGTTTTGATACAATTATGAGACCATCAACAAGCAGATATCTACAACCAGCCAGAGATGTTAACGTAGTGGAGAAATACAGTGTTAAATTCTTCAAAATGCTACCATGCCCCTCGACATTCAGGACAGCACTGGAACAAGTTTTAGGTGCTCCGGTGATGCCTATGCAAGCAGTCTTTTGACTCTCCTCAGTTGAGTGATATTATAGACCTTCCGAAGAGCTTTCCACCAAGCCCGGCATTCATACGTTAAAGTGGAAGAGCTACTGCGTTATACGTCCTAAGAATGATCTGTTGCTTGAAACCCCTTCTTTGCTGAACATAGATTTGGAAGAGTAGGAAGTTATATTTACCTTCTTTACCCGATTTTCAATGGAGTTCAGTATCACTCCACGATATCTAACTTCCGCTGAAAGCGGGAGATTGGGGGTAGTTAATCTGGTACGTCTAAAGTGTGGAGGTTTATATTTTTTGTCTCTGAGTCTTTCGCATAAATTTCGGTAGAACCCTATTAATTTTCCTAAACTAGAACTGAATTCAATGTACCTGAAAATCACCCAGTGATTCATTTATTTATTGCAAAACGAAATGCTACTTCACATACACACACGCACATGCATATAAATGTGTATGTATTATCCCAAATTCCCAACAAATTAAAATTGATTAAGGCGCATAACGACTCCGTCTGAAGGACACTTTAAACTGCATGAGGACAATCCAGGGCTCAAAAGCAGAAAAAGTCAAAAAATCACAAAGTGGACAAACACACGCATTCACAGTTACGCATACATAGTTACATACGTATGAACAAAGCAAACAACCACAAAGGACACACGTAACAAGCACTTGGAAGAGCTACGCAAAAATCAGCATTGAATAACAACAACAACCAACCAACCGGCTACAGTAAGGACCTTCGACAGCACAATCAAATGGCAAATCAAAAAGCTATAAAATTTCAAAGACCACAAACATACAAAAAAGGTTACAAATAAAGGGCCGAAAAGAGGCTGTGCAAAGTAGCAAGAAGACATTGAGAAGAAGTGTGCCTTTGAGTGGGAAAAATAGAAAAAAAGGGAAGATTGAGACTTTATGCAAGCATTACGCAAAAACAGGGACAGTCACTTCGGGTGGCGCGTCTATTTATTGAAGTTACTATGTTTACGGCCAAGAAATCGACACAAATCCTATGGCTATGCTGACAAAATTTATGTGGCATAAAATTTTCAATGAATTTTTACAGTTTTAAATTGTGGTTGCCCGGCGCCCTACCCACCCAATCCAGCGGCAATGAGAACGCTTTTGTAGCGGCCTTTAGTTTTGCTGTTTGTAATGGTTATCCTAGCTTGCTTTTTTTTTTCTTGCTCTACAATAAAGGATACACATAAGTAAGCACTTGCGGCGAGCGCACGCACACACCTACACTCACATGTTGAGAGACACGTGACATATGGAGCGTAAAGAAGTCACCACCAGCAACAAGATGTAACTGAAAAAAAAAATAATAACAAAGCGAATGGCAATTGATGCCGACGCTCCTAAAGGTCGAGTGCGCTTGAGTTATAGTAAAGCGAAGGACCTGCGGGTGATGCGGGCGTACGGTGTTGTTACGTTGCGCATTCGCTGGCTGATTTAAAATTTTCAATTTAATGCAAAATAAATATAATTCACTAGTGTTTTCATTTTGCTTATGATACATTTTTTTCGCTTTCAGTTCATGCAAGGAGGTCACGTGTCCCACAAAAACATTTTTTGGTTTGAATTTTTGAAGGCAACAATAGAAACATATGTAATTTGGTATTGATTGTCCATAAATAAGGTTTTTAATAACAGTTTTATAGCTTACTGGTTTAAATTTAAGTATCCAAGAGGAATTATAGCGCTTACCTCCAGCCAAGGATGGTAACTGAGTAGAATTGTTGCTTGTGGCTAGCAGGTTTGAGGGTGGTTTGTTGCGGCGTTCGCTGTAACTGAGTTTAATTATCTACACGCATGGCAGTTGTGGATTCAAATACAGTATATTTGACTGCAACATGCAGGCACGAATTACTTTCACACGACTTTTATGTATATAGAGATCCTTGGAGAAGTGGTACGAATGACTCTTTCCAGTGTAGAATCATGACACGTCAGCCACATTCGCATCCAGATTCGTTTCTTCTTGATTGGCGCGATAACTGCTTAGGCGATTTTGGCCGAGTATAAAGAGGGGCGCTAGTCGTTTTTTTCTCATGCCAACCGACGTCAGTTGGAGACACCAAGTCAAGCCAAGTTATTGCCCACCTGATCTTCCCAACGTAGAGGAGGTTTTCCTCTTACACTGCTACAACCAGCTGGTACCGCATCGAATATTTTCAAAGCCGGAGCGATTGTATCCATTTGGGCGACATGACCTTGCCAACGGAGCAGCTGGATCTTTTTTCGCTGCGCTGTGTCTATACCGACGTAAAGCCCATATCATTGTTCCATGCCTACGATACTGGCCGTCACTAACGTGCAAAGGTCCCAAAACCTTCCGCAGAATCTTTCTCTCAAACACTCCAAGTGAAGCCTCATTAGATGTTGTCATCGTCCACGCTTCTGCGCCATATGATAAGACGGTTGTGATGGCAGCCTTTCACAGTGTTAGTTTTGTTCGTCGAGAGAGGACTTTATTACTCATTTGCATACTTAGTCCAAAGTAGCACTTGTTGGAAAAAGAGATTATCCACTGCTACATAGATAAAGAATGTGTCTTATAACTTCGAAATCATAACTGTCAACAGTGAGGTGGGTGCCGATACGCGAGTCCGCCAACTCTTTGTTTGATGGCAGGAGGTACTTCGTTGTGTCCTCGTTCACCACTTGGCGCATTCGCTTTACCGCAGAACTAACAGCGCGGTTGTTAAGGACGCCGATGATGTCAATATCATTGACATACGCCAACAATTGTAAGCATAAGAAATTGTGCCTGAGCGTTTAAGTTCTGCGGCTCGCACGATCTTCTCCAACATCAGGTTAAAATAGTCCCACGACTGCGAGCACCCTGTCTGCAACCGCGTTTGGTATCAAACGGCTCGGAGAGGTCCTTTCCAATTTTGATGGCGCTGCTGGTGTTGAGCAACGTCATCTTGCAAAGCCGTATTAGTTTTGCGGGGATACCAAATTCAGACATCACGGCATACAGATAAGTCCTTTTCGTACTGACGAATGCAGCTTTGAAATCGACGAAAAGATAGTATAATATGTGTCGATTTTCCTTTCATGGGTCTTTTCCAAGACTTGGCGAATATGTTGTCGACCTTTCCACAATACGCTCGGTAGAACCTTTAGGACGATATTTAGAAGGCCAGTCTCACGTTAATTGGCACAGATCGCAGGATCACCCTTCTTATGGATTGGGCGGAGCACACTTAAATTTCAATCGGCAGGCGTGCTAATATTAGACACTCGCCAATTATGTCTGTTTCTATGATTCTCGGTTTCTGGTCTTTGGCTCCTTTAAAAGCCGGCTCTCAGCGATTTTGAAGGAATCAGCTGCTTTGCTGACGTAAGCGGGGTTATGGCAGCGATTTGATATGCAAAAAAAAAAAAAATCAACGCAGCCAAAGCTTTATTTTTTTATTACTTCGTTGCTGTCTGTACAACGAGTTGTTGAGTTGATCTCACAGTTTTACTACGGGTGGCCACACCTGGTAATCTATCATCTGTGGAATTAGTGGGGCTACAGTAACTGCCGCGTCAGCATTATCCCTTTGAGTCTTCTCGTTTGAGGTATAAGAGAAAAAAGTACGATTTGCAAAAGATTTTTGCAACTCTGCGGACTTTGGCTGGCATCCACGTCTTACCTATTTGTTGATACACGTACACCATACGCGGTTCGTTCGATCGTTTAAATACCTTTAGAGGAATAGTGGTTTTAAATAAATTGACTGTACGCATGAGAGTCATGCTAAATAGTTTGAGTTGAAAGTAATTAGAGTTGTGGCAAAAATAGTTTTATGTAGGATTTCAATCTAAAAATGTATCTTTCATTTACTTCACTTTCATTTGCTGTGCTTGCCCAAAATACCCTTTAAATTGTATTCCATCATGCGAGTTTTGTTCTATGAGTATCTTTCGCCTTTAAAATTCGAATCACCCTAATACATGGTGTCTTTGAGATTTCCATACCTCAGTCAAAAGATCTAAGCGTGACATGTTGAACACGTGAAACCGCTATAAAATACCGAATTTTGTGTGCTCAAGCATAGAAAGTTAGAAAATGTATACGAACAAATAAGTTTTTACTTATTTAAAGATAGAAAAATGTATTCATATGAGGGTATTCAAATTCAACCAAGCCTGACAAGACAGTACGCAAAGGCTCGAAAGCAATGAAACTACATTAGAGCTTTGTGCTAAAGTAAAAGATACAACTAGAATTCAAAGAAAAAATACAAAACAAATTTGGTGATTTTATAAAATTGAGCGCTCATTTAGCTGCCTATGAATACTAGGCGTACTAAGTACGCATACACAGTGGCTCACAAAATCGTTCATTCAAATCATCGAAAATTCCAGAGCCGAGTGCCTGCTTACGATTGCCTGTAGCGATTTTTCATAGACTTGTAAAGGGACTTAATATAAACGCGGACAGTCAAGCAGGAATAAAAGCAATAAGCTCATATTGTATTAAGTCCAAAAATGTTCAACGGAGCAGGGAGACCATAGAAAGGCTAGCCGGAAACAGTAGGCTGCATATCTATTGGGTACCTGGTCACAAAGGCATTATGGGGAACGAAATAGTAGATGAGATAGCAAAAAGTGATATTAAACTACCAAAACCGCTCAATACAATATACAATGAAATGGACCTAGTGGAAGCTAGGTGGACTAATTTGACCAGATGTAAAACAGCAAAAGTTATATGTAGAACTAACGACAAAAAACTTACTCAATTCGTACTTACACTCTCGCGAAAGGACTGCAGAACTATTACAGGTATGCTAACAGGTCATAATCTGTTGGCTACACATGCGTACAAGATAGGGATTGCTATGACGGACAAATGCAGGAAATGCAGAGAGGATGTTGAGGAAACTTTAGTATTCATAGAAGTCGGTCTCCATCTGGTATCGCTAGGGACCAAAAGGTCTACGCGTGGTAAGAAAAGAAAATTTTTTTCCAAAAATTACAAACCAAAAATTGTTTCCCAGAAAATTTCAAATAAAATATAACATTTTTTCCCGCTATCAATTAAAAAAAATAAAAGAAAAATGCTTTCCAAAAATTCAAAAACAAAAACAAAGTTACCGGCAATTTTCAAAATAAATAATAAAATTTCTTCTATCAGTGAGAAAAAAACAGAAAATGTTTTCCAAAAATTACAAAAAAAATTGTCTCCCCGAATGTCAAAGAAAAAAGTCAAGGGAAATGTTTTCCAATAAGTACAAAAGAAAAAATTGTTTTCCCGGAAATTCCAAAAATATGTACAATTGTTTTTTAATTTTCGGATTTTTTTTTTGAATTTTTGGGAAACATTTTCTGTATGAAAAAATAGGCTTAAAAAATTTTTTCCACAAAAATTGGTTTTTTGGAATTTTTGGGAAACATTACGGCAATGATCAAAATACTGGATGACTTGACATTTAATTACTAACCTGTGGAGTATTTTGAAGAAGCTAATTTTCGTTAGAAAACCTACTCTAAAGAAACCCTGCTCTTAGCTTAATATAACGGGTGATTTTTTAGCTATTATCTTTTGAAACAGCTCGTTTAAACAGCTGACGCACGTTTCGTGTTTTGTTTCACTGTCACACATCTTCAGTTTGGTCTATAATTTAAGCATTAATCGTCTTACAAACGAACAACGCTTGGAAATCATTGAATTTAATTCACATTATTGGACGTCAAACCAGCAACACGCTTACGTAGAGTGCGAACTGAAGAAAATATCGCAGCTGTATCGGCCAGTGTTAATGATGACCATCAATTATCGATTCGTCGCCGTTCGCAGCAATTGGGCCTCTGTTACTCAACAACGTGGAAAATTTTACGAAAGGATTTAGGTGTGAAGCCTTTCAAAATAAAGCTGGTGCATGAATTGAAACCGAACGACCTACCGCAACGCAGAATTTTTGGTGAATGGGCTCTTGGAAGTTGGCCGAAGATCCACTTTTTTATCGAAAAATTGTGTTCAGCGACGAAGCTCATTTTTGGATCAATGGGTACGTAAATAAGCAGAATTGTCGATTTTGGAGTAAAGATCAGCCAGAAGAATTGCAAGAGCTACCAATGTATCCAGAAAAGGTCACAATTTGGTGCGGTTTATGGGCTGGAGGTATCATTTGACCGTACTTCTTCAAAGATGCTGCGAATCGCAACGTAACTGTGAATGGTGAGTGATACCGTGAATTGATATCGAACTTTTTTTTTCCCAAAATGCAAGAGCTTAACTTGCGACGGCAGATTTATAATTTTGGCAAAGGTTCAGTCATATTTTACACTTTGAACTAAAAAGCTGCAGTATACAAACATACAAGGAAAGGAGCGCGTAAAGGTCAAAATAAAGATTTCCATTACTCAAATTCATTTTTTTATTTAATAAAAATGTTATTCAAAAACAATATTGGATGATTAATTTTGCGCCACTTTGAACATAGGGGTATATACATGTAATATATTTTAACTAGGTGGCAACCTTGTTTGCCACCCTACCAGTTTGAGAAAATTATGAAGCTCCAAAATTTCCTGTATTCTTCAAAAAAATTTGAAATGAAATGTTTGCAAATGATTTGACTGATGGCAGATAGATTGTAAAAAAGGGGACTGTTTGCATAAAAAAGTAACTTAACTTATGTTGTTAAATGAAATACGCGCCAGTGTAAAAAGCCGAACGATCAATGTTTACAGTTTGGTAGTTTATTACCGATTGATTGCAAAGGAAAAGGACTATTTCCATATTTACAAGAGTAGAAAAGTAAAGGGTGTTTTTTTAGAGGTTAGGTTTTCAAGATGAAATAAAACGTATATAATTTAATGTTATGGCCAAGAATTTAGCTTTATTATAAAGATAAGGGTTTGCCATTATGTTTTAAAAATGATTTCGGGCAAGTGGCCGCCGCGGCTGGCTCGAATAAATTCCAGCCGAGAGGCACAATTTTCGACCACTTTTTGCAGCAATTGGGGCCGTATGTCAGCAATAACGCGCCGAATATTCTCTTCCAAGACGTTAATCGTCTCGGGCTTATCTGCGTAGACAAGCGACTTCACATAGCCCCACAAGAAATAGTCCAGCGGTGTTATATCGCACGATCTTGGAGGCCACGCCACAGGTCCACGGCGCGAGATAATGCGCTCACCAAAAGTTTCCTTCAATAAATCGATTGTTGCGTTGGCTGTATGGCATGTAGCGCCGTCTTGTTGGAACCAAAGGTCGTCCACATCAACATCGTCCAATTCACGCACGAAAAAGTCATTAATCATGGATCTCATGGATGGTCGTGGCGCTCTCCATTGGCTGTAACATTATGGCCGGCTTCATTTTTAAAGAAATATGGACCAATGATTCCCTCTGCCCATAGAGCACACCAAACAGTGACTTCTTGAGGATGTAACGGCGTCTCAGCAATGGCTTGTGGATTATGTTCACTCCAAATGCGACAATTTTGCTTATTGACATACCCATTCAACCAAAAGTGAGCTTCATCGCTGAACAAAATTTTCTTGTGAAAATCGGGATCGGTGGCCATCTCGTTTTGGGCCCATTCACCGAACGTGCGACGCGCTTGTTCAGGTGTAAGTCTATTCATTATGAAATGGCAAACCAAACTGAGCATAAATTAAGTGACAGCTGTCAAAAAGACCATCTGCGAAAAAAGTAGTGCCAACTTGAAAACCTAACCTCTAAAAAAACACCCTTTACTAAGTTCAAAAGTCGAAAATAGTATATGAGTGTTGCCATACCATCTTGTGTAATTTTAACAAATTTATTGTTTGTAAAAACAAAACATCTTTAAGAAAAATGTACAATATTAAAAAAAATAAAAAAATTGGTTCATAGTGTTGCCACCTAAATTTTATTTCAAAATTAGTAATTTACCGCTAATTTTAGTTTAATATTAAAATATACGTACGTATTAAATGAAAGGTGGCTAGCTAACCTTAGTAAATATATAATACTTATAGCTAGTGTTGCCACTTTTTTTTTAATTTAGGTATTAAATGCAAAAACATATAACTGGAAAGAAATATATACACTTATATTGAAATAATGGCAAATATAGCTTTAATCTAATACAATTTTTAAAAAGCTTTACCACCTAGCTTTAGAGAAAAGTTTTAAATAGTAAGAGAATTTAATTAGGTGTTGAAATATGGGTATAAAAAATATGTTCAAAAGAGTGAACAAAGCTTAAATTAATACTGTTTGTGCGTGGCGTTGCCACCTAACTCTTAATGCGCATATGGTAAATTAGATGAAATTAGTATTAGGAAGTGGATGTTACGAATTTTATGTTGAAGACATTTTTTTGAAATGCCGTTGCCACTTATTCGAATGTTATGTTGAAGACATTTTTCTTCAAATGGCGTTGCCACTTATTCCTTTAATTTAAAAAATATTGGATTTATGTTATAATACATTGTTTGTACGGTATTTGAGGACAACTTGGGAGTTAAACTAACTTGTATCTATAAAATCATGCAATAAAATTTCCAATAGCTGCAATAAATTCCCGGTCTGGGTCCGCAAGCATTTGCATGCAGATTAAAATTTGTGGCAATGAAAATCAGAAATTATTTGCCTCTGCCCTTAATGCTGATAAATATTTTAAGAGTGTTAAACGCATTACGTTTCAAATTTTATAAGCAAACAAAGTCGCGCGTTCCTGCTAGTAAGTAAATAGAAAAAATAGAAAACAAAAATTAAAATTAAAATAAAAAATACGAATTTTTATTTTTTGTATAGTAGCTAGAATAAGCCTATTTTATGTTTTTGCTCTACTTATGTGTGTGCTAATAAGTGCGAAAAGCTTAACAAATTTTGAAAAATTTAAAATTAAAAAAAAAAATTTTAGTGCACACTTTTGTGGCTCACTGTATGTAGAAGTTATAAGCCGAAAGTTTACATAAGAATTTGTGTACGCCTCCACTAATTACGTTCTTATTAAACAGACGTTAGTTCATTACAAATACACCTACATGTTTGTGTGTTTATAGAAGAGTACTCTTGGATAGATTTTGTACCCGCTGAAGCCACACAACTAATTAATACTACTCTACATCCACAGTATCTTTACACTAAAATTTATCAATCAATTTACCCATACATTTGAATATCTATTTGTTTTATGCTTCAGAGATGACACACAACTCAGTCCAACCAGCAGGAAATTTAATATTACACATAATATCACATATAAGTATATGTATGTACATATGTTTCCATGGATATGTAAGTCAGTTCATATTTGCTTAGTCCTCCACGCTTTAATGACTTCTACTTGCATACATTATTTGCATCCGATTTTTCTATACACATTTTCATGTGGTTTGTACGCATGAGCACTCATAATTCGGAGCCGACCTCTTTTAGACACCACTCAGTCATCGTTAGTAATTTCGAAATGTTATTATAAAAAAATTAAAAGTCACTTATTATTGGTTGGGTTCTGAAGCGTAACCACAT
Source organism: Anastrepha fraterculus (assembly GCA_037575425.1). Classification (NCBI taxonomy): domain Eukaryota; kingdom Metazoa; phylum Arthropoda; class Insecta; order Diptera; family Tephritidae; genus Anastrepha; species Anastrepha fraterculus. Next base: position 136,130 of record JAYXIM010035372.1, on the reverse strand, counting down.
GTCTGAGAAAATCAAGAAATAATTACACTCACTTGCCTTAGAAAGAACAAATTTGCCTACGAAAAATATTAGATATTAAAATAAAGGGTTATTTCTAATAGCACTCGGCGCTAGACAGGCGATGTCAAACCATGAAATCCATTTGAAAATCTTGTATGCACAAATTTGCTGCTCTTCGTGATTTATTTCAAATGTAGGAAAAAAATTGAGGCGCTTAACATAAACTGCAGAAAAACGTCGGTCTAACTTTTTCAAGCTGATATGAGCCATGTCCGTAGAATGTCTGCTTGGCGATTAATTTTGTGACACCTTGTGTATGAAAAAAATATTGTGACAGTTTGAGATAAACTAATTTTTTGTGTGATTTGGTTGCCTGTTGTAAGCACTAAACAAGTTATCATACGTGATCATGAACTAATTTTTTTAAGAAGTGCCTCATCATTGCAACTCTACTAAAAATTATCTTTAATAAATCATTTACATCCGTAACCTTTATTGATGATTGGATAGTGAAAACAGTTATGTACGTAACATACACTCCAATTTCAAAGCATCCACTACTTCCAAATTACTTAAAGTTATTATTATAGAAAAATACTTTGCTACGAAAAGTCTAATTTCTTCTAACCCGCATGCTTTCATATGAAGGTTCTATGGAGAATTGTTCCATTTGTAGAAGTCCACGTAAGTGGAGAAATTCACTTATTGTCATTCACTTGGGAGTGGCCAGCACGATTCCTTTGCATACGGTCGAAGCAAGTCACAAAATCCGAGCTTAGCTCAAGTAACCTCTGAATAGCTTCCAAACAGCCGTGTAAAAGCGAGCTGATGTGAGAAAACGAAGGAACCCAGAATGGCAGGTTGTGCGCTGGGTTTGGGATCCGTCACGTACAGTTCCCGCCCAATCAAAACGAAAACAAAGAATCGGATGAGAACTACCTGTACTGATGACGATTCCTGCAAACGAACGAAGGACTACGATTTGAGGGTATGCAACTAGAATGTCCGGTTCGTTAATGGGGGAGATGCCTCTGCGCGGCTGGTTGATGTCCCCGTGAGAGTAAAGGCTGACATCACTGCCATTCAAGAGATGCGATGTACGGGGGAAGGCAAGAAAACCATAGGACCTTGCGAGGTTTACTACAGCTGCCATGTAAAGGAACGCAAATTAGGTGTCGGATTTGTTGTGGGAGAGAGACTTCGTCGTCAAGTACTGTCGTTTACTCCGGTGGACGAGCGCCTCGCAATAATCCGCATCAAGGCGAGATTTTTCAACATTTCGCTCATTTGCGCCCACGAGAAGAGAAGGCCTATTGAACAAAGATTCTTTATAGGAGCGCTATGAACGTTCCTATGAGCGCTGCTCCGCCACGACAAAAAATCGTGCTTGGCGACTTCAACGCCAGGGTGGACAAGGAGGGAATTTTTGGTTTCACAGTCGGTCATTTCCTACACAACGAAACATCCGGTAACGGACAGAGGCTGATCGACTTCGCCGGGGCCCGAAACATGGTAGTCTGCAGCACCAGATTCCAGCATAAAAAGCTACACCAAGCTACCTGGCTGTCTCCAGATCGAAAAACGCGACACCGGATCGATCATGATGTGATAGATGGAAGACACGCTTCTAGTGTATTAGATGGAAGTACGATCCGAGTAGCCAACATCGACTCGGATCAATACCTTGTTGCAGCCAAACTATGCTCACGCCTTTGTGCAGCAAAAAACGTACGCAAAGAATGTTCAAAATCGAGCAGCTGCGATCACAACGGACAGGCAGAAGATTTGCCACTCGACTCTCACTCCTGCTCTCAGAGAGTACTGCCCAAGAATCGTTCTCTAGAAGATATCGGATTCCGGAGTTCGTTCTCTAGAAGATATCACCGCCCAAGAAGATATCGGATTCCGGCGTCCTCTCTGGATGGGAAATGGATTGTATAAGGCCTGTCTAGGTATGTATTCACTGAATCACAAGATTCAGTGGTATTAGGAATACCAGGAAACAGCCCAAGTATACTCGAGTGTCCCTGGTTGTTTGTCATGAGCATCGATTATTCCCTCAATCTTAGCGTCGTTTTGGCGGCTAAACTAGAACTCTGCAAGCAGTTCTGTATATAGGCAGTGAACTATTTTGGGGGCTAAGCACCATTATAAGCCTATAGTTTTTTTTTCCATGAGCAGAACGTTGTAGCAGCCGTTTTTACTCTGCCCTGAACATTCAGCTTCCATGAAAGTTTACTTTCAAGGGTTAAACCTAAGTAGCTTGCTTTGCTTTTGACCGGCAGAACAGTTCCGTTCAGTGTCGGAAGCCGTAGGTTGGGACTTTTATATTTCCTTCTAAACAACACTAATTCCATCTTGGCCGTATTGAGGCTTAAACCATATGTATCTATTTTAAGGTCTTTTGCATTAGACTACAGAGAATGTGTGGGAACTTCTTTTTTAGTGGCATAGCTACATCATCCACGTAGGCCAGAACCTGAACTCTCTTCTCCTCTAGGTATAAGAACAACTTCTTCATGTTAGATTCCTCAGAAGAGCGGAAAACCGTCTTGTGGAGTACCGCTCTGACAGATCTATGCATCACCGTAGAGTCTAACGAATACACTGACCTGTTTGAAAGCAACTGCCCGGCAAAATTCACGAAGGTTCCAGATAAGATGTGACAGCGCGTCTATTATGACCTTAGGCATGATATTGTTAAAAGCTCCTCCGATATCTAAGAAGGCTGCCAAGGTATAATCTTTTATCTCAAATTAACTTTCAATTTATGTGAGTGACAGTTTGAGATGAACAAATTTTTTTTTGTGATTTTGTTGCCTGTTGTAATCATCAAGAAAGTAATCATGCGTGATCATCAACTAATTCGGTTGCTGATACTTTGTGCCAGCTCTAAATTTTGATCAGAGTGTAAATTACAACAACACATACGTGTGGGCGTTTGAGATGTTAACAATCATTTTAAAGACTTCACTACGTCACTTCCTGTTGTTGTTAACGTAATCAATTTAAATGCGTGTGGCAACTTCACACGCCCCATGACACGATCAGACAGACATTGAATTGTTGTAAGCTGCGAAATGAGAATGAATCTTCAGCAACCGAAGCGATAAATGTAAAAAAACATATAAAAAAAAACAAATGAGAAGATACACAAACTGTCATTTTCAATTAAGATTTAACACCATGTAATACATATCTACATACACACACATACATACACACATACACATATACAAATATTTACAAGCCGTTATATGAATGCATATATCAGCATGTTAAGTTAATTTATGCAGCAAAAGCGGCGAGTGGCAAGTGGCTGAAGTTTTATTTCCAATTGTCAATGGAATGTCAAACCCTTAGCGGTTTCCATACAAACTATCCTCCAGTACATTAGCTGTTTAAATAGCAGAAACTCCAGCAGCACACATTCGCTTACATGTTATTGTGTGTGTGTTGTGCCTTGCTGTCTATGCAACCAATTGGTTGTCATTAATTGATCATCATTTGGTTGCATGCCACCACTGCCACCAGTGCTAGCGTACTTAATGTTATTTTCGCTCGAGTCACAAATGTCACCGACTCCATCCACACTTAATTGAACTGTACACACTTGTGTCCGTACTTAAAGTCCTTCCTCATAGAACGGCCCTCTCACATATTGCCACTGATCAGCTACATACGAAAAAAAAGCAAATTTAGCAGCTTTGGAAGAAGTACTCACTTGCAGCTGCAATTGTTGCAACGTGCCGTTAACTGTTAATAAGCTGTCGCCAACGACGCCGCCGCCAACACGATGCCATCTCTTCAAGTCAATAAAAATTACAAACGTCCAGCCAGCCAACAGCTTCAGCTGTCTCGACAAGCCACATAATCTTGTGCTCTACTCATTAGGCAAAGAAAAAACCAAACAGTTGCGCACTTTTTCCTTTTGCCCTGCCAATTGCTTAATGGCTAGGCAAGAGTTAAAAAAGGGATAATTTCTTGTTTATCTTGGCCTGCGTCTGATCGGTGGCAATTTATGCGCTTCACTTTTAGATCCTCCCTACTGTCGTTACAATGATCGAGGCCGCTGAGCCAAGTGTCTTGTAATTATTTTCCTTTTTTTATGACAGTAGCGCGTTTATTACATTTATTGCATATTAATGAAGTGTCATTACTCATAAAAAGTGCTATTGAATTATTGCCGAAGCGCATCTGCATTAGCGAATTGGTGTACATACAGATGCAGGCGAAGAAATATGGAAGGAGTGATAATTTTCTATATTAGATCGAGTCGACAGTAGGCAGTAGTAATACATTATTCGATTTTTCAAAGAATCAAAAGAAAAGAACCAAACATGGATTCAGCGATAGGTAGCTTAGTTAGTTGGTTGGTTGGTTAGTTGGTTAAATTGGTGATCCATTCAAAATTGAACTAGCGCTTCTGCACCATTTTGTTACCACATTCTCGCTACTATAAGCCGTTGACTATATCCAGTCTGTATGGTTTAAGAACCTTATTCGGTTGTTAACGTCTTAGCCAGACAGTTATTCGAGACTCTCGAAGGGGGGTAGACATTCTCTCCTTCCATAAGGCAGAGCATTCACAGAGGAAATAGAAAATTGTTTCCTTTTTCTCTGCTTGTTGTAAACTGTGACAGTGTGGTTTGTGAGGGATGCTCATTTGGGCTGCTTCTTCCCCGATGGATCAGAAGCCAGTTATCGCCGCCGTAAGTCTGCAGGCGTTTCATATTTGTTAGTACTGACGTTCGCTTATGGTTATAGGTGGGCCATAATGTTCTGATAACTTTGCGATTTGTAACGCGATTTGTAGATATTTGGATAATAGAGAGTGGATATTTGGCGGGTGTTGCACGCTTCCTCTATCACTGTTTCGTTCTTGCCCGAATGTGGCATTACTCTAAGCTCGTACTTCTTTAAATGTCTGGAAGGCTTAGAAACCGCATCCATCTACAACATTTCATCGTTCATCGAGCGGTTTCATCAAATTAGGAATCAGAAGACAAGTTGCTTAAATGAATCTCTAGGCTCAAGTTGTCCATTCTACCCCCTCATGGAAGGTGGCAACCAACCGACCCTAACCTACTAGTTTTCAAAGCATTCCAAAAAAAGGATGATGGTGAGCGGTTTCCTTTTGACTGGTACCTAACATCTCCTAGGCTCCGAAACAGTATCCTTCTAAGCCTAAGTCACGTCACTTACGAAATAACATACAAGCCTTTTGAGCTTCAATGCTAAGTTAGGATTCCCATGAAGTGACATATGATCGTCTGTAAGCCTCAGAAAATTCCCTATCTTCTTTAATCGACTGCCATCTTCGAATGAAAAGTAGTGTTCAAAGTGGGCACAGAGCATCGTAAACTTCAAGGTTGGTCCACTGGTTTATAGACTCTGAAGTTGCATTTCTTCTTTGATTTGGGAATATGTACCCGTTCCCCCGCATCCTTCTCAGTACCTCCCTAAAATTCTTTCCTTGAGGTTAAGATATTGAACGTATTATAGTGATGAAAAAAATTGGCCGCAATTGCTTCATAAATTTGTTCATGACGATTAATCGGTAGATCCCGGGCTAGAGGATAAAACTGTGAGAATAAAATACCAAATGAGTGAAAGGCTTCTTCTAATAGCGGTCGCACCTCGACAGTCAAAGATAAACCCTTCGAGTATATTTATGCATTAAAAAGCTTCTCATAAAACCATCTGCCATTTAGAGGCCGCATAAAACTGTTGGCCCCTCATACTCGTGTGTGGGAAAATATTAAGATTTACGTCATAAATTGGATGAGGAGCTTGGTCGAACACCCAACAAAAGATTGATCTTACATTTCTTAAATGATCTTTCCTCGTGAACCATTTGTAACGAAGACGCATGTTGAGTTTGCTGTCACTGCTGTCGTAGCAGCAGTGCTCAACCAGGTTTCCCAAGAAGGATTCGCCTCGTTCAACCGTTTTCATCCTTCGACATAGTGAGTTGAAAATCAAGAACCATTAGTTAGTGCCGTCCAGAGGGCTTCAATTGTCAAGGTGATGGGCTTAGAAAGCAAAAGGACAGCTTAACCACCTCTCAATCATGATTTTGTCACATAGGTGAATAACAATCATTCGACTATAGGTTATAAGTACTTCCATGCATCGATCTCCAGCTATGGGTGAAACCACGATGGGCTCGATGTCGCTTTCCCAGTCGCATAGATGCTTTCTTATGGGTTGGCGGAGCTTTTTTCGAAGAAGAAAGTTGTTGGTGTGGCTGAAATGATTGCATCTCAAGGGAAATTATCGGTGCCATTATATTCTGCTCTTTCACCGTTAGTATCTGGCTTTTGCCGTGGAGATGGTGCACCCAGAAAATGTGCTTGCAACTTTCTACTCCACTTACGGTGTTTTGGTAGATTTGCAGATATCGTCAGTTCTTGTAGCTGGTTCCTGTCATTCCTACTGCTGCTCCTTTGTAAGCCACCAGCCAGTCGATTACCTTTCTTGTAGCAAGGTATTTTGGGTTACACCACAGGTGCTACGGGAGGCGGTCTGAAGAATTTAATGCCTCTTTTGCAGCTTATTAGATTATTGCTTCGTGCACGAAAAGAGGTAAGAGGCTGTAAAATGTCATAAATCTTTGATTTTAGAAGTAGTTGGAAAGTAGTCGGAAACTTGGCGTTCACTACAATGAGTTCTAATGTAATATGCTGGACTGTAAGGAGCGTAATGAAAATATTAATATACTATGTGCAGATATTTAAGATTACGATTAGAAATATTAGAGCCAGATCTATAACCTTCCGGAAAGTTGAAATTTAGAAGATATCAGATGTTTTTGTATTTAGTCTCCATTCGTGAAATTGAGAGACTTCCTGCGTACAATGTGATTCTAGTCACAAAAATGCCTAGCAAGGAAGCAGGGGCTCTAGTCTTTCTCTGAGAAGATCACAGTAATGTATTAGGCAAAAGTTCCTGCTTGGAATGGTTGATAAAACTTTTTCCCTATGTTGAACGACTTTATGTTAGCTCTGAAAAGAATTTTCGCTAGTAGTAACCGCACATTCTACATATAATATTTATATCCACCACTGTGCAAACACCCCGAAATATTTTTTTGAGTCCAATAAACGCTTGTAATGACATTTTCTTTGCCTAGCAAATTCCGCCTCATATTCTTCATAAATTCGTCTTTCCTAGAATATTTTTCTTTACACTTTTTTTGTTTTCTCTTCAGTATTCACGCTCGAAGCTCAGGCACTCATCAATAAACCATAATATTGTATAACATTCTGTTTGCTTGACCCAACGTTTCACGCTCCCTTTGCCCCGTACAGCTACTCCCGCCATATGAGCAATTCTATTGAACCGATCGCGTCGCAATGCCAATCGTGCCACGCCACAGGTTAGCTAATAGTTATTGTATCCTGCTGTTGGGCTTTGATTACTGTTGGCTGCCGTAGAACGTGCTACACGTCCACGCTGACTGTGAAAGATTGGCCTATGATTGGAGGTGAGCAGAGTTGCCACGCGATTGCATGGAAAGAGGGAAAAGAAAACAGTGGTTTTTGTACACCATGACGAAATCAATACTGTTTGCAGGAACTCTAAGTGGAGTGCAAATGCTCTAGAAGAAATATAATAGAATAAAAACTCGGGACAGAGTATAGAAATAGAGCAACTAATTGCACTCAAGATTCACTGAATGTACTAAAGTCCGCTCTAACCACGGAAATATTATGCAAAGTGGGCTTTTGAGAAAAAACAGTGAGTAGACTGCGCCGATACCAGATAGATTAAGGAGGCTTCGCAGTATAGAAATAACAGAGCAAGCTCCATTTTACTAGCTATTATCTCAATATCTCAATGCTTTTATCCACTGGGACACAAAGGTCACTGTAGCTCATTATCTTCATGTGTGGCTAATGCCCGTTTACTCCTAGGTTCGAAGCCCTTTTGAAAACGTAACATCAAAATGAAATACAACCAAAAGGCTAGCTATTCCTGATATTACGAGGCACTAACTCATTAGTGCTTAACTTTCAATGTCAGCTGTCTTATACCATTTCGGTTTAGTGCTTTACGATCCCAATTGGTGAACTGGGACCTGCAATTCCACGATATTGGACTTCGTCGAAGAAGTTTCACAGCGCAGACAAGCTCTTAAGAACTTGGATAGACGGACTGCGTTACTGCTGAATCAGATAGCCACCTGAAGGAAATCGTATGACTACTTGAGTGCTCCATCAAAGACTGGAGTGTTCTGACTGCAAACCCAGAAGCACGCCAATCTTATACTGTAAATAATGGAAATACTTTCTCTGTCTAATTATGTCCGCACAGCGAAAAAAATTGTTTTTGTGAAATTATAACAAAAACACCTAAATTGTTTTTTTTATTTTATAGAAAATTAGTTAAAATTACATTTTTTTTTTAATTTACCAAAATAATAGTAAAATTAAAGTTTTAGAACATAGTGTTTTGGATTGTTTAGTAATGAAGGTTGTCAATCATATTACAAAAAAAAAAAAACAATTTATGTTTGGCGACCCACACTACTAAACAAACCAAATTTTGGATTTTAGTATATTAAAAAACATATTAGTTATTTTAATTAATTTTTTAAAAAATAAAATAATTATTTTTGTTAATTATAAAATATAAAAATATTTTTGTTAGTTTTTGTTTTTTACAAAAAAATTTGTACAATATTTTTTTATTAAATAAGCTAATGCAGTGGGCTCCAAAAGTTTTATTTAGTTTGGTTGATTTTCTTAATTTTATAAGAAAAGCATTATTTATATTAATTTTGTTAAAAAGTAAATTAAATTATTTGTGTTGTTTTTTAATTTTATAAATTAAGCTTCATATGCTTGGCAACCCTCTTTGCAAAGCTATCTAGAGCACTGAGCACTAAAGCTTTTATTTTATTATTTTTTTGTTACATCAAAAAAAGTTGTTTTTATTAAATTTATAATTGCATAATTTTATAAATTTATCGTTCATGAAAGAAATAAAATAAAAATAATTTTTTCAGTTTTTATTTTTAAAAATAAACTTTATATGTTTTAAATTTTTTATTAAAGAATCTAAAGCAAACTACGAAAGTTTTAATTTTCTCTTATTTTGGTTAATTTTATAAAAAAAAACTGTTTATATTAATTTTGTTCAAAAAGAAATTAAATTATTTTTATTAAATTTGTTTTTATTAAATTTATAAAGAAAAATGTATATTATTTTGGCTCATTAAAAAAAAATAAAGGAACTGTAATAATCATCAAAAAAACAATTAAATACCACGAACTTGATGGTTATAGAAAAAATAACATACAAGCAACGACAGTTTCAATAAATAGCTCAAATGGACCAATAACAATATCAGCAGTATACTGTCCGCCAAAATTCAATAACACAAAAGATCAATACCTGGAATATTTAAACGGACTAGGAAGTCAATATATCGCTGGAGGTGACTACAATGCAAAAAATTCTATTTGGGGATCAAGGTTAACAACTTCGAAAGGCCGAAAATTACTAGACGCTATAAGAGAAAATAATGCACACTTCATAAGCACCGGAGAGCCGACGTACTGGCCAACGGATATCAGAAAACAACCAGATTTAATTGATTTATGTATTGTTAAAAATATTCCACAATCCCATATCACCATTAAGTCATGTTTGGAGCTATCATCGGATCATTCCCCACTTCTAATGACAATTCTTGGATCTCTGCACCAACAAACTTTTAGAGGACTATATAATAATAAAACAGACTGGAATTATTTCCGACAAAGTGTGGAAGCACAATTGACTATAAATATTTCATTGAAAACGGAAAACGAGATTGACTCAGCAATAGCTTTTTTCAACGATTCCATCATCAAAGCCCTCACCCTTTCGACACCAAATATAAAAACTCAACAAAAAGAGTATATTCCAATACATATCAAACAAAAAATTCAGCAAAAGAGGAAACTCCGTAAAAAGTGGCAAATTACTAAACATCCCGCAGATAAGGCAAAACTTAACAAATCAACAACCGAATTAAAAACATTTTTAAAACAACACCAGGATAAAAAGCTTGAGAATTACATACATAACTTGAGGGCCACGGCAGTTAACAATTATTCCCTATGGAAAGCAACTAAAAACTTAGTCAAAGCAGTTCCACATAAACCTCCCATCAAAACACATCACGGAACTTGCGCAAAGACCAATAAAGAGAAGGCAAACACACTAGCTGAACACTTTAAAACAATATTCTCAAACGAAAAAGACAACCAGCACATTGAACAAAATGTAAATACGAGTAACCCAGAAAAGAGAATGAAAATGACAACCTCAGCAGAAATCAGATATCATTTGAAAAATCTGAACAGTAAAAAAGCACCGGGCTTCGATTTAATAAATGGTAAAATACTAAAAGAACTACCTGATGTAGCAATTACATATATACAACAAATTTTCAACAGCATATTAAGGACACAATGCTTCCCACGCCTCTGGAAAATAATTCAAAGGACGCAATCTAAAATACTTCGAACAATAACAAAAGCAGGCTGGTATATACCAAACGACGTGATCCACAGCGACCTCAATATCGACACAATAGATGACACAATTAGAAAATACAGCATCAAGCATATAAAACGACTAACAAATCATCAAAATGAACAAATGCGCAAACTACCACAATCGGAGAAAGCGGGAAAACGAAGATTAAAACGATTAACTCCAACAGAACTCACAATTTAACAAAACAATAAAGAAAAACAAAAATAATAATAATAATAAATAATAATAATAAATAATAATAGTAATAATTAATAATAATAATAATTATAACACAGAAAATAATATAATGTAGCATAATCTGAAGCAAAATTGAATGTTTATCTAGCATTGGTTAGAGAACAAAGAATTCCAATACTACTTTAAAAATAATTACTTATTGTTAAAATTTAACAGATTGTAATTTAAAAAGGGAAATAAAAAAAAAAAAAAAAAAAAAAATATAAGTAATTTTGTTAGTTTTCATTTTCTTAAATATACTCTATACGCTTTAATTACTTTCATTTTGGGAAATTAAAAAACAATTTTTTTTGCTAATTTTATAAAAAAATTATTATTTTGGTTAATTAAAAAAATAAAAATACTTTTCTTAGTTTTTTCTTACAATAAACTTTATACGCTTGGATATTTTTTTACTCAAGAATCTAAAGTAACTACGAATGTTTTATTTTTCTGTTGTTTTGGTTAATTTTATAAAAAAAAATTATTTATAGTAATTTTATTCAAAAATTAATTAAATTATTTTTGTTAATTTAATAATGAAATCTTAATTCTTTTTGTTAATTTCTAACAAAATGTTCTAATATTTCGGTTAATTTTATAAAAAAATTAAATTATTTTAGTTAATGGGTGCCTTTGGTTTTTTTAATAAACTACATACGTTTGGCAACACATTTTTTTCACTATGGAAAGCATTGCGCTCCAAAACTGCTTTTTAAATTTTTTTGGAAAAAAATTGTAATAAAAAAAAAGAAAAAATTTTAATACGAAAACCAAATTTTTTTAATTGAAAAAAAAATTTTATTAAAAAACAAAAAAATTACAAAATAAACAAAGTTAAATTATTTTTGTAAAAAAACAGTTAGTTATTTAGGTTAATTAAAAAAACAAAACAGTTTCCGTTAATTCTTAAAACAAAAAAATTGTTTGACAATTTTTATTTTATTATTTGTAATAAACTTTAAACGCTTTGCAACACTAAAATTTTTTTATTACTAAAATTATTATTTTTATTAATTTTTTTTTATTTTTTATAATAAACTTTATATGATGGGCAACGCTCTTCATTAAAAAATCTACGCAGTGTATTCTTAAACTTTTATTTTAGTGTTAATTTGAAAAAAATAAAAAAAAAAACATTAAATAATTTGTAATAATTTTGTACAAACGTAATAAATTATTTTGTTTAATTAAAAATTAAATTTAAAAAATGTTGGTTAATTGAAAAAATTTGGTTAATTAAAGAATAATTTTTTTTTTCATATTTTTTATTTTATGTAATAAACTTTATATACTTGGCAACCATATTTATTAAGTAATCTAAAGCACTGTGTGCTAAAACATTTATTTTTCCACTTGTGAAAAATAAAAAAAAAATCAGTGCATAAAAAAAATGTAACTATTTTAGTTAATACCAAAAAAATATTTACCTATTTTTGTTAATTCCATAAAAATATTGGTTTTGTAAACTTTCATTTTATTTTTTATAATCAACTTCATACCCTTGGCAACCCTTTTTATTAAATAATCCAAGCCGCTCTGCTCCAAAACTTTTATTTTTCCATTTTAACCGCCTCTTTTGTTCAAGTCTCAAATGGGCAAAGGCTCGTGTTTCACATACAAACACTTCGAAGGTGCCACACACACACACACTCATAATGGTAGGGGGTCACATAATGCCCAGCGATTTTTCCAAACTGTCAAAAATTGTTGTTCAATCCTAAACCACTGAGTGTTGGTAGCAAATAGGTACGCTCAGTGGCTGGTGGCCCTGTGTGGCGGCTGAACGCCCACCAACTGCGTCGCCAACCGAACGTTCGAACTGGCGAACATATATTGCACAAACGTTCGACTGGCCATTTATTCCGCCAACTACTAGGCTTTGCAGTGTGCTGTTGTTGTTTCTGCTACTACTGCTATTGTTGGCATTGTTGTGTCGCGTTGGAGGCTATGAAAAATGCTGCCAGCAAATAAGTGTTTATAAAAGTGGCTTATTATTTGCAATTTAGCCACTGGTTTTGATTTTTAGCCGCAAACATACAGCATCAGCAGTCAGGCCGCCAACAAAAACGGCAGCAAATAGCGAAAATATGGCTTTTGGCAGGCCACCACGAGCATTTACACAGATATTCTTTACTTTTCTTTGACTCTATACATCGCTGTCATGATCATTATCGCAATATTTTACTATAAGAAATTTTTTAAATGGAATTTAGCGTACATACATACTTGTGCATGTGTGTGCATGTGTATGTGTTCGTGCAGCTGCTCTGCCTGTTTGGCAGCTGAAGTGCACTGCTGTGCTTCTTCTTCGGTAAACATTTGCCTCCTGCCAGTTTGTGGCCGCAAACACGCTGCGGTTGGTCCTCCAATCACACTCTTACACACATTTACGTGCATATATATGTAGAGGTAAGAGTATGCTCGGACTGCCAAATGAATCGTTGTAATGAGTGAATTATGCGTTTGTTGAACAGGTACTCAGCGTTGTCCTGCGGTGTTGTGATCTTGTTGCAACACCATATTGCAACTATTTATTGACTGCGGATTTATAGCATTGCGGGTGTGTGAATAAATTAAAATTTGCAACAAGCATACACATATATTTACATATATACACACACACATATTTACATACACACACATGAATTATTGGACGGATAGCAAACTGAAAAAAAGACTTTCCAGTTTACAAGTAAATGTCGTTTTTATATTAAAATGGCCAACTTTAGTTAATAAAAATTAAAGGCTAGGTAAGCTTAAAAACCCAGAAGCGAATTGAGCAGAGAATTAATAGAAAAATGTTGTTTGTAAGCCAAAAAATGTAGCGTCAAAAAATGGCATCGGCCTAAGTAATTTTTTCCTACAAAGCGCGGCAGTCGTTTCTTTCACGTGCTACCTACCGCTAATTAGAACTGCCAAGTGAGCCAAGCAGATTTTCTTTTCGACTTTCCAAGGCAGTGCAGACCTTCCCCTTCCTCTGCCGCCATCCTCAGGTATTGCGTCGAGTACTTACAGAGTCGGAGCTCAACAGCTGATTCCCACAAATTCACTGGCAATAGAAATACCGCGGCTTCAACAATTTTCTACTTGTAGATTCTCTCCTGTCACGCTGAATGTAGAAGAGTCTCGTCCAGTTCGAAGCAGTTTGGATACATTATGGAGAGAACAGAGAAGAGTTGGCTCTTGCATATGAGTGCTTCAGGTTCCGACTGGAGTAGGTGATTGTAACTGTAGATGGAGATTACATTGAAAAATTTTCAACTATGATTTGTGTACTCGCATTCCACTAAATTAAATAAAAATCAAAAACTCGAATTTTTTTCCAATTTTTTCACTTTTTGCAATTATAAATTAAAAAACAAAATTAAATAAAAAATAAAAAAAAATCGAAATTTTTCCATTTTTGCAATCATAAAAAAAAAAAATTAAATAAAAAATAAACAAAAAATTTAAATTTTTTCCCATGTACCCTATTATATACTTACAGAATTCAACTGAAAATCATACTTTTCAGGCGCTATTTATAAAAACAAAAAATAAAAAATAAAATAAAAATAAACAATTCCACATTTTTTGCCATTTTTCCATTTTATCAATTATATACTTAGAAAATTCTATTGAAAATCATACTTTTCAGGCCAATTTTTTCTGTTTTTGCAATTATAAAAACAAAAAAATTAAATAAAAAATAAAAAAATTTTCGAAATTTTTTCCAAATTTATCCATTTTTCCAAGAATGTATCCATTTATTTATCAATTTAAAAATGTAAAAGTCTTGGGCAATCCACTGATTTTTGTTGTTGGAGGAGCCGAGGTGGAGCTCGGCTAAACACCTAATAGAAGTGTGGGCGCCAATTATTTCTTTATTTTTTTTTTATTTTATTTCTTTTTGTTATTATTCTAATATTTGCAAATATAATAATAATGACAAAAAAGTTATAGCGAATTTGGAAATTCTTTATTAAGAAATTTATTCCATAGTCACATAATTAAAAAAAATGTATTCACGTCTCTTTCAGTTTGGAGACAAACACCATTTTTTGTTGGCTAGTATAATTCATTCGATCTAATAAAAAATTCTTTTTATTAAATTTATTTTTACCATTTTTTCTTGGGCTTTGTAGTTGTTATAGTTCATAACGTCGTAGCTGTCTTCTTTGTCCTATTTACTCTCCGCACATCTCTGCTGAACGCTACTCCAACGACGTAGAACCCACTGTCATGGGCACGTAACTCTCGCACTTTCCTTTCCTCACCGTAACCGATTCATTTCTACCTCTCCAACTACATATTCCCTTCGTTCATCACCACTCAATTCAAGCATACCCGCTCTGCGTCCCTCGCCCTTACGATGCGGCATTGCATAACGTAACTTACTCCAAAACCATGGATGCTCTTCCCACTCCAAGTAGGTATTCATATCCAAATAAGCTCTCAACTCCTTGTCAATTGCTGACTTATTCGTAATCTCACCAAATTTAATAATAATTATGCGCGCACGCCCTTCATTCAACGAACACTGATGCGCTGTGCGAAACTCCATTCGCCCCCAATCCGATTCGATGAAATGCTGCGAGAGCACAATGATCGTGCGACGCGATTGAGCAACAGATTCCACAATCTGTTCGGGAATATAGGCGCCGGCCAACCAATTACGTTCGTGTGTGCAGACACGGAATGGTGGAACGCACTGCTCCAGACCGGGCAGCAGTACATGATTGACAAAGTGTTCGTCCTGATGTGCGTACGAGATAAACGCATCGAATGTTTTATGCTTATCTATTTCATGTTCACGTACACAGCACAGGCACAAATCGCGCGCAAACAGCCACACGTTTATCTCCAAATTGTATTTGTAATAAACAGCCAAGGCGCTAATTAGCATAATTATTGCGAGCGCCACGCCGAGCAGTAGCCACATGAGGCCCATGCGCTGCGCTGGTGGCGCAGCACACACCTCTGCGAACGGCACATGCAGCAATGACGCATTGGGCAGGTTGTCGCAGTACAAGTCCTCGACATCGGGGATACGTAAACGATGCGTGCGCACAGTGTACAACAGTTGCTCAGCTTCACAATCGCAGAGCCAGGTATTCTCGGAGAGATATAGCCACTGCAGTGTTACGCTTTCATTTAAGTAGGCAAGCAAAAAGCTCGCGCTTAAGCGTTCCAAGTGATTGTTGCGCAAGTCCAATGTCGTCAAATTCGGCGGCAAGTGCGCGGGTTGTATGGTGGTGAGACGATTGTGTGCCGCATAGAGGCACGACACATTGGCGTAGCCGAAAGTGAGATTCGAGGGCAACTCATAGAAGCGATTGCGTGCAATATCAAGCGTGGTGGTGGTCAACGAAAATTGTTCCGGACGCGGTAACTCTGCAATGCCCTCAATTTGCGCGCCCGAGCAGTTGATGTGTAGCGCGCTTGAGTCATAAGTGCATTTGCAAGACGACGGACAAAACTTTGGCGTCCAAGTGCACATCTTTGGCACGTCGTTTGAATACACACTCCACGCGCGGGTATAGCTCGCGCAGTCCCAGCTATTCGCTATGGTGAAATTAGTCGAGAAACTCCAAGCCAGCGTGCAGTCGCACTGCAGCGGATTAGGCTGGAGTTTAAGATTTCGCAAGCAGCTAGTGAAGCTACGCGGTGGATGGTTCAGCGCGTAAATGTATTGTATGCGATTATATGAGAAATCGAGCTCATAGGGACACACTAAGCTGGCGGCAACGATGCTGTCTAAACTGATTTGGGCAATACGATTGTGGCTCAGGTTGATTAAAGTCAGGTTGTGTGGCTGCTCCAATGCATTGGGCTGCTGTTCTAAATAGCGCAGTAGATCCTGCGCGCCGCTGAGTTCTGCGATGTGTTGACGTGAGAGCAGTGTTTGATTTGCATACTCGTCTGTGCCTGTAATACGCGCGAAATAATTGTGACTCAGATTGAGTCTGTATAAGTAACGCAACGGCTTTACTGCTTTTATTATATTCGAGGGCATATACAATTGGTTGTTGGTCAAGTCCAGCTCCCACAGCAGCGGCGTCGCATCAAATAAGCCAGGCGGCAGTGTCTTCAAAATATTATGTGATATATCAAGCTTTATAAGTTTGTGTTGCGCGCTCAGCATATCTGCAGGCAGCGCAACTAATTCATTTTCGGACAAACTCAATTCGGTCAACTCGGTTAGTGTTGAGAAGAGCGCTGGGGCCACCGTCTGCATAAAATTGCCGTCCAACATGAGACTTTGCAGTTTTCGCGTGTCACGAAAATATGCGCTCGTCAAATTATGCAGCTGGGTAACTGTGATTTCGTCCAGTTCGGTGTGGTATACGCGCACCAAGAGCGATTCCAGTTTGAAGAGCGTGTGGAAGATCTCCACTGGTATTGCTACATCATTCGGTCGGCATATTAGAACCAATTTGAGTTTTTTCAATTGGCTTAGTTTGTGGAAAAGTTTCGCTGGCAGTGCGCTAAGCCGGTTGCTATTTATTTCAACATCCAATCTCAGGCGCTGCAGGGTTGTTGATTTAGCAAAAAAGCCTTCGGGCACAATCTGTTTACCGCTGAATTTGATACTGCCCGTGTAGCTGATATTGGGGCGCCTTAGTATTTCTGGCAATTCCATGCAATTTTCTAATTTATAATTTGCTTTTTTGCGCAAAAAGCTATACTCTGGCAGTGCTTTTTGCAGCTCATGCTGCTCTTTCGTATCAGAACAGCTTATGGCGAGTCGCGTTGTGCTCAGCAATGGGTCTCTGGCGATGAGTAAGCTTACTCCCTTCATTTGGCATTTGATCAGAAATGTTCCGCATAGACAACGGCCGTGAAAGCAAGTGTGGATATTGGGGCCCGTATTCAAAACCGGTTCTCTGTTTGCTGCATTTTGAATCATTTCCTCTGTTGGAGGTGTCAGATTGGCGTGTGCCAGTGTGTTTAGTGTGAAGATTAGCGAGAGCTGTGTGAATAAATATATGGGACCTCGATAGACTTTACTTGTACAGCAGCGGCAAAGCATTGTAGCGGCGAAATCTGGATAGTGTCTAGCACATTTAAGAATGTACATAAATATCAATTTTTGCTTGGATTTTCAAATATCACTTTTCACTAATCAGAAATCCGTTAAGCGTGAAATTTTACAGCCACCACTCAAAATCACTTCTTATCACTTATGATTACAATTTACTACTAAAATGTGCTTTTTCACAAAGGAATTCCCTCATAAGCTTGGAAATTTCAAATTTGTATACAACTCATTCATAGTGTCGGACCGAATCTCCCGTTCGAGCGAATGTTTCGGTTTCTTTTAGGCTACCACATAAGTATGTTTTATTTATAAGCGGCGGTCGCGCCGTAGCCAAATGAGTTTGTGCGTGACTATCATTCGCTAGTGTCCGGGCCGAAACCCTATGTGGGCGCGAAAATGAAATGAAAAGAAAATGTTTTTGGTAACAGCGGTCGCCTATCGGCATGCAAAGCAAACCTCTGAGTGTGTTTCTGACATGACTCATAAAAACCCATCTATCGGGGCCGGCTTAAAAATGTAGATAGCACTATTTGTGAGAGCAAACCATCAAATACCCGTACCACAAATAGGAGGAAGAATTCGGCCAAGTACCAAACAAAAGATGTGAGCGTCAATTACTTATAGGTATATACGAGGGAACTAACAAGAGTTAGGTAAATTTAATTAGAAAAGGGTACACTTTTGCAGCATTTATTACCTCTTCATTGCTACTAAAGACTTCGACATCGCAGGGAGCTCCGAGGCAGCTGAGCTGGCTAGTCAAAGGATCTGTGAGGATTGGAATCTCGTTGATCGCCTGGAAAAATAGGCTTCGTGTCAACTCAGAAAGCACTGGCCAAGTTTACGTAAACTTGTAAGGTGGCGAAATCCTTCTGGTCACGTGTGGATCGAAGGCGTTCGTGAGATCTTCTGAGGTTGACAAAATCTTAGCTCTCGAATTTTGTGGGTGCCCTCACGGGACACTATTCGCGAGGTATTTATGCTGGGAGTCTCGGAATTACTTCGAGGTTTTTTGCGTCTGCTGTATGGAGTATTAGGTGGAAACATCTCAGCACCTTCTCTTTAGCTGCCTTGCTCTCGCGGGGCTAATATTTAGGCATATTGATTCTCATCTGCCGATGTAGCAGACCTTGATTTTAAAAATCTGCTGAACTTCATCAGCAGCATAAAGCGGTTAACTGGCGTGTGCCAGTGTGTTTAGTGTGAAGATTAGCGAGAGCTGCGTGAATAAATATACGGGACCTCGATAGACTTTACTTGTACAGCAGCGGCAAAGCATTGTAGCAGCGAAATCTGGATAGTGTCTAGCACATTTAAGAATGTAAATATCAATTTTTGCTTGGATTTTCAGATATCACTTTTCACTAATCAGAAATCCGTTAAGCGTGAAATTTTACAGCCACCACCCTATAAAATCACTTCTTATTACTTATGATTACAATTTACTACTAAAATGTGCTTTTTCACAAAGGAACTCCTTCATAAGCTTGGAAATTTCAAATTTGTATACAATTCATTCATAGTGTCGGACCGAATCTCCCGTTCGAGCGAATGTTTCGGTTTCTTTTAGGCTACCACATAAGTATTATTTATTTATAAGCGGCGGTCGCACCGTAGCCAAATGATTTTGTGCGTGACTATCATTCGCTACTGTCCGGGCCGAAACCCTATGTGGGCGCGAAAAACCAAACTGAAAAAAACACCTGAAACACCAAAAGAAAATGTTTTTGGTAACAGCGGTCGCCCCTCGGCATGCAAAGCAAACCTCTGAGTGTGTTTCTGACATGACTCATAAAAGCCCAACTATCTATCGGAGGCGGAGTAAACCATCAAACACCCGTACCAAAAATAGGAGGAAGAATTCGGCCAAGCACCAAAAAAAAAGATGCGAGCGCCAATTACTTATATATACGAGGGAACTAACAAAAGTTAGGTAAATTCAATTAAAAAAGGGCACACTTTTGCAGCATTTATTATCTCTTTATTGTCACCAAAGACTTCGACATCGCAGGAAACTCCGAGGCAGCTGAGCTGGCGAGTTAAAGGACCTGTGAGGATTGGAATCTCGTTTATCACCTGGAAAAATAGGCTTCGCGTCAACCCAGCGAGCGCTGGGCAAGTTTACACAAACTCGTAAGGTCACGAAATCCTTCTGGCCACGTATGGATCGAAGGCGTTCGTGAGATCTTATGAGGTTGACAAAATCTTAGCTCTCGAATTTAGTGTTACTTCGAGTTTATTTGTGTCAGCTGTATGGAGGATTAGGTGGAAACATCTCAGCACCTTCTTCTTAGCTGCCTTGCTCTCGCGGGGCTAATATTTAGGCATATTGATTCTAATCTGCCGATGTAGCAGACCTTGATAGATGTAATTAAGCAGCCAATCCCACTTTTTATTTGTTAATACTAAATTTCTACGTCTGGTGTTCAAAGTTCTCATTGACTATAACTTTCTTAGATTTCACAAATGAACAGCCAGCCCTACTTCAATTTTATTTAAATCGGTCCAGGCCACATTTAGCACTTGAAAAATTGAAACTTGAATAGGTCGAGGCAAGGAGCACAAAGAGATTTGGTGGTTCCTAAAACACTGAGGCTAAAAAGTCCATTGTATTTAGAGCTCTGGAAAGACGGTAGATAGTCGAGGAGGAAAGGAGAAAAGTATCAGAGAAAGAAATACGAGCGAATAGAGACAGAGACAAAGGTAGTTAGTCCTGTGAGAATTTTCCACAAATCTGTAAATATGCTGCATTTTTAGTGAACGAATATTACTCATTCTCACGACATCGGAACCCAAAACTTGTAGCTTTGCTCTAGCAAAGGCAGTACCCTCAAAGAGAAAGTGTTCAGTGCTATCCGCCTCCTCCAAGCAAGACAGGCACACTGCGTCGTCAATTATTCCAATTGTGGTCATATGCTGGCCCCATGGGTTGTGTCTTGTAATAATACCGACCATCAAACGAACGGTTTTCCTTCCAAGTTTTAGTAGAAAGTTTGAGAGGTTAGTGTTCGGACTTGTCAAAAAACACTTTGCAGTTCTGCAGCGTTCTAGACCGGACCATCGCTCTTTATGTAAATTGCATACATAATCGCTGATCCAATTCATGACACCCGCGGAACTGAGCATTTAGCACTTATTCTCCTTTTTTTTGTACTCTGGATTGCTTATCATAATTCTGCATAAATTTTGGGGTTAACTTTTGCTCTCATTAAACTTTTCGCATATTCAAACTGCATACCAACTTAAATCGTAAAAAAGAGTGATAATACCAGCGGTAAGGCTAGTTACTTAAGCTAAAATTGCTCTCTCAAGGCGTGGATTGGCTCATGTTCGTCAGCCAACAGTAAACCACAAACATTTCTGCGGTTAAAATGTTACACATTTTATAAAATCAAATCACAAAATATGTATGTTCGCTAATAACTTTGCGCAGAATGCACCGATTGGCATTGGGTTTTTCGTATTTAGAAGCTGGTCGCTTCTGGAAGGTTTTACTCTCACTTAAATTGCTTGAGTTCCTAAAAACGCGTGTCTGTAGGCCGAAATGTGTTAAAAAATTATAAAAATAATTTTCAAACTGCCAAAAATTAAAAATGGCTCATTTAACTGCTATAAAGCCCTGAAATGCTTTCTATCATTCTGCACTCATAAAATTTATCTATTCTTTCCTATTACTATTAAAATGTTGAAAATAAGTGAGGCACTTTTTCTAAAAATTGCTGTTTGTACATATATTCGAAGCGTGCTGAGCTCTATGCGGGAAAAACAAAGCTGATTTCTATCGCCATGCCTGAATTTGGAATTCCCACAAAGCTCATCTTGCGTTGCAGGACAACCCTAACAAACATCTCCAACGTAGTGAGAATTGACAAAGATTTTTCTAAACCATTTGAAAAGAAGCGGGGTTTCAAACAAGGCGATTCTTTTTAATGCGACTTTTTTAATTTGATGATAGAGTAAATCATTTGTGTCATGATGCTCGTCGGTGCAACTTCCTCCAGTCTTGAAACAGAATCCCGTCGAGTGGGTTTTGCAGTAAACGAGGGCAAGACAAAGTAACTTTTGTCAACAACCAAAAAAGTATACGCATATTCGACAGCAGGTTGCAATTGACAGTTGCGAGTTCGACGTATTTAAGGCCTTTTTTTTAACAAGGATCCAGCATTAACACCAACAACAATGTCAGCTGAGAGATCTAGCGAATAATAACTATGGCCATCAGGTGCTACTTCGGGCTCGGTAGGCAATTGAAAAGTAGAGGCCACTCTTGATGCCCGAAAAAAGCTCTATCAATCACTCATCCTCCCGGTCTTACTGTATGGCCTTAACGAACACCTGAACATTGACGAACATCAATGGGCTGTTATTAGCAGCTTTAGAGGGAAAAATGCTTCGCAAGATCTATGGACCAATTTGCCTGAATGATGCATACCGAACAAATAAGCACGAGCTAGACGAGCTATACGCCGATATCGACGTAGTGAAGCGCACTGAAATACAGCGGCTGCGTTAGAGCGAGTGGACAATAACGCTCCAGCAAAAAGGTGCTCTTTACGAAATGCACTGGTAAAAATGGTAATGGTAAGCAGCTCTGTTCAAAATTCATCTCAATGGATTTTCATGACCTTGGGTTAAAATTGTTCGCTATTAAGTTTTCGTTAAGAGCTTGGGTTTAAGTATTGTGAAAACGAAAGGATGCCTACAAATCGAGTGTTTTTTGGACCTATATTATTGCTAACTGAGCTCCTTAAAACATTTGCATAATTGGTTGGCGAGCTTCAGCCTTTCTTAGTGAATCCGAGCAGTGATGCTACGCGGTTCACTCGGAGTAGTTAAAAGAAAGCTACACTTGTAATTTAAAAGTTTAGTTCAATCAAAGTGAAACGAGATAAACATCTGCAAAAACATGAAACAGATTCGATTTCTACAAAGACAAAACGGAGGCGCTTTAGAAAAGGTCGAGAAGAGATATTCTCAGACTAACAGTCATGATTGTTCCATGGCTTCTTGTCAAATATGTGGTGAAGCCGGGACTTCCATACAATACTCGGCGCAGTAGCTACCCATGACTAGTAACAAAATAGCTACTCACTGTCTCTGCGAATGTCAAGCCTCAGTGCAGAATATATTTATACTAGGTTGTGCAATAAGTTTTGCGGTTATTCAGTATAATCTTCTTGAACATCAATACACTTGTTCCAACGAGATTCCAATTTATGAATTCCATTCCTGAAGTGAGCATCTAAAAGGGCTGCAAAATACGTTTCCACAGCTGTTATGACCTCTTCATTTGATGAAAAACGCTTTCCACGCATGCATTTTTTTAGGTTTGGAAGCAGATGGAAGTCACTAAGGGCCAAATCTTCAACAATTCGAACTTCAATTCATAGCTTTTAATCATTGTCAAAATGCTCTTGTCACACGGTGCATTGCCCTGATGAAAAATATTTTTTTTCTTTTGCAGACTGGGTCTTTTTCCACGAATTTGTTCCTTTAGCTGGTCTAAAAGGTTACAATAATATTGAGAATTTATTTTTTTATCAGTTTGCAATTAATCCACAAACAAAATTCTTTTTGCATTGCGAAAAACTGATGCTAACACCTTCTTGGCCGATTTCTGAACCCGAACTCGTTTCGCAGCCGACGAACCAGCTTCACACAACTCTTTAGCCTCATGATTTGATTTAAGATCACAGTGATAGACCCAAGTCTCATCCATAGTGATGAATTAACGCACAAAATCCATTTATTCTCTCGAAAATGCGCTCTAAATGTTGCTGAGAAAGCCGCATTCGAATGTGTTTTTGTTCCTTTGTCAAAATCTAATGCCGATCTCCAAGTGCTCCTTAACTAACTAACTAAAGTATCATAGGTTCACTGACAAATTCAACTCGTATGAAGATAACAGAAATTTGTGACAAAAGACAGCAGCAACTGTGCCAAAAAAAGTGTATAAAGATTTCGGTTCACGCGCTGATTGGGTCTAGGGTTAGTTACTCAGGCAAGGCTAGTATCGCCCGATGACTCAACCAACTGCCATTTCCATTTAAAAAGGTAAAATAGTTCTTCTTCAAAATATTTAGTTTAGTGGAGAAAGATTATTCTGAGGCATTTATCAGCAAAGGCGTGCCAAAAGCTCAAAGCGTCTTCTTCTTCTTCTTGGTGCTATAACCGCTTACGGGACTTTAGCCGAGTTTAACAAAGCACGCCAGTCGCTTCTTTCTCGTGCTAACCGGTGCCAGTTGGACACACCAAGTGAAACCAAGTCATCCACGTAGCCGCTGGATCTTTATTCGCTGCGCTATGTCTATGTCATCGTAAAGCTCATAAAGCTCATCGTTCCATCGCCTGCGATATTCGCCGCTGCCAACGTGCAAAGGTCCAAAAATCTTACGCAGAATCTTTCTCTCGAATACTCCAAGCGTCGCTTCATCGGATGTTGTCATCGTCCAAGCTTCTGCGCCATACGTTAGGACGGGCACGATGAGAGTCTTGTAGAGTGTTAGTTTTGTTCGTCGAGAGAGGACTTTACTGCTCAGTTGCCTACTTAGTCCAAAATGGCACTTGTTGGCAAGAGAGATTGTGCCTGAGCGATTAAGTTCTGCGGCTCGTACGATGCTCTCCAACATCAGGTTAAAGAAGTCACACGACAGTGAGTCACCCTGTCTGAAACCTCGTTTGGTATCAAACGGCTCGGAGAGGTCCTTCCCAATTCTGACGGCGCTGCTGGTGTTGAGCAACGTCACCTTGCATAGCTGTATTAGTTTTGCGGAAATACCAAATTCAGACATCGCGGTCTAGTGCAGCCAAATTCTAAGTAATTTGTTCCGTATGTCATTGGTAGCATCGTCGTGAAAATATAAATACGAGTCTCCCTTTTTTCAGGAAGCAATTTTATTAAGCATTTCACTACGCTCTAAAAGTGATAATTTTCCCATAAAAAAGTAAACGCCAGTCCAATTTCTTACTTATTCCACCATCACGTAACAAAGCAAACCTTGTGATATCTATTTGCGAAAATCCAAATTTCTTGCTTGCCAGTCCAATATTATTTTGTTCAATTCAAGCAGCCAAGAAATGTAATGAATCGCACACGTTTTTCGACACACATTACGCGCCTGTTGCAGCCAACCAACCAAAAGTCATTTATTTTCGCCAAACTTCTTCCAAGCGACAATACTGACGGCATCAGCGATTGCTCTAGAATGCCAAATGCAAGCCATCTTTCATGATCGCCTCTGGACATTGGGACGCCAGCACCTTAAAATCTGCCGCAAGTGATTTGCAGACCGCACCAGCCAGGAAGCAATACAAGCAAGCAAGCCAACAAGCATGAAAGCAAAAACAAAAGAAAAAGGCAGGGAGCCACAATCCAGCGCTTAAGACCGACATCTGTTTGCGTGTGTGTGTGTGTGTGTGTGCGAACGCATTTTTGCAAGATCAATTGCAGGTGATTTGTTTAGCTGTCGAAATCATCGTCTTATCGTAACTCATTACGAGATTTATTTTGTTCAACAAATGCAGAAGGTGTGATTTGTCATTGTGTGTTGCATTTGCATGTGGCGAACATAGCGAAAAATAAGTATGTAAGTGCAAGAGAAGTTAAGTAAACAAACATACAAACTATAGGGAAGAGAGCTGAGCGTAGCGCAGTGTGCGGTGTGCGGGCGTATTGTCCAAGACCCACAAGTCCACCACCACACTGATTGCCAGCGATGCCGATGATTCAGTTTCAACCGGCAGCTGTTGGTGGAAGGCTTCTTAGCTGGCTACAGTTCAATAAATTTTCGCTTCTCAACTTACAAGCAGCGCGCGTTGGCTGTGGGCGCTTGCGTTGCCAATCTTGCTGATCGAGAAAAGCCTCTATTAGTGTGTAGTGTGCAACTACAGTGCGTTTAATAACTATAGTGCTGGGACTTATTCAAAAGTTTTTCAAAAATAATTTATTTTTTATTTAATTTTTAGCAATTTTTTAGGAAATTATAGTTAACAGTGCCACAAAAAGCATATAAATTCAAGTTTAAGTTGTTGTAAAAATTAAAAAAAAAAGTTATATTTTGAACAAAATATCAATATTTTTAACATGCATCAGTTCTTCTCTAGCAATTTCGCAACAGTATCACCCCATTTTGAGTGAAAAATGTGAAGCGCAATGAAAATTTTTTGTATTCATTTTTCATTGTATTTTAATTTTTTTATAGAAATAAATAAATTTCTATTACTTTTTTCTAATTTATTGCTTTAACTTAATTTTTTGATGCTGAGTAGAGTTGAGCTATTTTGCCAGGCACTTATGCGTCGTCTTGATCAGAATTTTTAGAAAAATGTCTAGTATTCCAACCTTCATAATAATAATTTAAAGAAAGCTTTTGAGTACACAGAATTATAGCCCATTGAATTTTGACTTTTTTATTTCAATATTCAATTGACTATAAAATTGCATACCGCAAAATGATTTAGATATTATATTCAAACAGTTTAACCATTTGAAAGCGAATGTGCGAAATTTTTTTTATATTGAAGAAAATGCCCAGCAGTGGCAGCAAAAAAAAAGTCGTCAAAAATCAATGCGATTTTGAGCCATTTCAAACTTCCAATATTCAATTGGCTATAAAAGTGCATACCAGAAAATGTTCCAGACATTCTTATCGACAAATTTTTAAAACTTTGCCAGCGAATGTGGGAAATTTTTTTATATGGAAGAAATCACCCAAAATAACGTCAGAAAAAAAATTATCAAAAACCAACACAATTTTGAGCCAATTCAAACTTCTAATTTTTTTTCCAATATTCAGTTGGCTATAAAACTGCATACCAGAAAATGTTTTGGATATTTCTATTAAAAATTTAAAATTTTGGAAGCGAATGTGCGAAATTTATTTATATGGAAGAAAGCGCCGAGCATCGTCAGCAAAAAAAAATCGTCAAAAATCAACTCGATTTTTAAGACATTTGAAACCTGCACTTTATTGCATCAAAATTTAATGGGATATAATACTGCATACTCAAAATTATTTTTCTAGAAATTTCTATTAAGTTTTTATGGAAATTTTGGAGTTTTTCTCTAACTTGCACAAAGTTTAAAACTTGGTTTATATGGTTCAGAATGAACTATGTTTTCATAAGAAAGTTTATAAAATTAAATAAGAAACAAATAAATTGTCAAAACTTGTCAATAAGTCGCCGCGCTATAGTTATTAAGCGCACTGTACACACATACATACATACACAAATATGTAGCAGACACGTGAGTGCGTGCGCTGTGCGCGCTGACCACTGATCTTCACTCTGGCAAGTACCTTAATCTCTTTTCTTGTTGTTGTTGGAGTGTGTTTTTGCTGCAGTTACAGGTATACATTACTCGCCTGTTGTGGTGTGTAGGGAAGCGATAATGTGATTTATGCTGTCCATTAATTTGGTAATTCATTTGTAGGCTCAGTTGCATATACGGCAACGAGTTGGCCTCCACATAGCCTCTGCAGCGTGTCTCACTTCTGGCCACACTAAACCTTATGCTACGTAGCTTCTATGTCATTCTCTACTTTTATTTCTTGTCTCATACTTCGATTGCAATTCGACTGCTGTTCATCTTCATCGACTAAAGTTGTTGTTTTTACATTCGCTGCGTTTGCCGCGCGGCAATATGAGTAGATCACTGTATGATCACTCGCAATGCCGACTTACTAAGGTTACATATGGTACATGTACCGTCAGCGCTCGTGCTGGGAAGCTTTAGTCTGCTTAAGCGGCTTTCCTTGCCAAAGCCAAGCGTTTCACCTCCACACTCAACGACCACACCTCGTCCCCAACTAATCTTCCTAGTCATGTAGTTAATTTGAATTTGCCAAAGCTTGATCGTCGCCACACACCGTCGATCGCCAACGACATATCTGCTGTAGGTTTTAGAGCGATCGTTGTCGCCTGCTATTAATAAAGCATCCATTACACCTCTCCTGATTGTAAATGCTTTTGCTTGGAACTTTTCTGGTTGCACATCGGACTTGGTGTCGTCTTAGTTGGTGGTCAGCGCTTGTTGCATTGCGAGTGTGTGTGTGTGTTTGAGTTCTCCTAGCAATCGTTAATGATCATATGGTGATCTTAAAGCGCGATCTATTGCATGCCCAGACTCGCTTGTACGCCCTTGTTCTCTTTCACTTCACCATTTCCAAATGAATGACAGCGATTATTTTAATGAATTGCTTGTATTTGATACTAACAAGATTTGCGGATTTACTTTATCGATTAATTGAGCGCTTGTGTGTGCAGGTATGGGTGGTAAAGGAGGGTGTGGAAATAAGTTGCTGTTTGTATTATTTTATTTTATTATTTAGGGTGTGGTTTATTGAAAGCGATTGAGTTTGAAAAAAAAATGTTTTCGAGGCATGTAAAAATAGGTTAGGCTAAGCGGTATGCTGAAAAAAACTCTCCAGAAAGTTATCAAGAGCTTGAGTTGGGCAGAAAAAATTATTTATGTATTTGAATTACTTGGATCCTCACCCACTGATTGGGGTTCCATTTGCCTGTTTCACGTGGAGAGTAGGAGTTAGCAGAGAGATATTCGGCACCCATCTCCTTTTTAAGCCCTTTTTGGGAGAATATAAATAAGTTTTAAAATTATGCCAAAGACATTCCAAATAATAATGATAACCTATTGTATAATCAAAAGAAAAATAAGTTTTAAACTCCTAGATAAATACAAATGTATGTTAGGATAATGCTAAATAATCTAATTTTATCATAAATTTGTAAACTCCCATGTTAAAATGATTTTGGGCAATAAATGAAATGAAATGAAATATTCGGCACCCATTTCACAAGCAACCAATGCACCTTTTTTTGAGTTATATTTAGTAATTCGTTTCCGAGCCAAAAACTCTAATATTGTAATATATCCATGTTGGGGCAGTCGGTCTGTACAACCAACTCACTTAGACCTCACATGTTCACTGGGCAAGACGGGAGCCTGATTTATTTTTCTTCGATGAATCAATTTGTTGCTCTTAAGAAGCACAGGATTTGTTCCATCCCCACGCCAGAGAGTTCCGTAAGACAATTGAAAACAAATATTTACCTATAAGAGGTGCAGCTAACAAGTAACACCCGATATATATAATATAATGGGTTAAAATATTCCACAAAAAGATGCTTCGTAAAATTCTACTACGCATATCTGAACTAAGTAATTTGCTCAGATAAGTTTTTGAATCGTTTTCGCCACCTTTTTGAAAAGGCTTTGCATTAGGCCTTATAAAAAATTTCTCTTGAGTATATAAAAAGCTTTGGTGATTCCACTATTTGGAGGCTGATATATATTTGTTGGAGAGGACCAAATGATGGCTGATTTATTGGTGTTAGCCGTTTCATCCTGCTGATGAAATTCAAAATGTTTCTAATATCAGTAGACGTAGCAAAGAGATGAGAGCCAAAATATTTATTTCTTGGCCCTGCGAAAGCGGGGTAGATGATTCCAACTCACCCTCCATACAACATACAACTAACGGACTCGAAGCAATGCTGCGCCTCCCAGCATGTAAAGTGTGTACACCTCGTGGGTGATGTCCAACGAAAATCCAGAGCTGAGATTTTGTTAACCTCAGATGAAATCATGATTTCGCGACCTTACAAGTTTTTGTACTTGCCCAGCGCTCGCTGACTTGACGTTAATCCCAGATTTCCAGGAGCAAGCCGTAGGTCACCAACGGATCCCAGTTCTGTCTCGTTTTGCGAGGTTCCCTGTCGAGCCAGCTCATCCACCTCGCAGTTTCCTGAAATGTTGCCATGACCAGGTACCCAAAAGAGCCTTGTATCGCAGAATTCGAATGCGGCCGAAAGTGAAGTCAGGCATTCTTCAACCAGTTTCGAGCGCACCAACATCGAACCCAGAGCTCTGTTGCCACTTAGCTGTTGGAGTAGATTAGATATTGTCCTCCGTGACAGTTGTTACACAAGTGAGCACCTGCTTCTTTAATTGCGGCTACCTCTGCTTGGTAATACACTGCAGTGGTCCAGTAACTTGAACTTGAGTCTGATGGAGAGCTTCTCCTGGAATACTACTCCGCCAGCCCTTATTTCTAATTTTTAACCATCCGTGAACAGGTTCGCAAGGTTCTACCTCCAAATGCTGCACCCCGCCCACTATTCCTTTGAAGGAATGTGAGTGGAGAATATTCCGCTCGGACTAGGCAATAGTGCGCATTGATCAGTCGCCGAAGGAATGAACCCAAAGTACCTACGAATACTTGAGTGTCCGTAATTGCGATCAAGTTTGTAGCCTGAGCCTCTCAGTGGGTTTGTGGCATGTGTAGCCGGAGCTTTGCTGCAAGATAAACAGGTAGCACACTGAGCATTGCATTAAGCGCTTGAGTAGGAGTAGTTCGAAGCGCCCCGCTGGTTCCATTGAAGACAGACCTTTGGACTCTCTCCAGCTTCTTCACCGATGCCATCCTTTTCAATGAGTTGCATCAAACAACGACTCCGTCCTACAGAATTGGCTTTATAATGGTATTATATTTGTAATAAAAAATGGATGAGGATTGCTGGCTAAAGTAAGCGAATGAAACTAAGCACAGGCTGCTACTAATAGATTGACAATTTGTCTAAAGCGGGCTCGGTGGCTTAGGTTGTGGTGCTTGTAAAGTTCTGGCAACTTAATTCTAGGAACTTTTACTAGATTCATTTTGTTTTGCCCATCGACACAATTTATTACAAACCCTTTTCATGGTTAACCAGGCACACGAAGACCCCGTTCACAGCAACATCGGCATTACAGGTAGAAGCCGGAAGATTGGTCTGCTTAGTGTAAAAGTGCATGAAATTCTTCCCATTTTCCTGCTGCTAATTTTCCGGAAAAAAAGTACATCCGTCTCAGAAATGCTAATCGCAATTTCAACAACACATTTTCCGCTCGAAAGTCAAACGAAAGAATTTTTGAAACATTAATCATTCATCTAGTAGCGAGATGGCCAGAAATACGTCTTAACAAGCGGCCCGCACACGGAACCAACTGTCAATTAGTTACGTACAACAACTTATTTCAAACACAAATCCAAACACACACACGCTCGCCTGCCTCATTGATCGGCAGCTACCCAATGGCCCATTGGATGAGGTGTTGTATGAAAATTTATTTTTCCAAACGCTAATTGAATGTGAGATTATTTTGACAGCAGCAGCAGACGCACTACGTATGTATGTGTGTGCGTGTGCATGCACCTTCAACACTGCCGATATGTACTTGTCAAACATTGCGCTGCGATCATGCGTTCACACGTCAAATTAAACAGCGTGTAACCATTTCATACATTTCAACCATTTGGCCAGCGCATTGGCAGCGGCAGCCAAACAGTCGTACATTCGCCTAACCAACTGCGCAGCAAGTGGTGCGGGTCCATGCAGACACCCACTTAACTAATCGCATGATTAATGATTGTCAAACTGACACTTCTCAATTACTTGGCAGTGCACTTTCTCTAGCCCCTCACAACCGTCTCGCTGTATCTCTCACTCATGCTCTTACAGTCTGCTCAATCGTGCGTGCTGTCAGCAGTGATTTGGTGCTGCGACTGTTAGCTCTTCTTCTTGCGCTTCTTTTCTATCAGTATCCCCTTAGACTGGTTCAATATTTACCTAGCCAAAATGAAATTGCTTTTCAGTGAATTATTGAATGATTTTTCCCTCAAATTCTATACAGTTTTTGTTTCTCTTCTGCGGCAACATGTTGCTTGGCCTTCTATCCACGCATGCACACAAATATGCTGTGTGCTGCCAATCGCTTGCCGGTGAGGCATAGATGACAGCTGCTGACAGGTGATAGATTATGTCATGTACGCGCTCATATAGACTACTGGCGGCTTTGATTTCGTTCGGCGTCAATGGTTTAAGAAGTTTATGAAATAAGAAAAACAAATAAATGTAATGATTTCTTGGCCCCTCTGTGTGCGCGTGTGTTTGTTTTTGTTTTTTATTTTTGATGGTTTCATTGCATGATCGACCTCATCTTCAATTGTTACTGTGATGTCTTGCTCTACGAAAATGCAATAAACAAATAAATAAACAATTTTTATTGCATGTCTTACCTTTTCTTATTCTTCATATATCAGAGGGTCGTACAATAAGTTTCTGGATATTAGAGCGGATGGCGTTACTAACTCAAATGCAACATTTTGTTTGTCAAAAAACGTCTTTCGATATAAAGTAGTTTTGCTACGACAGCAATTTCTTATAGACGCTTAAGAGAGTTTTTTCGAAAATATGGAAAGCAGCAAATTTCACGTGCTCATCTAATACTAGTTTTTGCGTAAAAAAGCTACCTCGTTTACCAAAGATAACCTTAAAAATTAGTGACGTATTCCAGTTTGAAAGTAAATTTTGTGAATTTTCAACACTTTTCGGGTATTAGACTCGCCTAATCTGTACGTCTATGCAATCCATGTCGAGAAAAACCTTCTGGAAGATACTAGGCTGTAAATCCAAAAAGCATTCTGTGCGGAATTATTGGCTTACATAATTAGTTTGAGCCTTTATTTTATAAGGTGTACTGAATTACACTCGAAGATTTGCCAATGCCTGCCTAGGGACGACTTTCTTTAGATAAACTTTTTCTATAACTTCATGTTTCATCCCCACAAAGAGTCTCGAAATCGAGCCCATTGGAGTCCCATATCAACCCATTCGGCTACGGCAGGTGCCGTGCACAATTGGCTTACTCAAGTAAGCCGAAGATTCTGATGAGTAAATTGAAGTGACCAGAGAAGCAATGGTGCATAAAATACAGGACATGATATTGCGCGACCAAAAAGTGAAGTTGCACACACTTGAAAAAGGCGCAGCCTTATAAAAAGGATCATTGATTTCAGTTGTGTATGAAAAGATTTTGGAAAGTAACAATTTGGTTGGTATTGTCTAATCGAAATGGGAGTAAGATATTGCTCCAATGCGTATCCTGAAAGAAAGACGAATTCATCACAACACATCAGAGACCGAAAAACAATAGAAGGTTTGGTTAGGTTACTTCTATGGTCTGATCAAGGATCACAACCCGTTACTGGACTAAGGCCGTCTGCAACAAATCTTGCCAGGCGGATTTGTTTTGCGCGCCCTTCTCCAATTTGTTCCACCAAGTGATGGTAAGGTACCCTTGACTTCGTCGTTCTATCAGAGGCATGGTCTTCCCTTATGTCGCTGTCCTCTAACTTGCCATCTGAGCTCCTTCTTTGCTGCCAGCCCTAGCGGTGAATATTGATGCGCTTAACTATGTCCACATTATCGTGAAGCTCATACAACTCGCGGTTCATTCGGCGGTAGTGCCCACTTGGACAAAGAATCAAAATTCGTTCATTGAGATGTCATACAAATGAAAAACAGGGGTAAAAGAATCAGGAAAGGGAAAAACGGAAGAAGAGACTTTAGATTCAATGACACCCAACGATTGCTAATTACACTTGTATTAACCACTTGAAGCTATTGAAGAAATCTACCAGGTGTTTAATTTTTAACCCTGCTGTATCCGCAACGAGAGCCTGTTATCTCGCGTCCCCAGGTGGCGGATAGGGAAATCCCTAACAGATATGGGTGGTAGGAGAGAAATGAAATATCTCCCGCGGACCACAAAGGTCGGAGATGTCAACTTCGGTAAAAAAAATCGAACTCTCCTCGACGTCTGATTCCTCGAGTGAGATGCGGCCGAAAGCGAATGCCTGCACTTGGACCAAGCGGCTTGCTATAAAAATGAGATATGACAGGCAGAACTCGATGCATTAAGATGCATTCACGAGTGGTTTCTCCACAGACGCACGTGGGATGGGATTGCGTAGTGAGAGCCCAGATGTCTGAATATTAGCTCCACGTTTGTAGGGCAGCTGAGAAGAAAGTGCTGAGTTCATGCCATCTCATTCTCCAGACAGCTGCTACCGCAAGGACTTGAAGCGATCCAAGTCTCACTGCGTGGATACCTAGCGGACAATGCCTAGTATGGGTACCACCAAGCTTTGGAGCGCCCCTATTTTCCCCGTGGCTAGAGGGATCTTGCGACTTTGCATGTTTGCGCACTAATCCAGCGTACTAGGCCCTTCTTTCCAGGAGTAGACCACAGATTATCAAGAAAACAACAGAATCCGTGAATGTTTTGGGCGCATCGAAGTGCGCCTGCTAGCCAACCAGAATAATAACATATGTTGCTTGGGATATGCGGGGCATGAATCACATCGCTTAGGTAGGAAAGTTTAAAACAGTTAATTGTAAAGTAGTTATAAATTATATCGACGCCTATTTGAAGTAAAATTTACAGCATTTGGTAAGTATGAAAATTATCTTCCATCAGCATAATGAACAGGTGCACTAGTGTTCAGTCTCAAAGGTAAATTTACACAAATTTGGGTATCAAATGCTCTACCATCCCACACACACATATATGCGACAGACCTGGCTTCTGAAAGTATTCTCTGCTTCCAAAACTAGAGGTGTGACTGATTGAGGAGGGATTTGGGTCAAATGAGGACTTTATTGATGGAAAAAATACATACTTTGAGGACCATGAGAATCGGAGGACAGCAAAGAGTTAAGCTTGGATGTAATATATCGAGCATTCGGGCAATCAGGTTTACGAACAACATATTTTCGGGAACTTATTGAGTCACCCTTGCTTGTAGGTATGTATCTTTCCTTTTGTTCTTTTCATCTTTTACTTTTGGCGTTTGCCTTTCATCATTCAATTGTTGTGGAAAAATTCAATTATTGCCCCATCAAATCAGTTTATCTCTTGGTGCCATTCAATACGGCAATTAATCAAAGGATTGACCGCAATCGTTCAGCAATTTGTTTACAAATAGCATAACAACAATTGAGTCATCAGTAATATTGTAAAAATTAGTTTTTCATGCTTGGGTGTGTGTGTGTGAGGTAATTAATGATCAACCGAAACTGTCGTAATTTGTAAGAGATTTCGCCCGAACTCAAAATGACGGACATATCCGAACTACAGAAGAATATATTGTTTGACAGTTGGTTGGGATTTGAGATAAAAGAGTGCCAGAGAAACAATCGTTAGCCTTTGGTAATATGTTAGTCTTTGGTAATGTGTTTTTCATACGGCGTAATCATCTTTTAGTAGTGGCTGCCGCCATTTTTTAAAAGTAGACTTTCTTACTAAAGTGGACTTCAGTCAAGGAAGATCAACTCAGCTCTACGTGACTCTGTTGGTCAACTAACACAGATAAATATCATAAGTTTCTTAGTAAAATGGACCTATGCCTCCATTCTCCAACTTCATTTCGAATCGGTCAAATGATCCTCTAAGTCGCTCCTTATCCCAACTTTCTAATGGAGACACACTTCGATTAAGGGATACTCTATTTAATAAAGCACGCGAAGCAGCGCATCAAGAGCAGCATCTGACCCTTTGTTTCCATATAATCTCTTGGCAACATTAGGCGCTAGTTCTGGTCTTCATGGCAACCCACTCTAGCATCGCTCTACATTTGCAAATTATGGTGCCAGATATACACATTTTGTTGTTCCTAACTTACGAATGCCATGATGCCAGGCTCTTTGTTTTTAATAGCAAATCATCTTAGTAACATTTTTTTAAACATTCATGTATCAATGTTTATTTACTTTTCAACTAGTCCAAAACTGATGATTTGCGGCACTTTTCCAGCTAGTCCAAAACTGGTGATTTTGGGCATGAATTGGCTCAGACATGTTTTTTGTTTGCAAAGCGCCTTAATATAAAATTTTTGATACGATTATATAATATATCACTTTTATTTCACTTTTTAACTAGTCCAAATCTAGTGATTTTGGGCATGAATTGGACTAGCCATATTTTCTTATTTGCCTCAATAAAATATTTTTGAAGCGTTCATATATATAGGAATTTTTAAATACTTTTTACTTGTCTTAATAAACTATTTTTGAGACGTTCATATATCAACTTTTATCAGGATACGTACTAGTCGAAAACTGATGATTTCCGGCATAAATTGGACCAGTAAGTTTTTCTTACTTGCAAAGCGCCTTAGCAAAATATTTTTGAAATGTTTAAATAATATATCAATTTTAATGCACTTTTCAACTAGTCCGAAACTGGTGATTTTGGGTATGGAATGCACTAGTCTTTCTTCTAGTTTCGAATTGCCTTAATAAAATATTTTTGTTTATTTTTTATTTTTGTTTATTTATTATTTATTTTTATTTACTTTGCAACTAGTCCGAAACTGGTGATGATGCATTGGACTAGGCATTTGCTCCTAATTTTGAATTACCTTAATAAAATATTTTTGCAGCGTTTATATTAAAATTTTAATTAATTAAAATTCGACTAGACCGAAACTTGTGTATTTAGGCACAAACTGAACTTACTTTTAATTACGATTGCCTTAATAAATTATTTTTGAACAGTTTTTTTTCTTATTTGTGAATCGTCTTAATAATCTTTATATATATCATATATCAATTTTTATTTTCTTTACCAACTACTCCTAAGCTGGTGATTTTCGATATGAATCCGGGTAGTGATTTGCTCCTAGTTTTGAAGTGAGTAAATACAATATTTTTGAAACATTTATTTATCAATTTTTTAACACTTTTCCAACTAGTCCAAAACTGGTGATTCTGGGTATGAATTGGCTAGACCTTTTTCTTATATGCGAATTGTCTTACTAAAATAATTTTTAGACTTTCATATATCAATTTTAACGTATTTCTTCAACTAGTCGTAAACTGGTGATATGTCGCACGAATTGGCCTAGAATTTTTTATAAACTAATTCATTACCTTGTAGAGGTCTGATTCATGAGCTTACTAGTTAGTATACTAGTTAAATGCTAATGCATAGGCTACTAGTGACTCTTCGTTGGACATCGCCTTGTTAAAAGTGGCAGCTGCTAGCTTTGAAAGAAGATAGCCGATGAACCACTTCAGTTGCAAACCAAACCAGTAGTAATGCGGTTCAAAACTAGTAGGCTTGACTGCAAGCTATTAGTACATACATATATGGATGTACAGCTAGTGTGTGAAACTACTAAGGTGGTCCGAATGGCTGGCCCTTGCTTGATACCGCTGGTGTCGGCGGTGACGGCAGCTTCTGTTGTTTTACGAAGCGTTCAATTGATGTTTACGCCTATTTAGTTAATTTTTAATGTGCTTCTATTTTTTGTTTGTTGTTTGGCTTTTCTTATTTTTTGTTTTTGATTTTTTTGTTGTTTTGGTTTATTTGCTTAAGGAAGGGCTCATCACAATCGTGCTGTGCGGTGCATCATTAACCCATTAAACTTCCGATTTGCTGGCAGCGATAAAGTGTCAGCGCAATGTGTAGTGCTCATTCACACAGACACACTCGCACACACACACACATTAGCATGTTGCACACTCATGCATTCGCACTCATTTACACCGCCCTGCAGTGGACCAGTTGCACAACATTATTTTAGGTCACACTGCCTTTTCTTCACGGCGCTCATTTGATCTTACTTTAATGACAGCTCGTAAAAGACGGTTTTTGTTTTTAAATGCCATCACTAACGGAAGAGAAAAAGAAATATATATTTTAAAAATAAAGAGTGTATACAAATAAAAAAAAAACATCTGAAATTTTATTGCATTCCGAAATTTTCATTAACCATGAATGATTTCTGAGGGCAGATCAAAAGTATTGCCGGGGAGGACAAATGAATGGAGAGGAAAAGTGAGAATTATTTTTAAATGCGCTGAACTACAATTTTTATGTTTTCCAGTTGAGGTAAAATGATTGTATTTGAAAATAAACTCGTGGTTTTCGATGTAATACATCGCTTGCACTTCTCCCTTATCCGCGTGTGCTCTGTGTGCTGCGGACAAAATATTTTAAAAGCCTAAGTTTATCCTATTTTCACCAACTTAAAAATGCCATATCGCCAGTCTCCTTCTTTTTGATAGCAAATCATCTCATTAATGTGTCATGTATCAACTTTTATTTACTTTTCAACTACTCCAAAACTGATGATTTTGGGCATGAATAAACTAGTTTTGAAACGTTCACATATCAACTTTAATCACTTTTCCAACTAGTCCAAAACTGGTGATTTTGAGCATGAATTCGGCTTGAAAGAAAGAAGAGCATTATTTGTGTAGCGCCTTAGTAAACTATTTTTGAAATATTTAAATAATATATCAATTTTAGTTCACTTTTTAACTAGTCCAAAACTGTTGATTGAATGAAATGCTTTTGAATTGTTTACAAATAAAGTTTTTTTTACTTTTCAACTAGTCCGAAACTGGTGATTTTCGGAATGAATTAGGCTAGTCATTTGCTCCTAATTTCGAATTACCTTAATAAAATATAGCAATAGTTGAATCATCCTTCATCAATAGCAAAGCTGCATATTTGGGAAATTTTGGTGAATTAGTCTCCCACGGATCAACATCTTTAATTACATAGTCTAGGATCAGATTGAACACAAGCATAGACAACGCGTCTCCCTGCTTTGCTCCTGTTTCAACTCTGAATATATTAGACCCTTCGTCTTGTTAGAGCACTTTGAAATAGGTTTCAGCGATTGTACCTTTTACTCTTCACAATATCTGATTCAGACATAGTTCCTCCAACAAATTTAAGGTGATACTGGGCTGCGCTCAGCGTATGCACTTCCCTTCTGGCTGTACTAGTTTGAGATATTTACGTATTCTTCCCGCTATGGCTGTGTGCTTTTCGGTACAGGCTATCGAAACGACAGGTATTTTCAGTCCGGATGGCCTATCAGTCTACAATAATTAGTAAAAATACCTATGAACCTTTTTAGTTTGTTCTTAGGAAAGTTTATGAGTAGTTTTAAGGTCCCTTTAAAGACTTTGTTTGCCATAGCTCTACGGTTGAGTTCCGTAGCCATAACTTATTTCACCTCTTAGCTCCTTGATGGCGTGTTGTCCTATCGCCAGTTAAACCCCGACCTTATTAATTTTTGGGTAGCAACCCCTTTAGGCAGTGCATCAGCTTCCTCCCTGTTGAAAATAAATTCTGCGCGCCTCTAATGACTTAACGCCTCTTATACACTCCAGAACTATTGGGGACTTAACCATAAAGGAAGAAGCATCTACATTATGTAGATTATATTTCCACACAGTTTTGTTTTTTTGGAGGCGAAGCACCAAAAGCCTTTGGCTGAAGCCATGGTGTGGGACTCTAACCCATTAAACCGGATATTCATGCGACGTGCTTGCTCGCCCTTCTGGGCAGTGTTAAATGATCATCTTCGATTTTAAACCTGTGCAGGTATTCTTTAAAGCATCCATGACCAGTAAGAAGCTGCGTTGTATCGTAATCAACTTCACCGTACTTTGTGTGTATCCACAACAAAACCTCAGGAATAAGTTTGAAAGTCCAGCGACCTTTCTCGGGTTGTTCCCATCGCCGTTGCCATTCAGCATTCTTTCGGCAGCGATTCTGTATGCTGACTGAGTACCTTTAAGATAGGGTTTCTTCGCATGAGCCCGAATCGGCGCTGCGTGCAGGACTACAAAGCTTGTCACTGGATAGGAGTTGCCGTATACTTGGTCGAGGAACGCCGATGTCAGGCATTAGTCTCCATAGCGCACCATTTATACGTGTAGCTTTGCCACTTACTGACTGTAGATGCTGCTTGAACGTCATGCGCGAATCGATGAGCACTCCCAAGTATTTTATATACGGCTGGGATTGCTAGTACCACTTGCTGAAACAACCGGTATGCCTGATGGAACTCATTCAGATTTTTGCGCATAATCATAAAGGTATGTCTATGTAGCTAAATCCCCTGCAAGAAGGCATATCTATAGATGCGAATGTTGCAAAATTTTCAACAAAGTAGACAAGTGCCCAACAAGTATGCCTTCAGTTCTCATACATTCGCGATGCTACAAAAAACGTCCGAAAATTTACTCCTCCAAGGCACCAATCTTAACCGCAGCCGTATCGAACTGTGCCGGCAATTGCAAGAGAATATTTCCCTGTATATTTTATCTGTATTTACTCAAGCTAATCGTAAAGCGAATTGAGGTACGCGATCAACGAGCACACCCACAAATCCATTGCAAGGTGATCAAAGATTTGTCACGATCGCAATCGCGTACGAAATGCGCGCGTTCGCCGCACTGCCAGCAACAATTGATTTGTCACAATACCAATGCAAAAGTCAAACAGATAAGAACTCGAATTGATTTTCCATAGTCAAATCAATAAATGGTGAAAAATGTCCAGACATAGAACAGAACTTTGTATGTAGTAGACGTTCGACTAGAATCGGTCTTGCCACGTGAACGTGCTGGGCGCGCGCTTCTCGGCGCTAGCGTACGAACGTGTCGGGCGTACGTGAAGTGGGTGAGTGGAAAACCTCCACCTCCGCCAACACCGCCTTCGTCAGGGGATCTAAGTGACTGGTGGCGGTCTGTCATTGAGATAATAGGTGACTTTACTGCCTAG
This sequence comes from Anastrepha fraterculus, assembly GCA_037575425.1. Classification (NCBI taxonomy): domain Eukaryota; kingdom Metazoa; phylum Arthropoda; class Insecta; order Diptera; family Tephritidae; genus Anastrepha; species Anastrepha fraterculus. Next base: position 95,907 of record JAYXIM010035372.1, on the reverse strand, counting down.
CGTACTAGTCAACGCTAGAACGAATTATGACGCTGTATTGGCATTGCTGCTGACTAACTGACTGATTGACTGACTCGCTAATAGTGTTTTGCTTTTGTATTGGTTTCCTTGAAAAATCGGCGAATTTCAAGAAAATCACGAAAAAGTGTCGGCGGATACGCGTCGCGTCCCTTTTCATATTATTATTGTTGTTATATTTTTTATTATTCAACTTAAAGACAAAATCCAATCGAATCGAAATGCAAATTATACTACAACCGCAAACAATAAAAATTTGTGTGACTGCATCGAACCGCGACGAAAGTGTGACGCGAGCTGTGGTGAGCGGTCAGCGGGCAGTTGATGCTAAAGACTAAATCGCAGGCGATGCAAATTGTGTGTGTGTGTATACAGCTATGCAAATATTTGCATAAGTGTGTGTTTTCAAAATAAAGTTAAAAATAAGCAAAATGAGATGCAACGGAAAAAAACTTTGAGAATTCGCAATAAAAATGTTAAAACTTTGCGCTTACGGTTTTCTGCTTCACCTTTTTATTTGCATTTTTTTTTTGGTGTTCAAAGAAAATTTGCTTACCTTTCAATTCGCTCCGGTTATTCACCGATTTTGTTGACCGCAAATTGTGCGCATGCGCCGCTTGAAAAGAGACCTTCGGCGGCCTAGTTGCGAGTCAACTCATGGTTGTTGTTCTTGTTGTTGGCGTTGATGATGACATTAACCATGTTGATGACATTAAAAAAGTGGTTGTTGTTGTTATTGTTAGCGCTTTTAGTGATGAATTGTTGCACTCGCAAGTTTTAGTGATGCCATCTGGCTCGCGATGCGGACGGACGACAATAGTTGGCATTCAATCACGTGACATTTGCTGCGATACGCGAATTTGCTGCATTTTTTGGATATTGCAGTGCAAAGTGCGCGAAGGGCAACAGCAAAAGTGCTGAGTGTTCATAGATTAGGCTTAACAAATTAATTTTTATAAAAGTTCTGAAGAGACACAACTATTTGGGAATTGTCAAGTGGTGTTAATTAGAAATTTCGATAAAAAACTTATATGAGAAGGAGAACCTTTTGGCGATACTAGTTGACCGGGTACTCAGCCAAAAATGATTAGCATGTGAAGGCATGATTTTGTTCCCCGTGGATCATCTCTTGTCGATCATGATAACGATCGAGATCTTTCGAACCCTTTCCAGTGACTGCCTAACGAATTCAAAATTTCATGGGTCAACCTTCTTTTACGGGCTTATCAAAGCAATAACAGGGAGGACACGGAATTATTGCAACAGTGGAAGGAAAGCCCAGCACAGCCTTCTAGAAAATATTTTGTGCTAAAAAACCATCGGGTGGGCTCCTTAATAAGGATGGTGGGACTTTTGAGTATCCGTCGTTTGCGAGATGGTTGATGAAACACCAGAACGTCTCTTCAGCGAATGTGCAGCCCTCGCAAGCTGAAAATTCATAACATATACCTAAAAGTTATTCTAGATCTACTGGTAAAATAAACATCTACTGGTAAAAGGGATCCTCTTATTCTTAAATGGCGCCGTAACCGCTTACGAGATTTTGGCCAAGCTTAACAAAGCGCTAACGGACGCCAGTTGAATCCACCTAGTGAAGCCAAGTCATTCTCCACCTAAGTTTTCCTACGTAGAGGAGGCCTTCCTCTGCTACCACCAACTAGTACCGCATCAAATACCATCAGAGCTGGAACGCTTATATCCATTCGCACGACATGACCCAGCCAACATAGCCGCTGGATCTTTATTCGCTGCGCTATGCCTATACCGTAGTATAGCTCATACAGCTCATCGTTCCATCGCCTGCGATATTCGCCTTTGCCAACGCGCACAGGTCCAACAACCTTCCCCAGAATCTTTCTCTCAAACAGTCCAAGTGTCGCTTCATCGGATCTTGTCATCGTCCACGCTTCTGCGCCATACGTTAGGACGGTCATGATTAGAGTCTTATAGAGTGTTAATTTTGTTCGTTGATAGAATACTTTACTACTGAGTTACCTACTTAGTCCAAAGTAGCACTTCTTTTACAATGACGAAATCATAACTTCCAACATTAGTGATCTACAAATAAGTATTTATTAGAGGTCAGAGCGTACTATGGCCCGCAGATATTGTGCAATTTCCTGGTTATCCGTAAGGTAGCAATTATGACAAGTGCTATTGTAGGATATTCCATATCTTAATACAAGCTTTTCTAACTGCCAAAGATCAGGCATATTTTCATAATTTCCAAAACTACTATTCCCGGTGTACTTAGCAAATCTGTTGCATTTTTTGGGAAATAACTTAGCCATAAATTTATACCTATCTTTATACCCTTTTCCTATACTTTTGAAGGTGATTATCTTTTCCAAGCAAGTTCAAGAAAATATTATAGAACTCGATTCCGTCGATTCCTCCAGAAAGACCGATCACTTAACTAATTTATCCACTCTCTCATTTCGGCTAATATTCCTATGACTAGTAACTGTGGATAGGAACAAGAGGAATTACCATTGACTGAGTCAATGAATTTTATTGTAATTTCCTGAGTTGAAAAATTTCGATCTTATAAAGGGCGATACAAATGTTGATAAAGCCACATCACTGTCATCTTTCTGCGCAGACGAAAAGGCGTCGAAAATAAGCACCTCACGCTAAGACATTGAACTCTGTTCGCATATTCTCATACTCGTATTTGCACCCTTTTTGGATGCGCCCGGGCTCCACCTCCTATTTGTGGTGTGTGTCGTGATGTCTTTCTACAAATGGAGGGACCAAACATATAGTTTTATACTGCCTCCGAAATGCAGATGGTTTTTAAGGAGTAGCTTTTTCATGTCAAAAATACACTTGGAAGTCTGCCGATGCCTTTTGAAGGGCGACCGGTAATAGAGACAACTTTTTCAGAAATTTACTACTTGCAACTGACTCGTTAAAATAAATCACGGCTTTTTGATGCTAATAAACATTACGAACTCTTTCTACTCAGCGGTAGATGAGAAATCAGACTGATCTGTTTACCAAGAGTGGAGCTCTCTTAGGCTTTCCCGTATCTAATTACAGCAACTCTTCGCCATTCGAAGACATCAGCCAGTATATTTTCGCAGTTCCTAGGTGGAACATAGAACCTCTCGGTTTCAGTAATTCATAAGTATGAGATGAGTAAGGGACTAGCTTTCTGCATTCGAGCCTGGGTCCAGGACTGCCGGCCATACCACTTGATTGGCATGGCGTAGTAGTTGGAAATATTATACCGCTTTGACTCGTTCAACAGAACATCGTTAGCAAAAAGAGGAGTACCTTCCTAATGAGGCAAGATAAAAATAAAAAGGGGATGCCATTGCTAAAGCGTTCGAATTGGACCTCAACTTGTAGGTCTTTTCCGTCTTAAATATCCCAAAGTCTTTCAGTATCAAAAAACCTTGTATATATGTACGTAGGTAGGTAGATGAAAAGGTTAAAGTACTAAAATCTGGCACACCCCAAGTAGCACTAAGGCGCCGTTTTGTTACCATTTTGAGACCTCCAGCAAGTAGATACCTACAGCCAGCTAGAACTGTTGATGTAGTGGGGAAGATTTATGGGATTTAGGTTGGCTGTCGGAGAAAGGAGCACCAAGTCACCTTAATCGTTTTGTTGCCAAGCCCGGACATTTACGGAAAAAGTGCTCAACAGTCTCCTTCTCTGAAAGGTCTACACAGTTTCTGCAATGGGGTTTTAATTAGGGTTACCATTTAGGTAACCCTAGTTTTTTCGATCGTGCAATGACACGGTAAACATAGCTACGAGATTGGAATTTGAATGGCGTGATTTCCCAGGACTTTCTAAGTCGTCCGTTTATTGTATTGAGACTAAAAGGTTTTCGAAATAGCACATGAGGAAATGGAGCTCCATCTCTTCTGCGCTTTCCTGAGAAACAAGTTGTGGAATACCCCTTTAACAACAGTCAGGGAGATGCCGATGGCCGGTAGGAGGCAATTTTATAAAAACATTTAGCAGAAGGGACTGTAGGTAGCTGGTTGAACTGATGACGGGCCACTTTATATGGCCGAAGCGCATGGAAAAGGTAGGCATTTGGGGCAGTGCACTCTGCGCAGCATCTGGAGAGGAGGATGAGACGGCGGACCACTTGCTGTGCGTCTGCCCGGCTCGTCGTTCGAATTCGGTTTGCCGTCTTTGACTTGAGGTCACTGATGTGTTAAGAAGCGACCACCTTGGATCCTTAGCACCACAAGATCTACTCAGATTTTTTCGGAGGTAGGGTAGATTTAAAGAAAATTAAAAGTGTTGTACGATGGACTTAATTGTGTCTGAGTGCTGTACTTGCTAGTTTGTCCCGCCACAAAACAAGTGGAAACTAATATTTTTGTGTGCATTACAAAGTGTTAACCCGGTCTGTATTTACGGTGCTTTCCGATCAAAGGCCAAAGTGCCTGCATACTTGTGGGTATACTCACCAGCGTATCTATCTTACGGTCTTTCCGGGTGCCGCATGAAGGTTAAAGCTGAAAATTTGAATTTTTTTTTACGCTAGTGAGCCATGCGCTATACTTTTTTGAATTAACTTGGAAGTAACTAAACAGTAGAACTGTCTCAGGCAATTAACACTTGATTTGCCAGCTAAAATTGGAACATGTACCAACAATTTGGCCGTAAGACCAAACCATTCACCAACCCAATTTGCAGGTGCTTTAGTCAAAAGTTAATTATTTTCGCCAGCCATTACTCCCATTTCTAACAAATCCATGTACGAATGCCGACAGAACAGCATTAAATTGTTGCAAATTACGGAATGTAATTGCGTTAAAAGAAAATAATAAATTTGCGTCAGCTACTGGTCACCGGTCAGCGGCCATTGACCAAGTGCGAAAGGCGACGAAGCCGACCGGACCTGTTGGCCAGCTAAGCGCGGATTATTAGCGCGTGTGATATGTGACCGATTTGCATAGCTGGCGAGTATCTAAAGAAGCCACCACCAATAGGGAGTACGTAGTAGAAGTGGAACGATGGACGGACGGATGGATGGATGGGTGGAGGGCAAAGGTGGCTGTTGGCTGACTGAAAAGTGGAAAGTTGCGTGGCTTAAGTGTTGCTACTGTGCTGTGCTGTGCTATGTAGTTTTTTTGCATTTCTTGCAGCTGTTAAGAATTCATACTTGCCACTTAGGCAAATTTGTTTCGCATATACCACTACATATACACACATACCCACTCGTATGTATGTGCATACACACTCATAATATTCTTATGCTGTAATTACGCGGAAATTACCGGAACGTGTCACAATTATGTGGCAGCTTGCATTGCCCGCAAATTTGATTGATGCTCCTCCTCTTCAGAATTGTATGAATTTCTTTATTTGAACAGCAAAATTTTCAATTGCAAAACCATAATTTTTTTTCAGCGCACAAATTACTGTCGCTAATAATTTCAACTTTATGTAATAATCTCTGTTTTTCTGATGCTATAATACATACATACATACGAGTGTGTACGTAATAACTTGATTTTTTTTTTTATTTATTTCATTTTGTTTCAAACTGCTTCATTTGACCACCCGTACTGTGTGCGTCAGCATCTGTAGCCTCTACTTCCTATGCAGCATCTCGGCCAAGCATCAATTTTAGTTTCGAAATATTTTTCCTGCCTCGCCGCGTACTTTTTAATGAACTCACTAAACATTTTCATTTATCTGCACATTTTCTTTCAATTCAATTTTGTTTGCATTTCAATTCAATTCAATTTATTCACTAAATTAGTTATTACCATACCAGCAGATTTGCCAGCCATCGTCATCGCTGATCTCTTCTTTCCATCAGCTGCCATCTTCTTTGCCGACTGTTGCTGCTGCTGTCGGTTCTGCGGCTTCTCCTGACTTGGTCCAGTACGCAGTAGTAATTTTTCTGAAATTGATTACTTTATTTCTGTAATTCTGTTTACTTTGTGTATTCTCTGTTCCCCTCCTATCTTCTCCTTCGCCAGCAGTTATTTTACGGCTGACATCAAGGAGGCTCCGAAATCAGGGTGGTCTGTTGGCTTGAACGATAGTGTTGCATTTGATCCATCTGTTAAGTATGGTTTAGGCAAATTCACTCCAATTGCAATTTATTTGCCTTCAATTGGTATCCATTTTCTGAACAAGTATTTAAATCGATCACGTTTCGATATTTGTGGTTTCTTACATTTGCAGCCTTTTGCTGCTTGGGTGGTATTGGCTTCTTTTATTGGCCGATTTCAGACCACCAAACTTGCAAACTATCTACTTAGTAGCTTCACATTTAGGAAGGCCATTGAAAGACAGAGCCAAAGCATGGCTTGTTGGATCTTCATGTGAAAAACGTGGTCGAAAATGAAATAATCGAAAGCAACTACGAAGTGACTATTCTCCGAAGTTGAATAAAATGTGTGCTGTCCTCGAAACCCCAAAGTTGCATTGCTCAATAGAAAAGCTTGAATAATTACTAGGCGCACCTTTTAGGAATGGAATAGGAAATGGAGCACCATTTGTATGACAAATTTGAGGCCAAAAATCTTTTTGAGGCTCCAAAAACGCAGAACTAGACGAGGACGAGGCTTCAAGCTGAAACTCTACTACGCTAAACCTTACAGGCATTGCAGCTTTAGAGACAGACTTTGTAGATATACTCAGACTCTAAGAAGTCTAGATTTAAGAAATTATACGCTTGGTGTTTCTTTTTACAGAATGTGGCAAATAGGACCAACTATTATAGAATTTTAGTCATTATTGGTAGACTTGCGATAGCAGTGGTTTCAGAATTTTAATTTTATATGAGTGCAGCTTAAGATCCAAGTTTTAAAGTTCTACTTATTGTTCATCTAAAAATGCCCAATAGGTCGGAGCGACGGCGAGTTGCGACAGCGTTCGGTGTGTTTTACGTGGGAGCTAGGGATACATTAACGCTTTCTCCGAAAGACAAAGCGCGATCAAAGCTCTGACAACGCCATGGTGTAGATTCAAACTATCCAACTCTTGTAAGAGGGAATCAAGTCTCTTGGGCGTGCAGTTAACACTTCTATTATCTGGGTTCCAGGACACCGGAACATAGAGGGAAATGAAATTGCTGGTGAGCTTGTCAAGAAGAGGACTAAATTGGCCTCAGCGAGCTCCCGCCCGACCATCAGCATCCCCTTGACAGTTGTTAAAGGGGAATTGTTCAACTTATTTCTCACGAAAGCGCAGAAGAGATTGATCTCCATTTCCTCATGCGCTATTTCGAAAACCCTTTGGCCCCAGTATAATAGGTGGAGGACTCAGAAAGTAATGGGAACTCCACAATATTCAATTTAAAAACTTGTGGCTGTATTTACCAGTCATTGAACGGTCGGCAAAAACTATTGCGACCTTTCAGAGAAGGATACTGTTGAGCACTTCTTCTGTAAAGTTCGGGTTTGTCAGCTAGCCGATTGAGGTCAATGGACACTCCTTCCTTCGAAAGCCTGGGACAGTGTGCCAACATAAATCCTATCGATCTTCTTACATTACTTCAACAGCTCTGGCTGAAAACGGTGCTTTAGCGGTACTTGCGGAGTGCCAGAGGGTACTTCAACCATGTCACCTACCTAGACCAGAATCGAAAAATGTAACTAATGCACAGTAATAGTATACACTTCGAAGTTGTACAGCAAAACGCAGTACTCCAATTGGATGAGTCACTTTTTATTTGCTGCCTTTTTCCGCTTTCTTTGAAAGTCTGTGCAATTGATGTAGAAAAGAACTTTCTAGGAGAGACTAGCTTTCAAGTGCAAAACCCCCTGTGCAAATCGAAGCATTCTGGGCTTAGTTATTAGCTTACATCCACATTTTGTGGCTTTATTTCATTAGCTGTAGAGTCACATACTCGTACATGCAGGTGTGTGTTCCTTGAGTTTGATATTTTACATTTAACATACATCAGAAACGATATTTTTTTTCAAACTCCAATTAATTTTATTTAGAATCCACTGTGCCTACAAGTTTCGCTTGGCATTTGCCCGCGTTTTCCATAAATGAGAAATTGTCATACGAACACTTTAATGCCCTCCTAAATCTTATTAGTAATGACAATCGATTAATTTCGTATGCAAGTCGCGTATATTGGTTTACATAAAAGACAACAAAACAAAAACAGCAACAACAACAACGAAACAAAAACACAGTCATCATTGAAAAGCAGTGAAACAAGTATTCAAGCAGCAGTAGACTTGCCTGCGAAATACTGAAGGCGTAGCAGATCAGCGATCAAATGAACGACCGAAGATGCCAACATAGTTGTTGTTGCCAGTTACTGTTGTCTGTTACTTAGCAGCATTTCCAGTGAAACCAAAAACCGCAAAAGTCAAACTACCTGGTGTAAATGCTTCAGCGCCGCTGATCGAAGCGCATCGATCGACGTGAGATCACCACAAAGAACGACAGGCAAGTGAGCCAACACCAACTTAAACACCAAAATGTACATTTGCCACGGGATACACTCATTAGAATGCGTTCTACTTGTTGTTATTGTTCGGCTGTTTTTGTTGTGCTGCGTTCGACACGATCTTCAATGATCTTTAACGATCGTTTACGTTGCTTCTCAGCATTGTTGAGCCATTGAATTTGGATTTATTGGGGGCAGTCGGTGCATGTCCGCTCAACTGAGCTCAATCCATCCAGTGTACCAGCCGCCTGTCTATATGTGTGTCTGTCCGCCTTTATCACTGCAAGATGGTACCTTATTCACTTCGTACACCTATAACATGATTTTCATGTTGTTGTTGTTGTTTTTCGACAGCATAGCCAATGTTGACAAATACACGATAATAAGTCAAAATGTCCAAATCAACAAGGTATTAAGTAGAACCTCAGTGGAAAGTGTGCGTGTGTGTGTGCGCGCTACAAAATGTAAACAATAGTCAACAATGCTAAAGGGAGAAGCAACAACAAGTGCAACACCTATATTGACGGTCTTACCAAGCACCGAAAGGAAGTTGTGTGTGGGTATATAAATAGAATTTCGAAACAATAGCCCTAGGTCATCGATTGATTGTTGGTTGTTCGTTTTTTTTTTTTTTGGTTTCAGTTGTATTTGTAAGCATTTATGTCGAATTCTCCAACCACTTTGTTTGTGTTACTTACTCCATGTGGTTGTTGCTACTTGTCAAACAACTGTAAATGTTGTTTTAGTTTTGATTGTGATTATCCCACATTTTCCCCTTATTAGCCTTTTGTTGATCAAATTGTATTTTGTATTGTTGTTGTGGTCGTTTTTCTCTTAGAGGTTCAATTGCGGTTGCTGCTCATAGTTTTTTCTTTTCAATTTTTTCAAATTTGTTTGTGTTTACTTTCACTTTCGTACAAAAATTACTTTCGCCAGCTGCTGTTTGATTTAAGAGGTCCTGTACCTGCAGGTACATTTGAGAGTGAAGGTCCTGTAGAGTAAAAGCATAGTACAGGCAGTCAGGCTTTGCTTAAAATAGCATTCGATTTGAATCGATGCAGTCTCCTCGAAAGACAAATTTTATTTGAGGTTTGCACTTCGACCTCATATTGATTTGTGGCCTCTACTCATCCCAATACCTCATCCAAACCCAGTTCCCTTATTGAGCTTAAGATAAAGCTGGTCCAGGCTGAGTGTATATGCCTTTTTTCTCACTGCGATTAGCTGAGATGTCTCAACCTTCTTCGCACTATAGCGCCGCATTCACGGAGAAGTTGTATTAGAGTCTCGGGGGATTGGTCACAGAAGCAACATGAGTCAGTGGATCATACCAAACGGGCAATGGTCTGTAAGAATACCAGTGAGGATTATCTGTTTATCCTTAGGAACGTTTAAGAGTTTCCTAAACCTCTTTTGATGGTACCCCCCAGTAAGGATTTCACCTGACTTAGCACCACAATTTGGTGCCAGATAACTTCCCTCATCCTTACCTCTTCACTCTTAAACTTCTCCTCTATGCTGTGTTGTCCCATAGTCAAAGAAGAGCTCGGATCCTATTGGTAAGGACACCGCAGCCTTTCTAGCCAATTCGTCCGCTACTTCAATCCGTGTTATACCCCTGTATGCTGGGACTAAAATGAGCATTATGCGATTGTGTGTGCCTAATAAATTTAGCCGCCTGATATACTAAATGTCCACCAAGGACTTAACCTCACAGGATGACAGGATGACAGTGCCTTGTGTGCCGCCTGAGTTGTCGCCCGGAATGGCAAATCGCTTATTCCAGAGATTCCTGTATAAAATGATCTCTGCACATTGACTGATGGGATATACCTCCTCTTGGAAGGTGGTTGAAAAATCTCAAAGCTGAACTAAGGTTACCGCAATGCATCAGGACTTTTAAATCGCAGTTCCTCTTGGTAGAATTGAGTTGTTTTATTCAAAATAGTTCGCTCTCCACGAAAGAACTTCTAAATAGTAGCACGTTACGGTTAAAATGATATTTTTTTGTTTGCGACCGCCCTAGCCGTTGATGCGTGACTATCATTCGGTAGTGTTCGTGTTCAAAAGACCGTGCATGAAAAACCAAATGATGGAAAAAGTTGTTCTAACAGCGATCGCCCCTCCACAGCCAATGGTGAGCCTCCTAGAGAAACCTTATCCTCTCACAAATGTATTTTTTTTTTGAAGCTCAGTTCCAGTACCTTAAATTTCAATAAGTTTCCATGCTCCACTTGCAATGACTTGTTTCTATAGTCCTTTGAATTGTATTTTTTGTTTGCATGTTTTTGGCGGCTTAGTGCAGTTTAAGCTACACCCATTAAGTAAAAATAATGTGGCTCCTAACTCTTGCTCTTTTATACTTTTAAAAGGGTTTTGACCACTTACTTAGGAAGAGTGGGAGAAATCGCTTGGCAATAGGAAGACTACGGTGGTAATTTACTAGTAATAACACTAGTATTAGAGAGGAATTCCATGCTTCTACGACTCACCGTAATTGGCATCAACATGTACTTGTTAGTTTAGAAGCTGTAAAAGGCCTTATCTGAAGCAGTGGGCTCGTTGAATGCCAAGAAGCAAAGTCAGGAAACTTTCGGATCTGGTTGATAAGTAATGGGAAGACTGTTCCAGGGAAAAGTTAAGCTCTTTAAGTGCAGTCAATGAGATTATTTAACAATAACATCAGCAAATAATCTATTTCGGTAGTGATCAAAAAGAAAGGCGCATTAACTGAATGGATTTAAGCGGATATGTGGGCAAGTAGTTACCTTCGCTTGAGTTTTCCTCATATTCAGGCCATATGTTTGTTTTGTCGGTAAGACGGGGTCTCTTCTGCTTCGGTAAACAGAATGCAAGCAGAATGAGCACTTGAAAATGCATAGGTTGCCTCTGGGTGAATGTTATATCAGGCTTCTCCATGTGTCGTCGTCTTCAAAGGTAGTCATATCAATTGAGAAATCTTCTCTTTCAAGCTCAAGTAGATATTCTCCCTCAGTTATTGAAGTTTGTGTATGCTAACTGATGTACCCAAATCGGTCAACTTTTATTAGGTGTCTGCTGAAATATTTTCTGTAGTAGTAGCCTAGGAGAAACTCTTGCAACATAACATGTTTTATTTACAATATCTCAGGGTTAGTGAAGTTTGGATATTGAGAGGCAAATGGGAAGTTTGCATAAGATGGTTTAGGGGTTTGTGGAAATTGGATTTAGAAAGGAAATCGTGAAGTTTTCGTGAGATGGTTGATTGAGTTATTGCCCTCTTTGGGCTTGTATTTATTTATAAAATGTTATGTGCAGAGAACTCTGTGTTTGGCCGAGCTCTTTCTGCTGGTAATCATCTGTTCTATTGCCTGAGATGTTGACTAAAGCTAGTGAAGATCATGGTGAGAAGAATTCAGAAGATGTGGCCAAGATCAGCTCTCAGCGAATTTGGAAAAATCACCTCATTGGCTGACGTCGCGAATGAGTGAATTCGTGTGAAATGAGAGGGGAGAATTCGATTGCCGAGTACCTGGTGCGTGACAGCCGAAGTTGCTCACATAATTTTGTTTTTCACAAACCTGGTAATTTGACATCCTTGAGTGATGCTCACTTAGATTAGCACTTCCCGAAAGTTCTAAGGCACGAGGCAAGGCGCAGTGATGATTTGCTGGCTTATATTTAATTTTTAAATAATTAATAAATAAATAATAAAAATGAAAAAAATCTGAGCAAGAGTGTCTCTAAAAAATTATAAATCAATTTTTCCCTGAAATTTTTTTTACAAAAATAGTATACTAAGTTGTTTCTTTAAACATTTTTTATGAGTATATTTTATACTAAAAAATTAAAAAATAATGTAAACTAAATTTTTTTTATTAATATATTTTATACTAGAAAATTAATATAAAACGTTGTTTTTCCGCAATAATTATATTAACTTTTTCATAAAATTTTTTTATGAGTATACTGAAAAATTAAAAAAGAATGAATTAAATTTTTTTTAATATATTTTATACCAAAAACCGAATATAAAATATTTTTTTGCGCAAAATTACAAAAGTACATAAATTTTATATAAATTTTCACAAAACTTTTTTATGAGTATATCTTATCTTAAAATATTTAAAAAAAAATTAAAGTAAACAGTAGCTTATTTGTTGCTAAAAAATTAAAAAAAAAAAATGTTCTGGAAAAAATATGATACTAATTTATTTCCTTAAAATTTTTTTATGAGTATATTTTATACTAAAAAATTAAAAGAAAAATGTAAATAAAAGTTTTTTAAAAGTAAGTTTTATACTAAAAAAAAAATTTTGTAAATAAAATTTATTTTTAAAAGGATATTTTATACTAAAATTTTAAAATAAGCAATTTTTTTGTTTGCAAAAATTTTTTACAAAAATATATTAGTTTTCTTCCTTAAGATTTCAAAAAAGAATGTAAACAAAAATTTTATTATGAGTATATTTTTTACTAAAAAAATAATATTTTTTAACGTAGAACTAAAAAAAAAGTGCAAAACTGTTAAAAAGAACCAAAGATATTTCTCTGCACAGTACTGCAAAACAAAATTATCAACACTGAATAAATCTCAAATTATTATATTTTTCCCAAAATTTTTCAGTTTAGTTCTTATTATTTCCCAGACTACAAAAAACCATTGTTTAGAAGAATTTACAACAATATCTAAAATACTTGGATCACTGGACATAGAATCGCTTTATGCGTAAGAGTATATAGAAAATTAAATATAAAATTAATAAACAAACAGACCACTGACATCTTAGATCTATGTACATTTTTTTTATGAAAAGTTACTCAAAACATTTAACAAAAGAATCAAGCATCAATTTGCTTTTTTCACCTGCTCATAAAAGACAAAGCGACTGGCTTCGAAAAACACATGAAAAATGCAGCATGACAACAAAAATCAACCTCAACCGTTTCCTTTACTCAAAGCCGATTTCCAGCAGCATAGCCCACTTGATCTAAAGCTATGTGAATTTAATGCGAATTGTTTTTTTGTTGTTGTTTGTTTTCTGCAATTTGCAATTTCGTCTATTGCACATTAACATTTATTGCATTCTGCTGTTCGACAAGCAATGGACGCTGGATGGACATTTATATTGTGTGGCTAGCAGCCTGCGTACGCATTGTGTTAGCGATTTGTTTCAGCAACATGTTGCTGTAATGGGACTTCGACGCAGAGCGCTCAATGAAGTGTTGCTTGCATGGCTGGGCAGGGAGTTGTGGCTGATGCATACGTATATATGTAGGTAGTATACATAGATACATGGCGATAAGACGGTGTGGAAACAGCAAAATAATATTTTGAAATGCAGGAGGTAGAGGTGAGAAAAGTATGATGAGTAGCAAGTAAAGAAGTGGGTATCTAAATATTATAAGTGCGGGGAAGCCGTGCAAATTTTCTAAAATAATTTTAATTAATATATCAGGTCAGCCCATAATGTTTAAAGTATTTATTAATCAACAATATATTTCCCTTCATTATTTACAATGTCTTACCAACGTTTACGCAAGTTTTTGATTCCCTGCTCAAAAAACTTTTTGTCCTTGGAGCCAAAATACGCTTCGACATCCCTTTTTATAGCTTCTTTTGAGAAGTAGTTCTTGTTACTCATAAGGGATAGAAGTCCATGGAAAAGGTGCTAATCACAAGGTTCAATATCCGGAGAGTATGGTGGATGCGGCATTAGCTCCCATCCGAGCTCGTTCAGCTTGCCTAATGTTTGCCTTGCGGTATCAGGTCTTGCGTTGTCGTGATGAAACAAAACTTTGCGTCTATTCACTAAAGACGGTCGATTTTTGTTAAGTGCCTCATTCAGGTTTGATAGCAGATGGGAATTATCGTCTGATTTGGTTCCAGAAGTTCATAATAAACAATACCGGCCATATCCCACCAAATAGACAGGAGAATCTTCTTGGGGTGAAGGCCATCTCTAGGGGTCGGTTCTGGTGTTTCATATTTATCCAACCCAATTTTCATCACCAGAAACGATACTTTTCAAAAAACTTTCATTTTCAAGCCGAGAACACACATTCACTCTCTGCTGAAGGTTGGCGACGGAAAGTCTATGCGAATCCCATTTTCCCAGCTTTGAAACCTTTCCCAACTGAACCAGGTGCTGTGAACTGTTCCATGCGATGACGTTAACTTCTGAGCTATCATATCGACTGTGAAATTTGGCTCAGCTTCCACGAGTTCGAGCAAGGCGTCGGAGTTAAATACTTCAGGACGACCAGCGCGCAGGGCTTCCACGCCGCAGTTACCACTTTAGAATTTTGAAAACCACTTTTGCGCAGTCCTACACTCACGGTATCCTCTCCGTGAACAGTATTTATTTCTGCAGCAGCGGTTGTGGCATCTTTACAACTCTTATAAAAAAAGAGGTTGTCTGTAAAGTCGGTTTACTGACGATAGTTTAACGTGACAACGTCATAAGAAAATATTGATGGAATGGTTGCAATTTTAAAAACAAAATTTTAATTTTATTTGTTTGACAGATATTTTGTATGGATATAGAGAAGGAGGTAAATGGAAACACAATGGAATAGGTCAAGTTACATTTACACAAACGTGAAAAATGACGAAACATTTATCAAATTCATGAAAGATATCTTCAATTTCGATTGTGCATCAGACGTTAATAAGTCAACAACACTAAGCGGCATCATCATCGATTTGACTTTCTCAAGACACATTACACTTGAAACACTCCCTTTCATTTCCTATTTTTCCTATCATCGTTTATTCTCAACAGAGAAATGGTTCAATACCATGCACACAGGAAGAAGGCATATGCAAATACAAGTATGTGAATTTATATACAAATGCGCATATACATACATATATATGCTCACTCAAGTAGCACAGAGCCAGATGTCGAACGTTACCGTTCGTTTGCTATGTTTGCTTTGTCGTTCGTTCCGCGCTTTCGCTTGCAGTTCATTCAAGGTAACGACAATGAGCAAGGTAACGACAAATGAGCAAGGTAACGACACATTTTTTCGTGCGTGCAGCCTGTTAAATCGAATTATAAGACGTTATCACGTCAAAAAAATACTTCTATCCGTGATTAAAATCACTTGTTGAATGCACAATATATCAAAGAAAATATAAGTAGTTCCGTTATATTCCGCGAATAATTTTTTGTATGCAAAAATCGTACAAAAGTGAAATGATGGGTAAAATACGCACGAACTTATGGACTGACCTGATACTTTTTATACCAGTTTAAAACAAAGCTGCCTGTTTAAAAGTTCTATTAGTATAACGGAAAAATAAGGTCTGCGTTTTTAAAGTTTAGGGTATTCTGAGTGATTTTGCGAGGATTTTTAGATGGCGCCTACCTCATTAATGGCAGCAAATGACATCGAAAATATATTGAAATTACCTCAAACTCATATCGCAAATTCAGCAACTGTACAGACTTTGCAAGAAAAAAGCGTTTTTTTCCAAGAGATCCCTGAAGTTTAACAAAGGAAACTGACGAAAATGTGCTGTGAAATGAAGTTAGCAGTTAGTCCTGGCTACTGCAAGACATTCTTTGAATGAAATTATACTCCCAAATTTCTTGAAAGGTATTTTAAGTTTTTTACAGCATGTTTAAAAAGAAATCTACCCGCTGGCTAAACTTTTGTTGAAGTGAGCGGTTAAATATATTGTATAAAGTTGAGGTGAGATCTGGCGAAAGCCTTCTCCTAGACATCACAATGGGTTTCGGTTAACCGTAAGTCAATTTTTGTTTAAAGAGCAGCCCGTCTAACTCAACCTAACCAAACTTTTCATTCTTACATGCAGTTACATTCAGTCGTTTCTTTCTTGCATCTTTTATACTCATAAATTCTCACCTCTGTTCTGTGTTAAATGGCCATTTACAAGTATTTTTCCAATTTATTTATTTGATTATTTTCAACAAGATATCATCTTTGTGACTACAAAAACAAAAAAACAAGAAAAAGAAAAATGAACAACAGAAGCTGAGCAGCATAGCAATTATTTGGAAAATATGTGACAGATTTTGGGCTGCTGATTTAGTAGTAAATTAAAAATCTCTAAATGTTTAGAATTCTCAAAATTTTCATAATCTATTAGATATCAACTTCTGCTTAAAATAAAACACAAAAAGCGGCAACTCAGCACCTTTTCCGCGGCTGCAGGCGCGTGCAAGCATGCGAGTAAAATTTCAGCTCGCTTTGAATTCTCAGATTCTTTTTTTCTTAATTTTTTTTGTAGTCCCTTCATTTTCGTGCGCGAATAAATCAAATTTTGATGTATTACGGTGGACCACCTAACTCAAAAACAATAACAACAAACACCACAGCAACTAAGTAAAAACGGGTGTGCATGTGCGTGTGTGTGTGTGTGATAAACAAGAGGCGACCACAAGCGCATGTAAACAAATACAAGCACAAGAAACGTAGCAGCAGCAAGCAGCACAACAAAAAAGCAGCAACAACAACAACAATAACAGAAACAGCATCATACATAGTCAGCACAGCATCACCGCAGCGCATCGAACCACAAATTGCCCAAACAAAAAACACACCGTCTAAAAAACTTCATTCTCTGCTACGCATTCAGGTGCGAAGCGTCGTCGCCGTTGCTACAGGTCACGCTGCGTTGTGGCGTGTTAAATGTGCAACAACAATAACGCCAATACTGAAGCAGCTAATCGACTAGTAAATCAAAAGTTGGCAGTTAGTAGTCACTTTAGTTTTGTGGAAATGGGAAAATCAGTGAACTCGTAATTTGAGCTGATATGTCGTTTGGTATTATTTTTTTTTTGGCATTGGAACTCGTACTAAAAAATACTGGTGTACACAGAAAAAGTAGGAGCACACAAATGAGAAAGTACAGTACATAAGTATGTCTTTTTCTGCTTGATTTGTTCTAACTGCACTCTGAATTGAAATCGGATTTTTTTTTTTGATATTTCCAATTTATTGAAGGGTTTCACACAATTTACAATTGGTTTTGCATATACAGGGTGTAGAGAGTAAATGGTTCTTTACTGTAGTAAGGAAATACCCGGCAAGCGCGGCTCTGTCATTAGGTAAAATGTGAACGGGAGAGTAGTGACCAACACAATAAAAATCAGCGGATAGAGAAATTAAAGGGCACAAATTTTGCACTTAGCTTTTCTGCTTTTTTTCGTTTATACCGCTTAGTGGAGTTTGGTACATTTTGGTAATTGAAAAAAAAAAAGTTTCTCTTTGTTTTCAAAATTTTAATATTAATAGGCAAGAATTGATAAATTTGGTTAATGCAGAATACAAGTAAATATTTCAAACTATTATAACAAAAAAAATTAATCTGATCGGTTGCTTCATTTTTGAATTATTGCAGTTTGAAATCAATTTTCTGATTTTTTAACATATTTTTTCTCAAAGGCATTTCTTTTTTACAAGTTTTTGCATTGGTTTTATAAACAAAAGCCTTCCAGAGGGCAGAGGCTTCAAAATACAGAAAACTCTGTGCAAATCGGTGCGTGTTTTGTTTAGTTATTAGCTTACATATTGGGTTGGGGAATAAGTTCTTAGCGTTTTTATATTGCATTTTATTTTACAGCGATTTGTTTGCCGTTTGGCAAAGGGTAAGTATTCATTCGATAGAACTCTTTCTGCTCTACAAAACTAAGTTATTTGTATTTTTGAGTTATTTAATTTTTTATTAGTTTTGAGTCTTTGAAATGGAATTCCCAACAGGCAAAAAGTAACATTTTCGACATCTGCTCTTCTTTGCTTTTCGTAGAGGTCAAAAAGCTGCCCAGGCAGAACGCGACATTTGCAACGTGTATGGAGAAGGTGTCATAGGCGAGTCTACAGCACGGAAATGGTTTGCAAATTTCAAAAATGGACCTGGACGCTGGACAAACGGACGCGTTTAAAAATCGATGGGATTTTATCGAACCACTTTGTTGCTACTTCAGGTGTCGCCCAAGGGACCATCTTAGGAAAAGTTCTTTTTGTCTTTTTTATCAATGACATAAGCATAAGTTTTTCCTTTTTGGAATTGCTTGCCCTTCATGGTTGATTTAAACATTTTCTCATCTGTTAAGGACTCAATGGATGCTTAGAAGCTTCAACTCGACTTGAACAATATTCATCGAAATCACGTCTACCTGAATATTAAAAAAAAATGTATTTACAATTTTCGAGGCGTCAGTACATTTTAAACACATCTTACACCATTTCTTATAATATACCACGAAGTCTAACAGAGTTTAAGGATCTTGGAGTTTTACTCGATACGAAATTTCGCTTCAGTGGTCTCGTTAGTTTTATTTTTTAAAAATCGCACTCGATTCATTCGTCGCAATGCATCCGAATTTTCTGATCCGTATACCTATCAACTGCAGCTTACGGCTCTTGCTCGTTCTCACTTAGAGTAGGTACGCTGCTATCATTTGGGGGACAACCAAATTTTGATAATTATTATAGAATGGGATCAAAAAATATTTCTTAAGTAGGCATTCCGTTTCCCTGACGATTTAAGACCCCCCCTGTGCCCCTCTGGGCACAAAAATAAATTATTAAAAAATCCTTCGATGTCGATACAAAGAGTTATCAACTATTTGTGCATACAATCAATTACACAGAAGTCAAACAACAAAGTAACCAGTCGCGTTTTTCGTTTGTCTTTCAGTTTACCGTCTGATGGCTTAATGAATAATTTTTTGGGTTCTTCAAGTTCTTCAGCTTAGTTGTGTTTGCGGTGGATTCGTCGTGAGAGATCTTAACATATTTCACTGCCTTTATGTCTTCGAATGCCTGACTCCTCTTGTAACCTTATTGGGATAAATAAATAAAAAATTGGCACGTACACTGCTGTTAGGTGTTTGGCCGAGCTCCTGTTCCTATTTATGGTGGCCGTCTTGATGTTGTTCCACAAATGAAGGGACCTACAGATTCTAAGCCGACTCCGAACGAGAGATATTTTTTATGAGGAGTTTTTTCACGGTAGAAATACTCGGAGAGAAATACTCTCGGAGAGAAATACTCTCAGAAGTTCATGTGCGATCATCCAATGCCACCGTGACGTTCCACAAAAAACTTTTGGGCATGCGAGCTCGCTATATCGGGTACCTCTGAGGTGTTCTGCCCGCGAAACTTGGGATTCCGTTGACTACCTGTGGTCGGCTCCTGAAAAGAGCTTTGCATCATTTTAGCGGTCGCTGGACAAGTACAAAAAAGTGCAAGGTCGGAATATCCTTCTACCAACGTGTGATACGAAGGAGCTCGAGGGAGCTTTTAAGATTAATAAAGCATCATCTCTCGAATTTTGTTGGTAACCTTGCCGGACACTATCCATTGAGTTTTCATGTAATCAGACTTCGTAATAATTTGAGCTCTTTTTGCAACAGCTATTAGGAGTACAATATGGAATAGTCTGAGCAACTTCTCATCAGCTGTCTTGCTTTGGCACGGCTAGGGGTTTGGCATCTCGGCACTCGCTTTTTCGCTTCACCTGCGTAGACTCGTATACCTGGACTAGATATAGCCTACTTAATAAGTTTCTCTCTTGCCAACAAGTGCTATTTTCTACTAAGTAAGCAATTGAGTAGTAAAGTTCTCTCTCGACGAACAAAGCTAACACTGTAAAAGGCTCCATCATGTCCGTCTTAACGTATGGCGCAGAAGCTTGGACGATGACAATATCCGATGAGGCGTCACTTTGAGTGTTTGAGAGAAAGATTCTGGGGAAGATTTTTGGACCTTGCGCGTTGGTGAAGGCGAGTATCGTAGGCGCTGGAACAATGAGCTGTATAAGCTTTACAACGACATAGACAAAGCACAGCGACTACGTTGCTGGGTCATGTCGTCCGAATCGAAACAAACGCCCCGGCTCTGAAAGTATTCGATGCGGTACCAGTTGGTGGTAACAGAGGAAGAGGAATCGCCTGCTCTATGTTGAAAAGATCAGGTAGAGAAGGACTTGGCTTCACTTGGTCTGTGCAACTGGCGCCGGTTAGTACGATAATGAAACGACTGGCGCGCTCTGTTAAACTCGGCCAAAATCGCTTCAGCGGTTATCGTGCCAATCCAGAAAAAAAGAATAAATTTCATCAGTAGAGTGAAGCAGTTATCGCAATCGCAAGTGGTCATCGTTTGGTCTTTTTCACAACCCTCCGTGAACAATGTGCATCTTGGTAACTGTAGAAATAAGCCTTCTGTGCTTTATAATGGCATGGTTCGTGAATGGCTGGAATGGAATTGGGTTTGTTGCTTACTATGAATACATTGAATTAAGTTGCTCAAATAGCAGCTATCCTCGGAAGGCAATGATAAAGCTTCGAGTGCGTGTATTTCTACCATGAAAAAAGTTCTTTATAAAATTCATCTCGAAGTCAGAAGCGTTTTAGAAATATTAATCCCTGAATTTGCGCCACCGCATCAAGCCGCATATCACAAATCTCAGGAGGAGCTATAAAACAGGTTTCAAATTCATCCAGCAGTATGACGCAATATATTTTTGATCCAGATAAATGACTCAGAACTTTAAGTAAAATACTCGCAGACAGACCTTTTCCATCCAAAAAACATCTGCTAAGTTTCATATTGACCCAAATGGTCAATGAATATTAATTACGAACGAAAGCATGTCTAATGCATACGCTACGATAACTTGTACGTATTTCTTCATATATGAATATGGATGTATGTAAAATACATATCGACAATATGTTCGTATGCACTTAATGATTCTCGAGTTTTGCTTGACCAAACTTAATCCAATACTTTGCATTTTCATATAAGACAAAGCCCTCCAACTCTTTGCCTATCCAGCAAGATAATATACCCTCCTCCAACGACAGCACTTGTATATGTATTTTTATATGCGAATGTTAGTTCATTATCCTTCCCACACCCACCCAGCAGCTGCATGTGTCCTTACAGGAGTATTAATACTCTTAATCATCGAACTATTTTTTGCTACATTGCCTTTGTCATCATCTGTTGTCAATGACTGGACGGAATTGCTTTTGCAAATGTATGTGGGGGTATGTGTGTGTGTGTGGGTGTGCGTTGCTTGCTTTTATTAAACATTGTCTCATAATCATTGATTTTTACTTGACCACAATATGACAGAATTCCTTACAAGTCGCACAGGCTCTCATGCACACATACACCCAAACTGGTATAATCACATAAGTGGTTATTGTTTTTGGCACAGTCAACGTATTTACGTACATAGTTACTTGCTTAATCCTATTTAAGCAAACCCCTGCTGATGCTCGTAACTCTCATTCAACTCATCCCTTGACTAATGACGAAATTTCATTAGTGTTGCTTCGTCTCATTATTCCCTGGCGCTTTTTGGGTTAATTTCTAATGAAATGATGCGTGCGACTTGCAACATTTGTTAGTTACTGACATTTTCGGGGGGAGTTGGGGTACGCACTTAAGCGATAGACCTCGGAGGAAGTCTTAACCTGGGTAGAAATTTTTTACGTAAACGATTTTCGAGTTGAGTTAAGCGTCAAATCACCTCTTCAAAGTAGAATTATACAATTAAATTTGCCTGTAATCTAAGGTAAATGTGTAAGGACAATCTATACAATTCGGACAAGCAAAAGGAAGACATTTGTGCTTGAAAAGAAATGATCCAATTGTTTAAATTGTTAAAACTTACTTGAACTTTCCATATTTCAATCCAAATTTTATACCTTCACTATGTAAATCTATGAAAAAAATACATCAATATTACCTTATAATTTCAAAGTTTCAATAAAAAATAAACCCATTAAAATTCAGTTCACATCACTAAACTTTAATTTGAGTAAAAACTTCACTTGAACTTGAATTTCGACGCACACCCAAACTCTTCTGTAAGCTTAATTGCCGATATCCAAGCTTCAACCACCTCAAAGCAGACTTATCACGTACAACTTGGTGACATACATATGCACATATAAAAACATACAAGTAAATACATGAATATGTGCGTATGTAAGTATTTTACTATGTAGCACAAATACATGTAAACATCAGTAATATTCCAAACATTATCGCTTGAGCCGCAGTGGCGCATGTTTTTGAACGCACTTATCGCCTTCCGTCGGTCTCACATCACCACGAATCGACATTTGCTTTGTTTTACTTTTAAATTGTTTTTTTTTTTAAGTTTTTATACAGAACTTGCTTTCCATTTCTGTGGAATATGTTACAGTTTTTGTCAGATGGCGCCACAATTTTTTATCCACATGCACAACTTTGAAGATCATGAAGATAAATAAAAACAAACAACAACAAGCTGATGATTATATAAAATACATCAGCAAATACAATAGAATTTACAGAGAGAAAATTAAAGCAATGTTTGCTGATAATTTATACATGAAAAATAAAGCATTTAAATTATTAAAAGTGGAGCTAAAGCTCATCATGGGTATGAAAAATAGAAAAAAATGTACAGCTGCGCTAATATTTTCGAATAAAAGCAAGAAAGGGTGAGTTGAAAGAAACTTGGTGGAATTTCTTGCCCATGGAAACTCAAACTTTCCTAAAAAATATGGGCTTTTATCAATTACAAGCAATTGATACGCTGAATATCTTAGGTCAGAACGACCAGATACGTATCCTATGGGTAACAGGGCAATTACGCGAAAAGATATGGCAGATATATTAGCTTGCCTCCCCATTAATAGGCCCAAATCAATTTTGTGTCTTAGGAAAGGATAACTTCTCCTCTCTTATTCAGAATGTAGAGGAAAGGCAAAGAAGATCTTACAGGGACAACCAATCGGCTCCAGGGCAATCGAAACCAAATAATAGGTAGCTTCGAACCGAAACCGATATTGTATGGAATTAAATAAGAATTATTTCAGAATCATCAAAGAAACTTTAACATGGTATTGTAGATTGCACTATCAATTTTTGTTTTCTTTTTTGTCGGGACAGACTAGCAAGTACAGCACTCAGACAACTTTAAGTCCATTGTGCTGCACTCGGGTTTCCTTTTTAATTTTCTTCAAATACACTCGACCTTCGATGAAATCTGAGTAGATCTTGTAATGCCAAGTAGCCAAGGTGGCCGTTTCTTAACACATAAGTGCCAAAAACCTCAAGCCTGATTCAAGCGACGATCGGTTCGCCGTCTCATCCTCCTCTCCACATGCTGGGCAGAGTACCCTGTCTAGGGTGCCCACCTTCTCCATGTGCTTCGCCCATAGAAAGTGGCCCGTCATAAGTCCAACCAGCTGCCTACAGTCCCTTCGGCTTGATGACAGGAAGATCTGCGACAGGCGGTTGGGCATGACAGGTAACATCAGTTTTGTCCATCTGCAAAATCTCGCAGCCTGCCAGGCTCGTTTGTGTGTTAGAGTAACCCGTTTGCTGACCGTGGCTTTCATGGCTGCAGAAGGGCTTAGTGACATAAGCTAAAGAAGTTGGCCTCAGAGCCCATCTTAGCTAAAGAGCTCAGAGATCTCGTTACCTGCGATACCCACGTGTCCCGTGACCCATGTAAGCATCATAATATTGATGAGGTTGGAGGGCTGTCTAAGACCGTGAACGCAGCTTTGCTGTCGCTTCAGACACATACTGATCTGCCTCTCCATCTGTTCTCCACAACAAAGTTCATCGCTTCTTGAACAGTACACGCCTCCGTGTGAAACACAGATGGTTGCGCATTCCAGGAGCAAAGTGTAGTTTTGTTCCGCTGGATTCCACGTAGAAACCAGAGCCGGAATCGTGCTCGATCCTGGAGCCATCCATGAAAATACGAAAGCAGCGTTTGCCGGGTATGACCATAATTTAGCCTCTGGCAGCACCTCTCTGTATCTCTTTTTAATTGCGATTCTTGATGACATGGAGTCAAGGAGCATGGCGATGATCGTTGCATCGAAGTCCATGCCTTCTCTGTTATCCCATGCCAGACAGTGGCCGTACCAATTCCCATTGTGTTTCAGCCTGGAGGTGGCCTTCAAGGCTTCTGCTTTGATGAAAGCATCAAGTGGTGATAGACTAACCTAACTAATTCGCCATGGGACTTGGTTTTGTTAGTTAGTGTGTTAGTTATAGTTGACGCCCTATGCCCCAACTAGAAGTTAGAGGATCTTATGTATAATATATATTAGTTAATTAATTAATTTAATATATGGAAAATAACAATAAATTATTATTTTACAATAAAAAAAAGGAGCACTAGCTGCCAGGGCTTACGGCTCAAATATGAAAATATCACTTGTAATTTACTTGCACACAAATTAATTTACATTTTTACATTCTGCAACCATCCTCGTAATCCGCAGCATCAGTTGGCTGTATTTTTCGCGATTTTCGTGATGTCACCTCGTCTTCCTCCGAGCTGTACGCGCTCAATTCATCCGACATATCATTGTTAGCATCTAAATCGTTGTAGTTGTGGTTGCTTTTATGAGTATTTGTATTCGTATTGCTTTTCGTCGTTTTACTCATTTTTTTAATTTAATTTTAATTCAATTTCCTATATTTGAAAAATTTAATAAAACGAGAATGCTCCCTCTACGCCTACTGTTGTGGAAAAAAATTAATAAAATTAATTTAATTTATATTGGGTTAGACAATATTCTTTTTTAAAGCGATTCCTCTGTGGCACTGAGGCTAATTGTGACGCTCAGGAAAGATTTTTCCAATCCTATCTATACAAGGGACTGTGCCTGAAATATTCGAGTTGACGAAAAAGTAGTCACCAGAGTTCTGAGGCGAATTCCTCGACGTCAAAAGCATTTGGTTAGGAAACAGTGATTATATCTCTACTCATCTTTAATTTAAAGCTGTATTCTGCAGTTGCCCAGACGAGTTCACCTGCTGTTAGTAATTGCTCTCGCGCTCTACTCAGTTTCTAGAAACAATTCTGCCCAGATAGGCTGTAAGCTTAGTTTGGATAGCTCAAATAGTGCGAGCACGGATTAACGCTGCATTGTCGAAAAGACTGTAAGGGTCGGTGGCATTTTTCAGCACACTTCGAGTTGTCTATTGTCAACAAAGACTGTGGATTTCCAAAAAGTGAGCTCCCGAAAGGGAAGTGCCGAGATAGGAAACTGTTCTACTCTAAAAAAACAACTTTCAGCTAAAACAAATTAGTGGTATACCATCTTCAACTATTTATTACTGTTTCCTTGTCCTTTCGATATTTCAAAGATGGTGGAGTTAGATTTTTATAGATTCTTTTTGTTCCTAATTTGTTTCAAAAAAATAGGTAGAGGGAGACTTCCTCCAGAATAATTGACCTAGGAACCGTAGTTGTGGAAAGTTTAACAACTTTTTTTACCTTTTTCTGCGGCTAGCAAGGGTGAGCATCAATTCCTATCGATAGGCGCCTATTTATAAGGCCAATCATATGAGATTAGTGATATCGGTGCTACGCCGGTTTCTGTGTCTTTTTTGATGTTTGGCTTAATTTTTTACGGTGTCTGAATCATAAGTGCCTCCTGTTTCTCCTATCGGAGCATAGGGCTTCAATAAAACCCCTCATCTCGTTCTGTTTTTTGCAAAAAGCCTAATTTCGTTCCAGGACTTTCCTGATGCCTCGACTTCTTTCTTGAAGCATCGAAATTACAATCGAAGGATCGAAAGTCGAGCAACCGATGTATGTATCTACGAGTGCACTGGACTTAAATGGTGACAAGTCGTTTTATGACTGTGTTGGAGTAAAGATGCCCGAGTAAACTTAATAGCCTCACCAGTGTAAGTTCGCTACGACCGTTGTGGCCATGGGTTCGACTGACATGATATACGAAACGCCGAAAAGACGTCCGACATGCATGTGGCTCTCTCTCTCTCTCTATATTATATATATAATTGGTCCTTTTTGGGCGACCTCCTGCTCCTATTTGTGGTGTGCGTCTTGATGTTGTTCCACAAATGAAGGGACCTACAGTTTCAATCCGATTCCAAACGGCAGATACTTTTTATGACGAGCTTTTTCATTTCAGAAATACACTCGGATGTTTGCCATTGCCTGCCGAGGGGCGACCACTATAAGAAAAAAGTTTTTCTTCATTTTGGTCTTTCACCGAGATTCGAACCTACGTTCTCTCCGAATTCCGAATGATAGTAACGCACCAACCCATCCGAATGCGCTGCCACAACAGACGCATCGGATGCATTCGATATCTTTCTTCATTTTATAAGCAAGGGCAATTCAAATTGTTATTATTGTAATAGTGCAAGATATTCCCTGTACATTCCCAGAAATGTAAATGAAGTGAGAGGCACTGGCTATATGTAAATACAGCTCGTTCCGGTAAATTAGGCCCGACTATCGTACGTACGCCCTATGAGTTGATCGAAAAGACGGCATGTACCTTAAGAAATATTAGACGCAGACACCCAGGTTTACAAAACAAACTTCTCTTATACAGATCATTAAATCTGTTAGTAAATTGACTTGCGTGAACGGCTGGAGGTTGAACAGAATTTGCCAATATTTTTAGCCTGAGCCCCAAACTACGTATAAACAAACAAACAGACCGCCGCATTTCATAAAGTTTTCAAACAAAATATTTATATGCTATTTATGCATGCAAAGCACGATTGCAGCAAGCGTACACGAAGAAGAAGCATACGTAGCTTGAGTCGCTTCTTCACTCGTGGCAGGCGCAACGCGCAACAAATTAACAACGCAAAGCGTCAGCATCATAAAAATGTCGTCGTTTCGCGCATGCGCATGTGCATCAGAGAAACGCCGCCAACACCGCCATGGCTGCCTCAGCTGTTGACAGTTGTATGCCTTGCAGCGGCAGCAACAGTTAAGCACTACTGGCGACTGTGCACTCTTCTTCGTCTACTTGCGCCACCACTGCCAATCTCGCCAGACTGTTTGACTTCAACGATGCATTTTTTGTGACCATCACCGCCACCGTCGGCGCAGCGCTATAAAGACAACCGCTCACTAGAGTGTCAGCGAAAAAATGAACGATTTGTGCATTTTAGATCGAAATCGTCGAGATCCCTAAAAATGAAAAAAAAAAAAAAAATTTAAACAAACAGAATGACAAAAAAGAGATTAAGGTTGGAGGCATACAGCTGTGGCTGACACGATCACACGCTCTTATTTGTGCTTCCTCTATTCCTTTTTCTGTTTTCCTTCACTTGTGACATTGGCTCTTACAACCATCTGATCTGGTGCTTGTTGCTGGCGATCGTGTTGGCGTTTGTGATTTGTCAAAATCGTTAACCGATCGCAAGTGGCCGATATTGTCACAACGCATGCGCACTATGCTGCTTATTTTTGTTGCGTGCGTACGTGCAATATCATAAAGTTATAGAACATCTTAATGGTAATTGAATATGTTGCAGACGATTCATAAACAAGCTGGAAGTTCCGTGGAATTCGAGAGCGCTAAGTTGCGGCAATGGATGAAAAAAAAAACAAAACAAAAAAATATATATATAAGAATATAATAATAATAATTATTGTCCAGGGTTGTGGCAAAATTTTGTGTGCGAATTTAAAACGCAAACAAACTAGCAAATATTGGGACACTTATTGCGGCATAACAGAAGTGATTGACGACTGCCAGGGTCTCATTAAAGCCGCGTCTGATGCATAAAGGGAATTAAAAATATACCAAAAATAAAAACAAGATGCTAATAATAAATAGATAAGGCTTTAAAAATCTTTGAGAATCTTTTTTATAAGCTCTTGGTAAATCTTGCAGGAAGAGAAGACCAACTAACAACCTGATTAGTAACAAGAGCAGGAGCAGTTCAATTTCCAGGTCAGGTTCATATCAAAGCATACACTTTCAACGCCATTCTCTTGCCATGGGGAACTTTTTCATCGCAGAAATTCACTCGGCGGTTTGCAGTTGCCAGCGAGGGGCGAGCACTATTAAAAAAAAAAAAAAAACTTTTCAACCATTTGCCTTCTATTTGCCAATCGATTCGTTTGTTAATTTGAAAATTTTTAATACGAAAAAGTAGTCCAACCACATTTGGAAAGCATTTTATTTTACTTTAAGTAGGGTGACGACATTTTTCTATGCCATAAAGGCGGCGCTTAGCTTAAATACGACCCCGATAATAATAAAGAAGTTATGAATTAAGTTTAATTTCATTATTTGTATATAAATGTAAGAACATTGGGTGTATAAAATTTTTTCAAAGGGAAAGAATGGCGATAGATATCATTTGACGTTTCATGTCCACTGTGGGTTTCGAACCAGATTCTTCCATTTTTGCAATTATTTATGTATAAGTATTAAATATTATATTACATTTAATAACAGGAGCACTAAAAAATCGCAAAATAGGCAACGTTGCTAATATTTCCGTCTACTTGTATATGCAAATCTAAACATTTTTCCCTGCCATTTTTATTCTAAAAAGTTTTATATATTTTTTGAAGAGTAAAACGGATTCGTAATACTTGTATGAACGCATTTTTTGGCATTTATGAAAATGCTAGGCGCATGGAAATCGGCAACGTCGCTTTCATTAGGTTAGGTTAGGTTTACTTGACCGGCTGAAAGCCATCGCATAGACCTATTGATCCTTAGTGGTACCAGATGGAGATTGACCCTTACGCAGAGGCGTACCTGGAGGAGGTAGCGCCCATGGCAGCTAACAAATTTTTCATCGACTTCATTCAACCGTAATAGTCCGTCTTGAAATAGTCGGTCATCCATATTTTTTATTCTTCTTCGGCGTCTTTCAATTGCAACGTCCCATTTTTGGCATAAAATTATCCTTTCCTCGAGTGAACTATCAACGATGGCCTCACTTTCATTTTCAAAATAATTTTGAAGAGCCTTTAAACCTTCAGCAGTATCGTGAAAATTCATCGTGGGATCCTGCAGCCTCTTTTGAACGCGGTCAATGCAGATTAGTACTTTATTCCAAAATCCCAGCAAAATCAAGAAATCTTACTTCAATATTCGGTTGCTTAGTTCTGGGCATCACTTCTTGTTTGACTTGTTCGATTCTTGTCATTTCTTCAAGAACTTCCAGAATTTGATCCAAATGGTTGTTAACTGGCTTTATTGCTTCTACGTTTGCCTTCTATCTGGTTTTAGATTTGGATTTCATGACAACTGGTATAGCTTCCTTAAGTTTTTCCCAACGTTGGGTTGATCGAGAAAAAAATGCATACAGACTTTCGATCGTTCCAAAAAAAGTGACCATTGTTACATTTTGTTTTGCTGCATGTACACTAGGCCGGGTCGATTTGTGGGGAGGCAAAAAAATCGTCCATTGCTCTGTGAAAATTATATTCTAGGGATCAAAATAAGAAACTTTGCCGAAGGAACCATACCTCTAAAACGAATTCTGATTTCTCCCAATTTGGGTCGAACTTTTTAGTTTCTTTTCTCATGTAAAGGCCAAAAATGGTGATATTTTGAAATGATTGTATGGGGAACCCCGCAGGGGAGTTCCAGGGGGTGTGCCACTGGCATGGGTGGATCGGCCGTCCAAAGTTAGTGGGGTCGGTCATACATTTGGACTCGATTGCAGCACTCTAGATAGGTCAAAGTGGGATTTTTCGTTCGACATTGTACACCAACTAAGTTGAGTGAGTGATTGTCAGAGTTTACAAACAATGCAGGGCTATTTATTTCGGCCAGTTTTTCATTCACGCCATTTTTGTGCCCAGCTATTACAGCAGCATTATCGTAGCACTGTGACCGACAATCTTGAAAATGCATTTCATCTTTCTTTAATTGTTCTAAAATACTATTCGCCAGTCCCTCAACATTCTTCGCGGTAATTTCAATAAAGCCAAGAAAGGTTTCCTTCACCTGTACTGTTTGTTTTTTTCAAAGTCAATGTCCACGAACTTCACGACTACTGATATTTGATCGCGATGGCAATATGACACAATTTTTATCTTTATGTGACAATCATTCAAACTATACAACAATTTTTCACTGCATTGAGGAAAAGAGGATGAAGAACACTGAGCGAAGGTTATGTTTACACCGAAGTGCCGTGACATAGCAAGTTAGTTGCGAAGGCGTAAAATGTCCAGAAGGGGGGCGGTCCTTCGCTTCCCACCTCCGTGTTTTCTCGCGATCGCACATACTGCTTTCTCCGTCGCGCTCACGTCCCTCTGCGCTGTTCGAAGCTTTTCGAGTCACCGGCAGTCATCAGCTAAACCGGCTTTGACTTTAAACAGCATAGAGAGGCGCGAACGGTATACGTTTCAGATTATCTCGCTGGCGAGTATACAGATTACAGAGTCGACTATTCTGACTTCTTGTATCTTTATTTAAAACTGAAATTCAAAATCGCGATTGAATATACGTTAAATATACAAAGTAGAGGTGTCACTTTGCGTCCCCCTAGAGTGCAGCCCATGGCGCGTGCCCTGCTTGCCATACCCTAGTTGCACCACTGCCCGTACGTTTCCTTGTAGTAGGCTTCTTGTAATAAACCTGCGTCTTTTGCGAATCTAAGTAAGCTCTGAAGCTCTGAACCCGAGAAACATTCTAGCCTCTCATATTGTAGAGCTCCTAAACATTTCATTCGGGTTCTAGCTAATGCAGGGCAAGAACATAGAGGGTGTTCTTCTAGTTCATTGCAAAATCTGCAGCTATCACACAGAGA
Source organism: Anastrepha fraterculus (assembly GCA_037575425.1). Taxonomy (NCBI): domain Eukaryota; kingdom Metazoa; phylum Arthropoda; class Insecta; order Diptera; family Tephritidae; genus Anastrepha; species Anastrepha fraterculus. The sequence continues at coordinate 64,955 of JAYXIM010035372.1, read as the reverse complement.
TAAAATTTTTAGGCGATGCTTAAAAGTTTACTTCACCGATTTCTATGAATGTATAACATAAATAAATACTCAATCTAAATCTAAATCTAAATTTATAATTTTTGAATAATAATAAATTTGATGTTATGTATCAACGTCTTCGTCGTTTCTAAATAAAATATTAGGACATCTTTAAGGCATTTGAAAATTTGTTGAACCCAAATGGATTTCTTAATTCACTACTTAATGGAAATAAATTATTTTGCATCTAGAGCGTATCTAGACCGACGAGACTTTTTGTTAGGTTAGATTGAAAGATTGCCCATGCATAGGCCCTCTCGGGCACAAATTTCGCCTAATTGTATACCATTGTGAATATATAGTAAAAGAGGAAAGAATGGATAGGGAAGCGGGAGTTATGCTTGAGGGAGTTATGCTACATCTTAATAATATTTGGTAAAATTCATTAGATGTGTGATTTATATACGCAGATGCAGCAAAAAGTGATAGCCAATATGTCTGAATCTCAGCGTGGCGAGAGCAGGACAGCCGTGGAGAAGGTGCTGATAAAATCGAAGAAAGAACATGTTTCATTGCGTTTATATATTATATGTAATTGTTTGGCCAATCTCCTCCTCGAAGTTCTCAAAATTTTTAATATTAAAAAAAACTGTGTTACATATTGGGTAGTCGAAAAAGTCTTTTCGTATTTCTAATCAAACTTCAACTAATTTTTTTTATATTTATAATGAACTTTATTAAACCAAATATGTACCATTTTAGTCGACCACCTTTTGCCATTTTTCTTCTAGAGACATTATTCCATCAGTGTAAACCTTGAAAAAAACTGAAACGTAGTTTCTCGGCGAAAAACTGCGACATGTAATTTTCACAGGCTTCTCTTGAAGCCAACTTTACTCCATTAAGGGAGTTCTGCATTGACCGAAACAAATGGTAGTCCGATGGTGCAAGGTCAGGGCTATATGGTGGATGCATCAAAACTTCCCAGCCAAGCTCTCCCAGTTTTTGCCGAGTCATCAAAGATATGTGTGGCCTAGCGTTGTCCTGATGGAAGACGACGCCCTTTCTGCTGATCAGTTCCGGCCGTTTTGTTTTCATTGCTTGCTTCAATCTCATCAGTTGTTGACAGTAAAGTGTAGAATCAATCATTCGAGCAGGCTGGAGCAGAACCGTTTGATGATGAATGTTTAGTGCCTTGGCGATGCCATGGCAGTGTGACGGTCCTGGTCAATCTTTTCCATAATTTCATCGACTTTTTCAACGATAGGTCGACCGGAGCGAGGTGCATCTTTCACATCGAAATTTCCAGAACGGAAGCGAGCGAACCATTGTTGTGCTACACGAACTGATACAGCATCGTCTCCGTAAACTTCACAAATTTCATTGGTGGCTTGCGTGGCATTCTTCCCTTTTTTATACAAAAATTTCAAAATATAGCGAATTTCTTCATTATTTTCACTCATTTTTGAACAACTATAACTTTTTTTCAACTTCTCCGAATTTAATTTTTTTTTGGTATTTTTTTTGTAGCTTAAAATGTCACCTTTCTAACACCATATGATATGACACAATGTGACTGCTAGTACTGGAGATAGATGACTCCAACGACATTTATTGACAAAATACGAAAAGACTTTTTCGACTACCCAATAGTTAGACACAAACCGTTACTAATTATCTTTAATAAATCACTGGCTTCTGGTGAATTTTTACATAATTGAAAATTATCTTTTCTCATACCGATACATACTGTGGGCAAAAAGTAAGATGAATTTATTTGTCAAACTTCGCGGGATTAAAATTTCGCTCTAGTTATTTTTTCCATGAGTTGGCAGCACTGTTAGTAACATCTGGGCCAACTTTCATGTGAATGTCATTATCAGTAATATATTTACACTTGTGTTTACCAAACGACCAAGAGTGCATTTTTCGATTTTTACAATGTCTGATTTGATTGAGCAGAGAAGTGCCATCAAATTTTGTTTGCGGAATGAAATTTCGGCTGCGGAAACGTTTAGCATGTTGCAGAAGGCATTTGGTGATTCGAACATGTCGCAGAAAAATGTTTATAAGTGGTACAAATACTTCAAAGAGGGTCGAGAACGTGTTGATGACTTGGAGCGCTCCGGGCGACCATGGACGTCAACAGATGACCAACACGTCAATAAAGTGAAGGAGTTAGTGCTCAAAAATCGTCGGTTGACTGTTAAAGACCTTACTGATATGATCGGAATATCAGAAGGATATGTGAAAACCATTTTGAAAGACCATTTGGGCCTACGAAAAGTCAAATCTCGTTTGGTACCGAAAACTCTCACTTTCTTGGAAAAAGGTCGTCGCGTTAATATGTGTGAAACAATGCCTTCAGACTATCAGGACAAGCTCAAATGCATCATTACGGGAGATGAGACTTGAATTTATGCTTACGACCCTGAAACAACCGACCAATCAAGCGAATATCGTGTTAAAGGCGAGGCCAGACCGAAAAGAGCACGTCAAAGTCGTTCAAAAATAAAGGTCATGATGACAGTTTTTTTTCGATATTCGTGGAGTGGTACACTATGAATTCCTTCCACCTGGCCACTGTTAATAAGGAATATTATTTGAGCGTTATGCGTCGTTTACGTGAAGCAATTCGTCTAAAAAGACCAGAATTAGGGGTTGGTTTTTGCAACACGATAATGCACCGTCTCACACTGCACTCGTTCTTCGTGACCATTTTGCCAAAAATTCCACGCATATCGTTCCGCAACCACCGCATTCGCCTGATTTGGCTCCGTGTGACTTCTGGCTATTCCCAAAGCTCAAGAGATCACTCCGGGGAACGCGTTTCGAGTCGATTGAGGAGATAAAAGCTAAATCGAAGAAGGTGCTGATGGCTATACCGGAAATGGACTATTTGGCATGTTTCGGGGATTAGAAAAATCGTTGGCATAAGTGTATTTCATCGAGAGGGGATTATTTTGAAGAGGATGAAATTGATTTACAAGAATAAATAAAGATTTTTAATTTTACAACCAAATTCACCTTACTTTTTGCCCACAGAAGCAAATTAAGGAAGCAAGTAGGAAGTCGAAAATTATCGCTCGATCTGCAAAATATCTAGTTTACCTAAAATCTTTGAAAAACTGGTTCTTCCAAATTTCAGATTTCATATCGCCTTATCAGCATGGCTTTGTTAAGTGTAGATCTACTGTTACGAATTTAGGTTTAGGTTATTTAAGGGGTTTGCACCTTATCTCACTGATAGAACTCAATTCGCTCTTATAAACTAAATAAAATCGCACGCCATCAAAGTTACTACAGGTGTATCTCAAGGTAGCCATCTCGAGCCACTATTTTTCTTAATCCTTGCTAATGATATTCCGGACGTTTTTGTAACATCGAGTTGTCAGATGTATGCAGATGACTTGAAAATCCACAGTCGTATAGAGGACTTAGCAAACTGCATGAGACTTCAAGAGGACTTAACAAGATAGGAAGGTAGGTGTGGTGATAACTACATACCTCTTAAATGCTAGCACTTGTTTTAGTAGACACAAATTGGTCACTACCACCCTCAAAAAAAATTTTGAAAAGAAAGACTTTTACATCGAAAATGTCGTTTTCTAAACATAGACTTGATGTTTGCCAAGTCGAGATCTCTGCTCGGCTTTGTAGTTAGGAATTTAAAGGAGTTCCAGGATCTTTCTACGCTGAAACATTTTTATTTTTCCCTTGTTAGAACAAACCTTGAATATTGCAGCATTATCTGGAATCCATTCTATGTGAGCTCATCTTTAAGAATTGAGAAAGTGCAGAAACGTTTCACTCAGATATTTGTCATTACCCGCGGCAATCGCGACGCACCAACTCATCCGGCTAGGATGGACGCGGTATATGGAAAGGAGATCCAAGAAATCCGAGAACTGCCTTAGAGAGTTTGTTGGCCTTATAAGTTCACTCGGGCAATCTTGGTGCTCGTGAAAGTATTGTTATTTTGTAATTTTATTTGCCACAAATTTATTGTTTCGTTCGATTGTAGGGAAAGTGGGGCACCTGTGACACCTTTTTTGCGAAGCCATATTTCTTGCATATTTTTCGAGAAAAACGTAGATTTTAGAAATTGATCAAAACTATGAGAAATTAATCTTAATATTTAACTGGCCAAGGAATTACAGAAAACAGTATAAATACCTTATTCGACCTCTTTTTAAAAAATAACCAATTTGTCAAATGTGCCCCGCCGGAGGGGTACCTTTGACTTTTAAAGGGGCACATTTGACTATCGTGTTGTTTACTTTATTTTATACTTACAATAACTTAAAAAACATGACGTTATTTCAAAAAAACAAAATAAATATATTTATTTCAACAAAGCAAAAACACAGGCTCCTTTTTTTCCATCGAAGTATCATCATAGTAAAAATTTGTAAGAGAGATCAAAGGTAACTAAAAAGTATTTCATTATTTAATATAGCAGTCTCCAAAGTTAACATAAAATAAATACTTCGTCCGGCATCGAGATGTGCCAGCTGCATTAGTTGGATGTGGTATTTAAGTTCAATTTCACTTCTTGAAGCTACGTCTGGTTTTACAAACACCCAGTTAAATGTTGCAAATCTTCGTAAATAATTTATGTTAAAAGCGTTATTACTGAACTTTTGCGTTATTTCACCAATATAGTGGAATGGCTTTTGATTTTTAGGAGCAAATTTAACAAGAATAAAATCTCCTATATCTAATATATCTTCGTCGGTTAATTTCCATTTAGATAAGTCGCTATCTTTGATGCCATAATTTCCTTCGCCGTCGGAAATGGACCAATGGAATTAATGGATTCACAGTAGGAAACGTTATCTTCATTTTCTTCAGTCGTATCAGACTCAATTACGTCATATTTTATGGATTTTTTTTTTTAAATCGTTCACTTTTTTTTTGACGCAATAGTTTGCTTTACGTTATGAATATATATATTTTTTTTATGTTAGGTTCCATCATCTTCTGTTTCTCAGCTGAACTCGTTATGATACGGAATGTTGAACTTTTGACCGTTTGTTTAGAGGCACACAAACGTTTGATTGGGCGAACCATTTCAGTAGTTCGGTTTTGGGTCGAACTGCTTTGTGGGCTTTCTCGCACGCTTATTATATTTTGTCTGTTTTCTACGTTTTCGCTGACAATAATAACTGAGCGAAATTCTTCTTCCGGCAAGTCTTCGAACGTGAACATGTCGTCCCTAAAAATTTGTGAGTTAAAGGGATAAATACCAGTACTTTTAAACCCTTTTAAATATATTTTCTGACGAAAATGACCTTTGGAAAGGATGATTCATTAGTTTTGCCACATCATAAATAGTTATTTGTTTTCCATTGTTTGAAACAGTAAAATCGTTGAAGCTCTTTCGGCAAAGTTGTTTAAATGGTCCGAATGTGGAATATGGTGCGAGACATGAGGTGGAAAAGATAGCATCACAATTCCATTATGTCTGCAAAAGTTAATGTTTTCGAGACTATAATGAGACTACACCAGTTTCATCTAAGTTATATATATCCTTTGGCAGGAAGGAGTATTTTTTATAAATTGCCCTGAGGTTCAAGTAAAATTCTTCTAGAGCTGATTTTGTAAAGCTCGAAAGTCTGGCCAGGCTTACTTTCTCTGGCTTTCGAAATGAAATAGTTGGGTTTATTTTGAGAAAAGCATAAAGCCTGTCCTCACTTGCTTCCTTAGTAACATTCCATCCAACTGGAACGGTGATGTGATTTATTTTAGCATAATCATAAACAAACTTTCTGAGTATCTGGTATGACAAGCCAGCGTAAAACGCACATTTCTTTATATAGTCAGCAAGCTGTTCTTCCAGTTTCTTTGTGAAGAGTTGACACGATATGACTATTACAAGAGTCCACCGTAAGTTTAAGTGGACCTTGGCGTTTCATCCGCATTATACATAAATGTCGTTCTTTTGATGCTGTATTTTTTTGCTACCGTAGTTTGCGTCTCATCTCCATTTTTTGCATAATTCTTGGCTTTTTTAATATTTTCTTCATTTATTTCTTTTCCAGATGACTTTTTCTTATAGTTTCGTACCATTATTGTACAAAAGTCATATATAAATAAGCCAAATTACTTACAGTTACCAAACATATTAACATAATTATAACATGGGACACATTTGACATTCGTCGCGCAGTTCATAGATCTTTGGTGACATCATCGGACCGTATTTCTTTTGAACTGTGAAAGGAGCTGCCATCATTGACGCCATACGGTCAAATTTATTAAAAAAAATAGTCTAAAATACGACTGATCGGATGGAATATGCAACTCGTAGCCGCGGAGGATATATGCCAAGAAATGCCATGAAATTATCTATCAAATTATAATACAAAAAAAATCTTTCCAAAATTTTTCAATTTTGTATTATTATCTTGCGTTCTCAAGCTCTTAAAACACACCCGTTATATATTTTCATATTTAAACAGCATCTTTTTCGAATGACCGCCAAATTAATGCACCACTTCCGTTTCTCATTGATGTTTTTTTTTATCATACAAACATAACTCAAATGTCTCAAAAGTTATCTGCCTCATTTAACAAAATCACGGCGGCGAAAGATCAAAACCAAAACAAATGAATTTTAACACATTGAAATCATTTAAATGTTTTTCACATACACTACTACAAACATATATACATATGTATACATTTTACTTAGCATGTCTCCACATAGCAAATGCGTATACAATTTTTATGCCACCACACATTTATTCATTCATTACTGGGAATTGGTGATTTGTATGAGAAGGAAGACTAAAGACACCTCAAACAAAACTTGCGAACTGCCCAAAGCGATTAACTAACTGATATAATCGACTAGCAGAGAAAAAATGAAACAGAAAAAGAAAAAAAAAAACAGTAGCTGAAGAGAAAACTAAAATAAAGATTGCTTGGAAGATTAGAAGAACTAAACGAGTAAATTCGCAGATTGCACACCAAACAAAGAGTTAATGAGTATCAAAGTACACGAAAAAAACGACGAAAAATGCAACTAAAAATAAAACATCAAAAAGCAGTAGAGTGGATGCAAAGAATTTGACAAACGTTGTAACTTTTGTCAACATTAACCGTCGTGAAAGGATTAATTTTTTTTGTCGCAAAAGGATTAATTTCCGCTTTACCCGAAGTCATTCCAACAGCTTTTGGCTAAAACATGTGGCTTTGCTTATTATCGATCTTGCACACAAAAAGTGGCAATTTGACCCACTGTGCCTATTAATATTGCATCTGCATGTTAAAATTATTTAAAAAATCTCAAGCTGGATCGCATTAAATTTGCATCACACCCACGAAAATTCATCGCTGACAACCTGCCTACCACCGTCACCCATCTGACAGTTGTCAATGTAAAAGTGACAAATGCCCCGGCCACATATGCAAATCTTTGGAAAAGGTGCAAATAATTAATTACTTTGGCAAGTATTTGCAATTAGTCACTGTTTTGGAATGAAGAAAAGCACAAAGAATGAAGGAAAAACATAAGAAATGAAAATATTTTGGCGAATTCAGGTGATAAAATGTAAGGCTCTGCTGACAAAGTACAGTGGGTCAAAAGACTCATTTTTCGATAAAGGCTGAAAAGCCATGCTACTTCACGCATCAAAAGCTGTAGAAATGTAGGGAGAAGTATAATTCTAGTAAAAAAAAACCACGATATTAACCCATTAACGGCCAAAGGAGAAATTAACTCTTCCACGACCATTACGTTGCAAATGGAAGTTTCTTTGCCCGTTCTCTGAATGGAATTTCAAATACCAAATAAATTTTTTTCATCAAACAAATAGTCGGTGCCCACGTCGCTGTTGAGTAAATTCCACTCTCGACGCACAAAACTTTGCGGTTAGTTCGAGTTAACTATAATTAAAAACTTAATAAAGTTATCATTGGAATAAAAAAGTTCTTTCCGTTTGCTACATTTTATATGAAAATCGACTATTGCCGTTATGTCTACATTGAGACTAAATTCAATTTAAAAATCCTTCATCTACAAATTTTAACCCGAGTTAAGATGTCGATGTTTAACTCTAGTTGAGCGTTAACTTAAGCTAAGACTTGTTGCAAATAGGCTTTTGACTAATTCAGTATTGAACAAGTAAAAACCATTCATTCACAAATATTAACCTGAGCTAAGATTGCAATTTTTAACTCCAGGTAAGCGTTGACCTCAGCTAAGATTTTATGAAAATAGGCTATTGACTCACTCAATATTCAATAAATATATAATAAATAAAAAAAACATTCATTCAAAAAGGTTAACTCGAGTTAAATTTCCAATATTTAACTCAAGTTAAGCGATAACTGATGTTAAGGCTTGATGAAAAAGGCTATTTACTCTTTCAATATTCAATAATTAGAAACTATTCATTCGCAAGTATTAGCCATAGTTAAGACTGCAATTTTTAACTCTTGTTAAGCGTTGACCTTAGTTAAGATTTTATGAAAATAGGCTTTTGATTCACTCAATTTACCATAATTAAAAAAAAAAAATCAGTTACAAATTTTAACCCGAGTTAAGATTTCAATGTTTAACTCTAGTTAAGCGTTAACTTAAGTTAAGAACTGAATATTGAATTCAATAATTAGAAAAGCAAAGAAATTCTTAACTCCAAACACCTCAGTTTATCATAGTTATAAGCAACACAACAACAACAAAGTTTGCCTTCACTGCAATTGCAGGCAATATATCGATAAGTGCATATGTATGCAGGTCTGCTTGTATGTCAGATGGCGCAGCTACCACCTACTGTGCAGACACAGACGACAAACTGTCAAATTGAAATTTGTGAGCTGTTAAAAACAATCGAAGTGTGGATGGCGAATATTTTGCAGCCGAAAAAAATGCACAAAAATTTTTATTTATTTGCATGCACGCAAGGCATGCAACATGCAACGCACAAATAATAAAACACACGACAAGATAAAATGCAAGAAAATAAAAATCAACATATGTGGACAAGATGCAGCAGCAATAACAGCAGCAACAAATTGGCTTAGCGGCAGCAGCAAGCAAAAGTTTATCAGCGCGAGGCGATCGATACATCAATATGGTCAATAAAGTCACACTGGGCAACAAGCGATGCAACAACAACAACACTACATACATTGTTGTGGCTCTCGTGTGTGATACCCACACATAAAGTTGTGCGCAACAAGCCACAGCAAGGCGCTTCTATGTTGTGGCATGTTGCAGCAACAGAAACAGCAGCAGCAGCAGCCGCAACGCCAACAACAACCACTGCTGTCAATGCTCAGCAAACAATTGTGGTTGCGATTGTTTATTCTTTTTTTAAATTTGTTTTTGTTTTTCGTTTTTTTTTCTTCATTGCGCTTGCCTTTTTCGCGCTAACAAATTGAAATTTAAGAAGTTGCGCTGCTGTTGCCTTTTCGCTTCCTTTGTTTGTGGCGGCTGTGTGTTGGCTAATTTATATTGTGTTGCTGGCATTGTTGCGATTTGTTGTTGCAGCCAGCGCTGTTCGATTCCTATGTCAGTATGTGTGTGCGTGTGTGTGTGTATGCATGAATGAGGGTATATTTGTTGTTTGTGTGTCAGTTGCCAATGATTTTGTTGTCACTGCAATGGTTTGCTCGATTTGGTTTACTTGCGCTTCCTGTCGCCATTGTGAGCGCTCGATTGCAAATTTTCACAAACAAAAGGAACAAAATTGAATAAATGAAAAAATAAATAAGAAAATAAAAGAAAAAATTTAAATAAAGTAAAGATTGAAAACTACAAAACTTACAAAGTGACTAACAACATTGGCGCGCAGGCAACTCAATGTAGCAAATAAACGATTTTCGGCAAGAAAAGTTAAGCTGTTGGAGGCAGAACTTTAAAGAATGCACTTTAAAAAATATCGAAGAATACATTAAATGATTTCCGGCGTTCAATTATTGTTTTCTCTGCGATTTAGTTTTTGCTAAACTAAATAAATAATTTTCTTATAAATAAATTTTGTTACTTTATTACAAACTCCGAGTCTGATGTGTTGCGATTTCGTTGATATGTAAGATGATTTTTCGGGTTAGTAGGTTATTAGATTCTGGTTCCTATGAGTCGGCTTTAGCCACCAGTCTTGCTTCAAATCTTTGGCTTACTTTGAGACAGCGTTTCCCCGGTTACCCATGGTACGGTTAAACCGATTTTACTCGGTCGCCAGAGCCACGTTTGTTAACGACAGGGGGTACTACGTGTAGGTGAGGTTGACCATTGGACAGAAGAGGCTATGTATTCGCAGTTTCCATCCCAGATTCTCCTTGTATAGAACACAAAATGGGTCCGGAACAATCGCCAGGTGACTCTCTAAGGCAATTGGTTTGAGTTCTGCTTCCTTTAATAGGTTTGTCACTTCTTCTTCTTCTTTCTAACATGACAGTCCCGGTTGGATGACTGCCTCCACCATTTTTGCTTCTGCCATTTTTCCGGATTGTAACATTGTCCTTATATTCCATGTTGAAAGTCTGTAATCATTGGCTATTAACTTTTGCGTTGGTCTACAGGGTTGGGTTCGATTATAAATTCGAGGCTGTTGTTGCGGTTTCACGACAATTAGTTTCAGGTAGAAGGTTGTCGGCTTCGAGAACCCAGTTCGTCTCCGGACGGTATTCACCTTGCTTTATTCGTTCCCTTACTCTTCAATGGGGTTTTCCCAGCGATAATGGCCTACCCAGTCTCGAGTAAAGGTTAAGACCACAACCAACGTGAAGGAAAAGCAAGGAGATTGATAGTGAGAGGTGAGCATTATCATCCCATAGGAGCAGTTGTACGTTGCACATCACTACCATTTCGTGATGCACATCTGTAATCAATATTCCTACCCAAATTTTATCACCATGACTTGACATTTGTAATAAAAGGTACGTCATCTTGAGTAAATCTACCTCTACACGTGTTTTCGATCTTTTGCAGTTTTAAAAATGGATTTGAGTTTGCAACAATGAGTTCGTCTTAAATTTGGCGTCAAAAAAGATTCAATGGTGCGAAAACCTTAGAAAGATTGGGAAACTGTTTCGGTAATGATACTCTAAAGAAAACAGCCGTTTACGAGTGGCATTAACGCTGCAGAAAAGATCATGAGTCCATCGGGAATAACGTACATAGTGGTTACCGGACAGTCGGTTCTACGTTACCAAAACGACCCAATTTACTATATGTATATCCGGCCAAAGACTGTCACTCTAGCAGCACTCTCAAGTATGGGAATATTTTTGCTACTACAGCAACAACATATTGTCAGGTTGTCAACATTGAAAACTGATTAGAACATCAATAAAGTCAATGAAAAGTTGATCAATAATCGGAAATAAGCCATCAGCGAACTGACAGCGGACTTGAACATCGCTTATGGATCCGTCCAGGACATTGTGGTTAATGATTTGGATTTGTGCTGTGTTGCTGCAAAGTTGGTTCCAAAAAACCTGAATTTTATGCAAAAAAGGGACTGCGTAGATATCGCAAAATACTTGATATCCAAGGCCCAACCCGACCCAATACTCCCAACTTCCATCAAACGCATCATTACTGGAAACGTGGCGTGGATTTTTAAGTACGACACGCAATTCAGACAACAGGTGAGCGAGTGGAGAGCTACGAATAAACCAAGACCAAAAATATTACGTAATTTTTTAGTCAAAAAAGAAAGCGATGCTCACAGTTTTTATGGCTTACGAGGGTATTGTACACTACGAATTTTCCCCAGAAGATCACACAGTTAACAAATAAGGACTATTATTTGGATGTAATGAGACATTAACGTGAAGCAATTCGCCAAAAAGAAAAGAATTTGTGAGAAAACAAGTGAATTTGAATTTTGCACAATGAAAACGCGCCGTCGCACATTGCCATTATTTTCGGTGAATTTTCAACCCAGAACGAAACGATTACCATCCAAAAGCCATCGAATTCGCCTGATATGGCTCTCTGCAATTTTTTTCTGTTCGATCGAGAAATAAAACCCCTACGGGGAATCATTTCGGCGTTTTATCAGCCGAAAGGAAAATCGAAGACGGCTATGCTCAATGCTATGCCGAAAATATAGTTGCAGAAATGTTTCGAGCGCAAGATCAAATGCTGGCATAAATGCGTTGCTGATGATATGGCGTACTTTGAAGGCGCTAACATCTCCTTTGAGGAATAAATCTTGCTTTGATATCTGGCCGAGCTTCTACATTTTCTTCAAAGGTAGCCGGGAAAGAATTGGAGTGAGGGTAATCAAGTGGCGCGTCTTCAAGTTCATTAAATAAGGGAAAAGAGGTATTTACCATTAACCGGAGCAGATGTAGATTAGAGAATCCTTTTAATCCAGCATTCACTTAAGAATTGCGATCCTTACTGGGCATTGCTTGATTGGCTTACCCTAGCGCACCTTGGAACAACCTCTGTAGAAGTTTGCCTTTCTAGAAGGAGAAGAGCGCAAACCTTCAGAAGGCACTTTGGGAAAGACTTAATCACATGGTATCACGGGGAGCAGAAGCCCTCAGAGTGCGCTCTGATCTGTTCTTGGGAACGATGCTAAGGGAGGTTTTCGTGGTAGCTGTGGTTAATACCTAAACGCGGGTAAATATTTTCTTCTTCATCTGGAGTTGCATTGCAACCAGGTGCCGAGATCCATAAGATAGCAAAGGTTTAGATGGGTCTTAAACCCTACCAAGGCGGTTAGTGTGCCCATGCATTACTGCCACTTGGTACTAAGGCCCATAATTACTTAGTACAATAAAAAAATACTTCGAACAATAAATTTATACAAAAATAGATCAGATAAATGTCTTGGATTCCGATCAATAATATAATTGATCCGTGTGATTTTGAGCATCGTGTGTCTTGGCCGTCGCCGGCAGGTACCCGCAAAAAAAACATCGGACGTTGCCCACGATTAACAGAAATCTGACGAAGTTTATTTTAAGTACAAATTGGTTTTAGGTAACAAAAATTGTAACGCGTCTGCTAAATACCATAAACCATGCAACCTAAAAGCTTTTAAAATCATTTTTTAATTTTTATTTTTCAATTTAATTAATAATCCTTTTTCGCTGTGTACCAGCAATGCCGTCCAAGCTCCATATCCTCTGCGTTCTTCTGCGGCAAAGGGAGATCCTCTTCAGATCCTCAACCTCTACACTTCTTGCTCTTTTTCGAACCCCGAAGAGCTATTCTACTTTCAGCAACATTTCATTCCATTTTTTCTTCTTCTTCTTCTTCTTGTTTTTCTCCTTTTTTTGGCTTTGTTGCTGACTGAAATCTTAGCCTACAAATTGCAGATCACGGTTTTCATGTTGTACATGCAAATTCATGGCTACTGTTGTGTGGCATGCCACGCCACTGGTCACTTTTATCATTATCAATTGTTGTTGTTTTTGCTGTTGTTGCTATATACTGCTGCTACCTCAATAAACTCTTAGCTATTTTTCTCGCTAGCGATTTCTGTCCAAAATGTATCGAATTTTCGAATGCTCGTTTTGAAATCGCTTGGCGTTTAGCGTTTTGTAGTTGTTTTTTGCACGCTCTGTTGTTGTAACAACTATGTATGTGAGTTAGTACGTGGTTTTACGATTTTATTTATTTACATGCGAGGCAACAACTAACCGAGTACAGATGCGAACACATCCAACACAGCCAAGTTAACAATTTAGTGTTTTAGAATGTCACAGCGAGACACTGGAGCTGTAATGGCTGTTGCTTCTGCTGCAGTTGTTGTTGCTGCGACATGTAACAAGTGACAGTGGCAGTGACATAAGCAGCGCTCCGGTTGTGGTTCGGTTTGTGTATTTGTTTTCTTTTTTTTTTAGTTTTATAGTTTCTTTTTATTTTTTATTAAATTCAATCTCCAATTTTACTTCGATATATTCTATTTTATTTAATTTCATCAAGAAACTTAAAAACAAAACAAAAAAACTATCTTACCTCATATACACAACTTACCTCATATACAACTTTATTCTGAAAAAATGGTTACAAGTGAATCATTGAAAGTATTGCCCATCGCTGGCTGCTGCTTTTTCATCTTTCGGGTAGATCTCGTATACAGTCGCGGTAAAACTGTTCATCTTCTGAGGCTATCCACGGATCAAATCATTTTTTGATGTCTTCATATGAATGGAACTGCTGGTCAGCTAGACCATGTGCCATCGTTCGGAACAGGTGATAATCGGACGGCGCAATATCTGGAGAATATGGCGGGTGGAGTAGGATTTCCTATTCCAGTGTTTCCAGGTAGGTTTTAACGGGTTTAGCAACGTGAGGCCGAGCACTGTCATGCTGTAGAATCACTTTTCCATGCCTCTCCGCATATTGCGGGCGCTTCTCGCGCAGCGCTCGGCCCATTTTTGATCACCCATCACGATGCGATGAAGAAAAGCCTTCCTTTTCTGCCGCTAGAGCAGTGGTTCACAGGCGAAAAAACGACTTTCAACATCCCTTGGTTTTAACTCATAAGGAACCCAAGCCCCCTGTTTCTGAATCATTTCCAAAGCATGCATTCGCTTGAAAATGGATTGGCAGGTAACTCCTAACACTAAGCAAGCTCTTCTTGCGTTTGACATGGATCCTCATGGAGCAATGCCTCCAATTCAGCGTCTTCGAAGGTTTTTGGCCTTCCTTCATGCGGACGATCATCAACAATAAAATCACCGTCTTTGAAGCGACGGAACCAAACTCGGCACGTTGTTTCACTTAAAGCAGCATATCCACAAACTTGTTATAGCTCTCGATGCGATTCACCCGCCGTTTTTTGCCAATGAAAGAGGAAAATCAACACTTCCCGCAAGTGACGATTATTCGGCTCAAAATCAGACATTTTCACAAAACCAAAAGTATATGATACCAAAAGTATATGATACCAAAACAAAATCACTAATATGTCGAAGCGGTTTGTTTATCATATGTTTAAGCTTGGTTGATGACGTTTAGCGGCGGCAGCTATTGACAAACAGCTGGAACTTAGTTGCGCACCTAATATAATTTTTTTAAATTTTAATTTCAGTTTTTTATTCAATTTTATATCATTTGATTTACTTTTGTGTTACTTTATTTTATTTTATATCTTTAAATGCTAAGCATTTGGTGCTCTGGTGGTAGGAACGGACGCAAACGCACATCACACGGTCTGGGGTAGTGCAGACATAAACGACCGAGGTGAGTCACTATTTACCTATATTCTTCAGAGTAGCCTAGAAATAGCTAATAGAGGTGAAGAACCAACATATGTGGGACCAACCTCGAAGAATGTACTTGATTTAACACTCTACACAAGCAGGCATGTTATGGTACAGGAATGGGAAGTGTTGAGTAGGCCCTCATTCTCTGATCACCGATACATAAGCTTTCAGATTATATTCCGCTCAAAAAACAAGCTTATATCCTTTAGAAATCCTAAGAATACGAACTGGGACTTGTATACGGATATACTATCAAAAACACCAATGATACCCCGGAAATACAAGTCACACGTCGCGCTTGAGAAAGGGATTGAATTGTTTGCAACTACTCTTGTCAAAGCCTTTAAAAGGTCCTGCCCTCCAACACGTAATAGACGCAAGGTGAAGCCTCCTTGGTGGAACAGGGAATTAGGAGCACAAAGGCGGAGAGTACATGCATTCTATAGGTTAGCCAAAGTTGCTGACAATTAGTTCTGTAGGAAAGAGTATAAGGATCTACTAAAAGTATACAAGAAAGAGATACGTAAAGCCAAGAGAGAATCTTGGAAGAACTTCTGTAGCAGTATGGAAGACACTAACGATGTGGCTAGACTTAGGAAACTGTTATCCAAGAATCCGTCTATGCTAAGGAGGACTCTCTAGAAGACCTAGTCAGCACACATTTTCCAGGGTGTGCAGACACTGCAGATCTCAAACCCAGAGGATATATTGTGCACGAAATCCCGACGAACGTAACTACAACCAACAAAATAGAATGGGCTATACAAAGTTTCGACCCATATAAATCGCCAGGACTGGATGGAATCTTCCCAGCCATGCTCCAAAAGGTAAGCCATCTTATGGTACCATGGTTAAGAACGATATTCAGGGGATGCCTGAGGTTCAGCTACGTTCCTGTACTGTGGAGAGAAGCGAGAGTTGTGTTTAAAGCAGGAAAAAGCAACCCTCTATACTCAAACGAATACAGGCCCATTAGTCTGACCTCATTTCTCCTGAAAACGTTAGAGAAGATTCTAGACACATACATTAGAGACACAATTGCGCCGGATGAATTATCTAAGGCGCAGCATGCTTACACTAAAGGCAGATCTACTGAAACTGCACTTCACTCACTTGTACGAAACATAGAAAAGGCGTTAGAATATAAGGAGTATGCTCTAGGAGTATTTCTAGATATATCAGGGGCCTTTAACAACGTGACAAAAGATGCTATTTTAAATAGCATAGAGTCACTTAATGTGCAACCCGCTGTTTATCTATGGATAAGGCAGCTATTAGCTAGCAGAAAGATAAGAGCGGAATGGAACGATGCAAGCGTCACCAAATATGCATGCAGAGGTACTCCTCAAGGTGGGGTACTATCACCGCTATTATGGTTACTTGTAGCAAATGAAATGCTTAAGAAACTTGACGGAGGGGCACCAAAACTAGTGGCATATGCCGATGACATAGCTATAGTAGTTGCGGGAAAGTACCTGGACACCATCAGTAATGTGATGAACAACACTCTCAAAACGATACACCAATGGGCATCTCGCGCAGGGCTATTGATAAACGCGGGAAAAACGGACATGGTACTTTTTACCAAGAAGTATAAAGTTCCGGCGTGGAACCTCCCGAAGCTAGGTAACAACGAACTACTTCTCTAAGATTATGCGAGGTACCTCGGAGTAATACTGGACAGTAAATTGCTGTGGAAGCACAACGTTGAGGAGAGGGGGAAAAAGGCCTGTAATGCGTTGCACGCATGTAAAAGAATGCTCTGCGTTTCTTGGGGTCTATCAACCTCTCTGATGCATTGGTGCTACACAGCAGTAGTTAGACCGATATTGCTGTATGGAGCCTTAGTATGGTGGACTGCGGCAAGAGAACAGACATACTTAATGCCACTGAAAAGGATTCAACGACTCGCTGCTCTGTGCATAACAGAAGCGATGAAAACCACTCTAACGGCGGCGCTGGAAATGATACTCAGCATGCCACCTATTGACCTCATGGCGGAAAACCTGGCCAGGAGGCTAATGGCTGCGGGGGTATTCACCTGCAGAACCTTCGGTCATAGCTCAATGGGAAAGTGGAGCTCAGGTGGCACGGACTACATGACTCCGTACTTTAATTCGGAGAGAAGGTTTTGCACTACAATTGAAGAAGAGGGATGGCACAAAGGCATGAAGCCTGGCCATAGAACTTTTCACATCTATACAGATGGCTCTGAAACTCTAGACGGAGTGGGAGCGGATATTTACTGCTCAAAACTAGGAATAAGGCAGTCTATCAAGCTGCCAAACCACAGCAGTATTTTCCAAGCGGAAGTTTTTGCTGTGGGGAAAGCCGCGGAGCTAGCCTACACTAGAACAAGAAAGAACTCAACAATTAATATATACATACGTAGATAGTCAAGCAGCAATAAGAGCAATAAGCTCATATTATATAATATTAAGTCCAAAATGTTCGACGGAGCAGGGAGGCCATAGAAAGGCTAGCCGGAAACAGTAGGCTGCATATCTACTGGGTACCTGGTCACAATGGCATTATGGGGAACGAAATAGTAGATGAGATAGTAAAAAGTGCTGTTAGACTACCTTTTGAGCAAGAAAAAGACATACCAAAACCGCTAAACACAATATACAACGAAATGGACGACCACATGAAAAGGCAAGTGGAAGCTGGGTGGACTAACCTGACCACACGCAAAACAGCAAAAGTCATGTGTAGAACTAACGACAAAAAACTGACTCAATTCGTACTTACGCTCTCGCGAAAGGACTGCAGAACTATCATAGGTATGCTAACAGGTCATAATCTATTGGCTACACTTGTGTACAAGATAGGGATTGCTAACACAGACAAATGCAGGAAATGCAGAGAGGATGTTGAGGAAACTTTAGAACACCTTCTGTGCGTTTGTCCATTATTATCAAAAACGCGACTAAGATGCCTGGGAGCCCCACTGTTTGAGGGTCTGGAAGACGTCTCAAAAGCGGAGCTCCCAGCTCTACTTAGATTCGCCAAAAGTGCTGACTTCCTACATGATGTCTACTTTAGGTATTCATAGAGGTCGGTCTCCATCTGGTATCGCTAGGGACCAAAAGGTCTATGCGTGGCTTACTGCCAACCAGGCTAACTTAACCTAACCTTTTCAATATATTTAATTTACTTTAATTTATTTTAATTTGTTTTATGTTGTTGCTATAATTTGCATTTGATTTATTTGTTTATGTTTAGTGTCTGTTCATTTGTATCTTTTTTTATTTATTTATTTTTTTTTGTTTTGGTTTAACTTATTTTATTTTGATTAATTTATTTTTTTATTTGTTTTGTGCTTAATTTATTTCATTTGAATTTATTTGATTTTATCTAATTTTTTTAAATTATTTGATTCAGTTGTATTTGACTTTAAATTATTTTTATTTTTATTTTATTTATTATAGTTTAGTCATATTTTACTTTACTTCATGCTATATTATTTTGATTAAATATTTCTTATTTTATTTTATTTTATAATATTTTATTTCATTTAATGTTTCGTTGTTTTTGTTTTACTTTATTTCCTTTTAATTTATTTCGTATTTATTTACCTTATTTTTTTAATGATTTGATTTAGTTTTATTTGTCTTTATTTGTTTAAATTTTTTATTTTGTTTAGTTTAGTTTTATTTTATTTCGGGATTCCGGCGTTACATTATACCTAGATATCCCGAAACAACGTGATCCCGAAATTAAATGAAGGACATTCCGAACTACTGGGGCATCCAAGTATTACATTAAAGATATACCGAAATAATAAAACAACAACAATTCCCAAAAATATTGGCATCTCAACACCGGACTATCGATTGGCATCGCTTGAATGTGCAACAATTAAAAGCAACCGAAAATTGCCTGTTGCCAGGCATTTAAGCCCCTGCGGTCCATGCAAACTAAACAATTGTTTGCTTCTTAAGATTATCTTAATGCGCGCAGACGCTTCCTGTATTCCCCACCCCCTCCTTTTCTGCTCTGCAAGTCTTTCGTTACGCTGGCGTTTCAATTTCATTTTATGTTGCTTGTACTTTTTCTAACAATTTTATGACATCATAAAAATCACCCAAAGGATTCAATTATCCTTTTGTGTATTGATTATATTTGTCGGTTTTGTCCTTCGACTACTGTCTACTGACTACTGTTTCGTTCAGTTTCTTGGTCGGCGGCTATTTCTTTAGTCTTCGAGTCATCATCTACTCCTCATCTACAACCGCTGCTGCTTTGCCATTTTTAATGACATTTCTCTAATTTTATGGCCTTTTACGCGACGACGACTTTCTACTGCGGCGTGCACACGCAAGCCGGCTGCGTGAATCTTTTGTGCGTGTGTACGAGTAAATATTAAAGTTAAATATGTATGTGTTTATGTATGAGGACATGTTAGCCCTTGGGCGCGCGATCTATATCTTAGCGTCTGACGCATCGTAAAAACGCAGCATGCACTTGATGGCGGTGGCGCTGCCTTCTTTTGGCCATAAACACTAGTATAGGAACTGGTATGTTTCTAGCGGCTGCTGGTGGGCTGCCAAATCTGTAGCCGTGCGCAGTAGCTCTATTTGATATTAAAATAAAGAATAAATAAATAATGAATGTCTAAGTCAAGAGAAAGAAAAAAATTTAATGACTTTATTAAAATAAATAAAAAACGCAGGTAAATATTTTGAATATTCACTAAATCTACGAAGAGAAAACATTTATAAATTCTTGAAAAAACAAATACTTGCAGTAATAAAATTTTTCGTAAAGAAATAAAATTCTTTTAATACATAAAAAATTATGATTTTTGTAGTCAAAATACTTTGTTTTAAGGAAAGAAAGCGAACTGCATTCAAAGTAATTAAAAATAAAATAATAAAAAAATATGTTTTTTTTTCGGTCGCATTTTCATGAAAGAATAAAAAGAAAATGCACTTTTCTTAATGTTGTTTGATTTTTTTTATTATTTGATATCTCCATCAACGACGTTTATGAGTCCACAATTTTCCTATAAAAATTGTCTATGCATCTGTGCTACGCAGTAGTTTCTCGTATTGCATAGTGGCTCTACAGCGTCAGCGATGATTTGTGTTCATCTTTTCACAGATATCTAAAAAAGATGGAAAACATATATTTTTATGGCTATTTGGGAGGTAAAATGCGGACAGATAGGCTGGCAGAATGGCGCCACATGAGAAAAGAGGCGTTTCTTACCTGCCGGAGGTAGACGAAAACTTCACTGCTGGGTACTTTCATTGATAATTCACATTATTTTAAAAATGTCAAAAAATATGTACAAAATGATATGATGAATACATATAAACAGTGTCTCAAAGGCACCAACCGATCCATCTCAACCGCGTGAAGGTCGATAGGCACCACACCGACAATTATATAGATTGCGTCAAATTGCGTCTCAAGGCGCCAAGTCTGTATGCAGCTCGTACGTGTTGAAAAAAAAACAGTATACATGAAAAAGAGGCAAAAAAGTTTGTAAAATTTTTCAAACTTTTTTGTAAACATTTTTCAAAAATATTTTGAGTTCAACCCCATAGTGACAGATCAATGCACACCTTCGCGAGTGGAATATGTTTTATCCAGGGCTGGCCGAAGTACAGCATTTAAGACAGGGATGGGAAACCTTTCCGCTTGGTTCTCTTAAATTTGGAAAGAAAGATTGGCGAATACGTATTTTGCGGGGGCAGCCGCAATTAAAGAAGCTGTTAAGTGATTGCTTACTTGTGTAAGTCCCGTCAGGGGGTAAACATAAACTGCGAAAGCCAAGTGGCAATTACGGCCCTGGGTTGGTGGTGGCTCATTTGGGTTCCTGGTCACAGGAATATTGTGGGAAACAGAGACAGCTCGGTTGGGCTACCTAGACAGGGCGCGCTCAGGATGGGTTTCTAGTGAAGTGAGAAGATTCTTATTCTTCGTGATTAGCGCGGTAATCGCTCAACCGCGCAAAGCATTCCATTGCTTCTTTTTTGTGCTAACCGGTGCCAATTGGACCCATCTGGTGAAGCCAAGTCCTTCTCCACCTCATCTTTTCAACGTAGGGGAGGCTTTCCTCTTCCATCTAAAACTTTCAGAGCCGATGATATCAATATGTAATGAGAAGATCGGGGTTCCCTTTAAAACCTGTGGTGTGCTCATGTAAAAGTGGACTTAGCGAGCGATGGGTCAGTGCAAAAAGCGGTGTGTTAGTGCAAAGCCGTAATATCCTTCTGGTAGATATCCTTCAGGTAGATCGAAAATGCTTGATGGAACTTCTAAGGTTAACAAAGCTACAGCTGTGGAATTTTTTGGTATCCTTTCCAAATACAGTCCGTTAGGTTCACAATCACAATTCAATACAAAATTAAGAATCAATTTACCTTTGCTCGATATGACCACTTTTTGCCTTGACTATGGCTTTGAGACGATCCAGAAATGAATCGCAAGCTGCCCAAATGTGACTTGCAGGCATTTTGGCCCACTCGCTGGGCAATGGCTTTTTTCAGCGCCTCGAGACTGGTAAATCTCTTAGTTCGGCCCATGCTCTCCAATATGGCCCAAGAGAATAATCCATCGGATTCGCATCTGCTGAATTTGAGAGCGATTGTGTAATCGTTATGAAGTTCGGAACGTAGTTTTTTAGCCATTCTTGGTGCACTCGAGCTTTGTGAGTTGGTGCCGAGCCTTGATGAAACTTTCATAGTCTGCCACTGTAATGTTTGTCTGTTTACGGCTTGAAAGCAACCTTCAGAATACTTTCCCCATAATATTTCGCATTTACATTGACGATTGGAGCGCACCCATCTGCGGTTACAGCAGCCCAAACCCATAACCTGTGGTGGATGCTGCCCCTGGTTGCCAATAGATAACTCAAATTGTCGTTTGAACGGTCGGTCAAAGCTATGGTTTTGGAAGTTTTCGAATTGCTTGAGATCATTTTTCAGTATGCGGCGGATGCTACGGTCAGATATTTTCCGTTCTTTCGCCATTTGATTGGCACTTCGTTGGCGATTTCGGTCAAGTCGCTTTTTCACTTTTTAAACCATTTCTCGTGACGTTGAAACGAGTAGTGGGGCGATAGACAGAAGCAGGTACAAATCGTTCATTTACTTACATGCCTACATACATAAGTAGAGAGATATTTGTGAGTAAACCTGTTAGTATAATTGTAAGCAAGTGAATATATCACTGAGCCTTGGGATTAAAATAATTCCGGAGTGGAGTTTATGTAAAGTGAGATCTGTCCGATCCAGAAGACATATAAGAGGTCTTAGCACCGCGATCTGAAAAATATATTGAGCTCCCTACATGTATTCAGAGAACCTCTCGGAGCCCAACTTACTCAATAACTTTAAGAAAATGTCCTACTTTAATGAGTCGATCTCACGAACAATCGCTGGTTGTAATTTTCCAACCAAATATAACGCAATCGCACGTTTTACGTTCGAAATCCATTACTGATTTTCTTTTTTTGCGTTTACTCTCGGCGAAATACTTCTGCTTGCTCGAAAGCAATACTCTGGACTGTCATTTAGCCAACTTGAATTCGCAATTTGTTGCGCGAGCGGTCTGAAGTTGGTTACACTTGGTTGCAAGTTGGTTACAACTTAGAAGTTTAGTACTTGTTTAGTTGCCGTGAGTTGCCTAATAGAGCCATGTTAAACAATATCGTTGATGCCGTTTATAATACCTTTACTTTGAGAACCTTTCGACCCCGTTCTTCTATCCAAATGCCTTAAAAATATGTTGTGAAAGCTGCTACATATTATCCTCAAGCCCAATTTATCTCCCACTGCTAAACCTGGTCTTATCTTTGATTCCAATATAAAATATTTGTATACCCTAACACTTTCACTTGCTTGCTCGTACACCTTTTGATACCAGTACGTATGTGTATGTAAGTGCTCATTTAGCTACGAATCCTCCCTTCACCATTTGCAGCTAATTGAAAATTTCCTTAAGTACCTATAAATAAAAGTGGCTGCGAACTTTTAAAAAAATTTCTCGGTGGTGTCGTGCAGATGTTGTAGGCTATTACGATTTTTGCACGTTGTTGTCAAATGCGCTTATTGTTATTGTTGTTTTTGGCGTTGATGGCGCTGATACATGTCCGACGCCTGTCTGGACACCTACGCATTAAATAGATACACGCACTGAACTCCGATTGTGGCACTGCTGCCGCAGCAGCAGCAACCATGCCTTAGCCTCAACCTCAGCACCACGAACAACAACAACCTCAACTCAATTGTGTAAGAAATGTGTATACTAAACACTGCCACAGCCAACGACGCGGTGCACCGGTGCTGTCAAAGTCTATTTTGTGTTGACACTAAATTTGCATTAAAGCGCACTTTGCCACCGATTGGTGTACACTTAGAGTGGGTAGGTGCATGCAACACATGCATCCACATGTATCAGGCGACCTGCAAGTTTGGAGAGACTAATGCGCGTTTTAGCCGTGCAACACGCATTGTGTGGCACGTTTGGTGCGTTGTGGCATATTACTCATGCGGCTGGCAACGATGCAACAAATCTGTGTTTCTGTAGATATGAGTGCATATACCTGTGTATATATGTTTGTATGTATATATGTATGCAAGTTTTCATGTATGCGTGCTTCTTTTCACACTTGAATTCGCAATTTCTTGCACGCATTATTGCCCATTTGGGCGCATTTGATTTTAGTGCATTGAAATAATAAGTGAACATTTTTTTTGCGGATTTTTTAACTCGCTAAGTATGCACTAAATACAAGGTGGCGCAAAATTAACCACACTATCAGCATATTTATAATTTTCGGAAATGGCACGTAAAGATCAAAATAAAGATTTCGACTACTCAAAATCATTTTTTTTTATTTAGTATAAAAGTTACTCAAAAACAAAAAAAGTAACTCAAACATTGGATTTTGCGCATGACAAATAATGGCTTACAATACCGTCAAGTACTGCCGATACAGACAACATTTATTTTTTAAAGATAGTCCCTTCTATATGTTTTCCGCAACTGCGCTGTAATTCAGCCATCCGTAAACGCCAATTCTGAATGACTCGTTGGAGAACGTCGGTCCATATCTCGTGAATAACTTTAGTAATATTGGCTTCCAATGTCTCAATCGAAGCTGGAGCATCCACAAAGAATTTAGGCTTTACATAACTCCACAAATAAAAGTCTAAGTGTCTGAGGTGAGAGATAAGCATTGCTCAGCGAAACGACGACGCGGGAGATCCATTGTTCCACGGGGTGTATGGCAAGTAACACCGTCTTCTTGGAACCAAATGTTATGAAGTTCACGGGCTTCAGTTTTCGGCATGAAGAGGTCGTTTATCATGGCGCGACAGCGTCCGCCATTCACTGTTACCTTTGCGCCAGTCTCGTCTTTTAAGAAATATGGGCCTTCAGCCCATAGACTGCTCTAAACGGTTGTCTTCAATAGATTTAATGGTTGTTCTTGAATGGCTTCGAGGGGCTCTTCAGCCCGAATACGACAATTTTGAGCATTGACATAGCCTTTAAGGCCTCGTAGCCCAAAAATGCGACACATCGTTGAACAAAATTTCTGGCCAGAGCGTCGATTTTCGTAGTTGTTTGATTGTACGATTTGTAAACGTTGTAGATATTACGCGTGATCTGTCAACGCTATTGGAAAAAGTACTTCTAATTTGATCAACATTTAGTATACCGCCTACACATTGCCTCATCGCCAGAGTGGAAGAATGGCTTCGAAGAAAGCACATGGAAGTCGATTACTACTTTACCCTAATTCTTAGTGGCCATAGATGTTTTAAAGCATACCTTAACCGCATTGGGCATGAGGAGACTCCACACTGCGAGCCAGAAATCGACAAAGATGCGGCTTGATGTGCCCGTTTCAGAAGACTTAGGAAAGCACTAGAAGCTAACCTCGGCTGTAGCGTCACGCTCGAGAATCTAGTGCCACTGATGCTGAAAAGCAACGAAGAGCATGGAACGACGTACAACATGTGGCTGCCGGAATGAGCGACTTCGGTACAGCGAGCAGACGAGGCAAAAACGCGAGCGCTGAGAAAGCATGCAAGCCATCAAACACAAAAATTCATGCAAACTGACGATATCAGACATAGAAACTTACCTCCCTATGGTATAGACAGGGACATGGCGGTTTGGGAGTACTGATACGACAGGAGTTTAATTCATCAAGTGAATTAAACAGTTGGTTGTTGCAAACAGATACTACTTTCGACGAATTGCAGAAGGATAAAATGGGTTAAAGCCCCACAGTGACGGAGTTAGGCTTTCGAGGTTTCCTCGTAAAAAAAAAAGAAAAAACCAAAGCCCGCTCACTGCACATAAGCGAGAGGCAATAAAAAAATAATTGGCAAGTACACTTCTGTGCCCGTTTGGCCGTTCTCCTTCAATTTGTGGTGTGCGTCTTGATGGTGTTCCATAAAGTTTCATGTCGACTTCGAACGGCAAATATTTTTTATGAGAAGCTTTTTCATGGCAGAAATAGACTCGGAGGTTTGCCATTGCCTGCTGAAGGGCGACCGCTATTAGAAGAGGTAGTACATCTCCATACTCAGTACTAACCTACCTTACGTAAGGTTGGGTGATAGTCCCTTGTGGACCACACTTAGCTTGCTGGCACTTTCTGTTGCCGCAGAGGCTTTTGCATTGCCCCTCTCCACTAAAACTAATTTGTATTCAAAACATATTTCATTAGATTCATAGAACTCAGTATCACAAAACCTCCAACTTTTTGAAGAAGTGTCTACAGAGTGTTTGATCCCTTTGTCTAGATAGTTTAAGGCATTGTCTGAGAAAATGTTGTACTCATATAGTCTGTTCTCCTCCTTCTCCACATCGTATTAATTTCTGCAAATGTGGTTCCAAGCAACACCCAACCTGGCAGCGTTTAAGCCATTCAAACTATGTCTCCCAAGGGCGCTGTTTGTTAGACGAGTAAGTAGAGATTTCTTGAGTTGAGCTATTATTATTAACCATATTTGATAAGCCACTTGGCAGATGGGTTTCTACAGGGATGGGACGCAGATTTGGAAGAAGATGTCTGGCCTCACGTCTTGTTTGTTAGTGCTATTAGTACCAGACAAGTTTGTACCATAACGAGCTAACTCGCTAGCCTTGCACTTACTCACTAGAAGTATGTCGCAATGACCTGAAGCCCAGACATATCCGTACGTCTCAAATGTCTCAAGCATCTCGTTAAAAGATGCGCTATATTTCACATCCACTCTTGAAGTCAGGACTGTGTGTTCCAGGAAATATAATAACAGAGTGACTGTCAGTGAAGATGTAGATTTCTTCACTTGGAATCATAGCACAGCCTCCCAATGTAGAGGCGGCCTTTGGTGTAGCTATCAGCTCGGTTCTTAGAAGCAACAGTGCTCTGGAAAGTGTAAGCAGACATACCAGGATGCTTCGCATAGACATTACCACAAGCGAGGTTAGACAAAACAGTATGCAGATGTTGGTATGCGTACTTACCAAAGTCTACTGAAAATAGCAATCAGTTATCCTCATCAACTCTGTGTACTCTGCAAACACAACAGTACACAGATGGATGTGTGCGCCCTTACCAAAATGTACCAATTGCCTGTTGAGTCTATCGAAAATGGAATTGCATATTTGGAATGCGCAATTGAGTATCATCACCATCTCTTTGATCTGTGTGGAAGGTGGGTGCTGGACAACATTGGCAAGGATCTTTGTCGTAGCTTCTGAGCCATTAACGTGTATTAACTGCGGTCGAGCTCCGATCAAGAAGCGAAACTATTATCTAGTCAAATGTGTCCACTTTAAGTCTAGATAATAGTTTCGCTTCTTGGTCGGAGCTCGATGTGCCCACTTTAAGTCTAGATAATAGTTTCGCTTCTTGGTCGGAGCTCGACCGAAACTGTTATCTAGACTTAAAGCGGGCACATTTGCCTAGATGATAGTTTGGCTTCTTGGTTGGAGCTGGACCGTAGTTAATGGCTCAGAAGCTACAACAAAGGTCCCTGAACGAGAAGATCATCCTCTTTCCGTGTATACTGATTATATAGAATCTATCGTGAGGCGATAGAAAATATCATCGATTAGGCTTTTTTCACAGGACTCTAGCTAGTTTTTTCCGCGCATTTCAGACTATCATCTCAAGGCCTCTTTGTCATGGAATGACGGTCGATCTATGCTCTAATGATCTAAGGTTAAGCAATCGTTTAGTAAGCATTTCCTTTGTGGTTACCTGCCCCTCAGCAAAAATAATACCTAGTTTTTTTGTCAGTACACATCTTTCCAAATCAACCTTTCCCCT
This sequence comes from Anastrepha fraterculus, assembly GCA_037575425.1. Classification (NCBI taxonomy): domain Eukaryota; kingdom Metazoa; phylum Arthropoda; class Insecta; order Diptera; family Tephritidae; genus Anastrepha; species Anastrepha fraterculus. The sequence continues at coordinate 37,480 of JAYXIM010035372.1, read as the reverse complement.
AACTTCGCTCCATAAAATATCAGCTTAACCCGCTAATCTCGCACATTCAGCACATATTATCTACTTGTAACGCTATATTACATGATCACACAATCTGCAACACTCGTTCGCACCCACCAAACCTATGAATATCAGCTTAACAAAGGCTTCCTGCTTAAATCACCAGTATAAGTGATTTTCAATATTTCCATAAAAGCCGTAAATCCCTCAAGAAAAAGGTGGAATTGCAATAAAAAAGAACACAGGACACAAAGATTTTGATGGATTTACATGCTGTGCAACTTATGCGGAACACTCTGCTCCACCAACGATATGCCAACGCCAATGCCAGCGCAATGAAAACGAGTTAATCGAGCAAAATAAACCAATCGCATACGCACGAATTGGCAAAACATATTGTCATCGGCTGAATCATTGACTGAATGACTGTCAGGTCTGCAGGGAATTTCCTTTATACCCAGAGCAAACAAAGGCTTTTCTTTAGGCTGTGGTTGACTTTTTTCTCGTTTTTCTGTTTTTTGCAGGCGCACTTTTGCCAATGCGTCTGCTAGTGGAGCAGCAACCAGCTAATCGGAAGGGATGAAAATTTTCGCACAGCCCTTTTGTTAAAGGATTAGCGGTTGCACACTAAATATAATCATTTTTACAAAGAAAAAACCCTTGGCAGGAAAGAAAGTGTTGCAAAAGATAAGGCTAAGCAAGGCTAACACTCTTAAGAGCCCAGTGTAATGAGGCGGAAATCTTAAAGCGCGTGTGTGTGCGATTTTGGCAAACAAAACAACAAAAAAGTATGTAAGTTGTGGGAGAAATATTGACAATGTCTGAAGATTTCTTAGCATTGAAGTTTGGTAAATTATGTTTTGTGTTATGGGTATCAATTACACCAACAACACGGCGGTCGGAAATCTCTTACAATTGCCCGGATTATGGTTTCCTTTGATGGGCTTATGCTTGCACAGAAGTGTGATTTGGCAATTGACAAAGAAAAGTAAAGTCCTTTTAAGTGATTTTTTGCATGAAAGTGTTTTCAGAGACATTTTTTTTGCAATATTCTTTGTAAAATTTTCAACTTTTCATAAAATAATCGAGCCAGCCTATTAAATACCAATCAAAGTCTTTACACAACGGAAGTAATGAAGAAATTGGAAACATCAAAGAAAAATGAAGGAAGTAGAAGGAGTTGTAAGGGTCTAAATAAGCTATGTAAAAAAAAAATTAGAATAAGTAGAAACAATTCAACTAGCCTCACCACCGATGAGAGAATCCAAGCAGCTAAACGATCGTACGCGCGACTAACGAAACTCTTCAAATCGGGACTACTAAACAGGCAATTCAAATAGATTCTGTACAAAACCATCATTAGACCAGTTTTTTGCAATGGAGCTGAATCGTCAATCAAAGATCACGGCGAGTGGCGTATAAATAAGGTGGAACGACGAGCTAGACCAGATTATAAATGTCGAAAATGTTTTTTGACGATTCACAAAACAAACCTGTTAAGATAGTTGGGTCACATAACAAAAATGCGCTCTCGTACGCAGAAGAAAATTGTTGGAGCCAAAAGGTTTAACATTAGAGCAGGAGGAAGACCGAAAACATGATGGACCGATGAAATACAAGAGCACATCAATGAACTTGGGATAAGGAATTTAAAAAAAGTTGCAAGCGATCGAGATGTATACTGCGGGCAAAAAGTACGGGGAATTTATTTGTCAAACTTCGCGGGATTAAAATTTCGCTGTAGTTATTTTTTTTCATGAGTTGGCAGCACTATTAGTAACATTTGGGCCAACTTTCATGTGAATGTCATTATCAGTAATATATTTACGCTTGTGTTTACCAAACGACCAAGAGTGCATTTTTCGATTCTTACAATGTCTGATTTGATTGGACAGAGAAGTGCCATCAAATTTTGTTTGCGGAATGAAATTTCGGCTGCGGAAACGTTTAGCATGTTGCAGAAGGCATTTGTTGATTCGAACATGTCGCAGAAAAATGTTTATAAGTGGTACAAAGACTTCAAAGAGGGTCGAGAACGTGCTGATGACTTGGACCGCTCCGGACGACCATCGACGTCAACAGATGACCAACACGTCAATAAAGTGAAGTAGTTAGTACTCAAAAATCGTCGGTTGACTGTTAAAGACCTTACTGATATGATCGGAATATCAGAAGGATCTGTGGAAACCATTTTGAAAGAGCATTTGGGCCTGCGAAAAGTCAAATCTCGTTTGGTACCGAAAACTCTCAATTTCTTGGAAAAAAGTCGTCGCGTTGATGTGTGTGAAACAATGCTTTCAGACTATCAGGACAAGCTCAAATGCATCATTACGGGAGATGGGACTTGGATTTATGCTTACGACCCTGAAACAACCAACCAATCAAGCGAATATCGTGCTGAAGACGAGGCCAGACCGAAAAGAGCACGTCAAAGTCGTTCAAAAATAAAGGTCATGATGACAGTTTTTTTCAATTTTCGTGGTGTGGTGCACTATGAATTCCTTCCACCTGGCCAAACTGTTAATAAGGAATATTATTTGAGCGTTATGCGTCGTTTACGTGAAGCAATTCGTCTAAAAAGACCAGAATTATGGGCCAACAACGCTTGGCTTTTGCATCACGATAATGCACCGTCTCACACTGCACTCGTTCTTCGTGACCATTTCGCCAAAAATCCACACATATCGTTCCACAACCACCGTATTCGCCTGATTTGGCTCCGTGTGACTTCTGGCTATTCCCAAAACTCAAGAGACCACTCCGGGAAACGCGTTTCGAGTCGATTGAGGAGATAAAAGCTGAATCGAAGAAGGTGCTGATAGCTATACCGGAAATGGACTATTTGGCATGTTTCGGGGACTGGAAAAATCGTTGGCATAAGTGTATTTCATCGTGAGGGGATTATTTTGAAGGGGATGAGATTGATTTACAAGAATAAATAAAGATTTTTCATTTTATAACCAAATTCATCTTACTTTTTGCCCACAGATATAAATGTCCCGCGTGTAGTAGGCCTTCTAAGAGTTATTTACAAATGAAAGCTTGTACGTTCAGAATGAGCTGAGTACAATACGCGTCATGAGCGTTTTTATGTATTTCACAGGGTAATCCGGGAAAAATGCACCGAACTACTGTTGCTGACCTCTGCTCAAAACCCGACAGGCCAGATCCTTCTTTTGGTTGTTGCTGATGCGTGGTGTGCTGATGTTTTCTCCAAATGAAGGGACATACCGCTTTATGCCGCCACCGAACGGCAAAGGAGGAGCTTTTTAATGGCAGAAATACACTCGGAGGTTTTCCATTGCTTGGCGAGCTGTGGAAACGTTTTAAATCATTTGGTGTTTCATGCCGGGAGACTCGAATCTATGCCATCTATTGGCGCTATAACCCATTCAGCTACGGCAGCCGCTGGTACCAACTTAGGCTGAAATTATTGAAACAGTACTTAGCAGATGGGCCATGGAATCCACTAGTGTGGTGACAAGATCGATGAAAGCAGACACGAGTTGCTAATTTATAGAGGTCTGTTCAACAAAACTGCACGCAAAGAGCATGGACCTTCTATAAAGCGACTTTTACATAAGCGGAAGAGACGAGAAGAATATTGGCAGTGTAGTACATTCTCTCTGGAACTTATATCTATAATTACTTACATTCCCAGCATTTGCAATTTCAAAAACTTAACTTAATGGTTCAACTTTACAGGCAAATAAGAGAAAGCGCAGTAGACTTCTTTGTCTTAAGTAATACCACAAGGGGCCAATCGGGTATGGTATATATGCTTCTACATACAACATATGAAATGGCAGACATACTAACCTTGTTGGCAGATAGTCTATTTTGCCCAAGAATCCCTAATGCAATCGAAAGCGCGGAACACATGAATTTTCTTGAAAGAGTTCTAGGACACTCACCTAGTCCTATCAACCTCACACGGGACATGTGCTCATCCAGTGCTGGGTGGGAGGCGGTTTCAGCATTGGCTCGGAAAGTAATGTTTCGAATTCAATTCATTGAATGGGAGTGCAAGACCCTGCTACAGCAGGTACAGTTGCAAGTACGACATGGAGGTGAACTGGACAGGACGACGACAAACACTGATATTAGACTCAATCACTCACAATGACATCAGGCAGAAGGCAAAGACGATAGTTCATCAATACAATACACTTTCGCAAATTTTCCGATATTCCACTTCCTTTTGTAACCACCTATCAAACAGTGGGAGGAGTAGATATTATCGCTGGTGTAAGATCTCCATACGTCCATAAGAGAGGGACGTGGACGCTTGATGAAATACTTTCAGCGGTCCCAGGGTGGAAATCAGCGGAGGAGGAGGAATGTTATAGTGTTAGTGGCAGCGTGCCCACTGGTGCGACGGCGCCTTTGATGATGTTTCAGACATTTTGATTTTAACTCCTATCCCAAATTTCAAATATTTTCTAAGGAAGTTCGGCGAATAGCCGCTTCTGCTGAAGTGTGAAGTGGTTCAAAGAAGAACCTCTAGTAGCTTCTTATCCGAAAGAAAGCCAGTAAAACAGTAGTTCAAAACGCTGATTGATATTTACGAGACTATTTAGTATGCCCCATAAATTCTGGGTCAAAGCTAAAAAATCACTCTCTGTCAGTCAAATATCTAAAAATACTTCCTTTGGTCTCACAATACAAGACACAGTTCATTTTTTATTTATTTTTTTGATATTGTAGAGCCATACGTATAGAGGAAGTTTACAGCTAAGCGATAGCTACTATACTATATGCCGCTAGTTCGGCAATACCGCGAAATAAATAAATTTCACACCAAATTCTTTGAATGCATTTCTGGGAATATCAATTTTAATTTCACGCCCAAATGCATAAATACAGCATGGGCTCAAATCCAAGCACAAGCAAAACTTCTTTTAATTAAACGTCAACTGCCATTGGGATGCCATCAGGGTTGCGAAAAATTGGAAATGAAATGAAGCGCAAAAAAGTCTTTTCTTAATATTTGAGTATTTTTTAAGTGAAGCACAAAAAAGTCTTATCTGAATATTTGAATAATTTGCAAGCGACTCAGAAGAGTTCAAGCCAAATGTGGAAGTGGAGATCAGCAGCAGCGGTAGCAAATAATAAAATGCACCGACGTTTTGGGCATTGATGACTGGTGCTTGTTTTTTAAAATTATATTCTTAAAATTCATACCATTATTTGCACAGTGAATTGGTTTAGAAAGTAAATATATGAATAGAGCTGTTAAGCATGGCTGGTTTAGATCTGCAAATCTCGCTTTATATCTCACTTTATGGAGTCGGAGAGGTCCAAGTATTTAGCTGAAATAAATCGGCTTTGCAAAGCCCATCTAACTTAAATTCTGCTTATTTAAAAAATACTCTGTTTGCTTTGGAAGGCACCCTTAAGTGTATGGCTCCACTAGGTTTCTTCCCCGAATGAACTGTTTGATCTTTACAGGCTTACTAATGAGTGCGTCATTATTGGTTTTTTGCATCACTTTCGCGTTTGCGGTTTTCCTTTTAATTTGCTATGCTCATCGGTCGTGCTGACATTGACAATCATGCCATATCACAATGTGCTGCCACTTTATGCCCTTCAAATTTGTTCGACAGCTGCCGCGCACGCGATCAAACCACGGCTATTTAAGTACGCATAAATGTGCATGGGTACAGTATCTGTGCAGCGTATTAAGAACAGTGAGAGTTTTTGAAAAATTAAACAAAATAAAATGAAGAGTAGATCTTAGAGACCAACTTGTAAGTCAAAAGTACTATTCGATTTGATGTGATCTTGTGAACTTATGTGTCGCCTGCATAGGCTATACGATTCGGGTTGTTGCATAAAGATAATTCTATGTACCCTTGTTTTAAAAATTGAGAACTTCTGTGCTTTATTGCATTTATTATTATTTTTGAAGTTAGGTTTTGGTGACGAATGTCGCTTTAAAGATGTTTTGTTGGCAGCAAATTACATACAAAAAAGGAAAAGAAACTTCATAAAATGGCTTGCGTTCTTCGAAGATAGAAGCATCCATCTCCAGAGATGGTTAAGAGCCGCATTGGATTTCTTGTATGAGTACATCTCATTTGAGGGAATAAAGCACAGGGACCACTACTTTTCGGACAATCGTACGGAATATATCTCAGAGACTTACACCTTCACGCAAGACAATGCTAAGTCTCTAAGCCTATATCGCCCCATTTGTTAATTTAGAGACGCTGCCGTATCACGGCAACTTGTCAGACTTAAGCCCGTTCAAAAGTTGTCGCCTTTGCCTTAAACGACAATGAGGCGCCCCTTCAGACGATAAGGCGTTCCTTGAAGTGTTTGGGAGAAAGATTCTGGGACAGAGTTTTGTACCTTTGCTCGTTGGTGACGACGAGTATCATAGGCGATGGAACGTATGAGCTTCATGGGATGTATGAGCTTCACGACGGCATAGCCATAAGTCAATGAATAAAGAGCCAGCGGCGTCGTTGGTTAGGTCATGTCTTTAGAATGGATACAATTGCTCCGACTCTAAAAGTATTCGATGAGGTATCAAGTGGTGGTAGAAGAGAAATGCCTTCTTTGCATTGGAAAGATCAGGTGGAGAAGGACTAGGCTTCACTTCGTGTTTTTAACTGGCGCCGTCTCGCACTGGAAGGAAACGACTGGCGTGCTTTGCCAAACTCGGCCAAAATTGCGTCAGCGGCTATCACGCCAATTAAGAAGAAAAAAAATGCCTTTATTGAGCCATATCTCCTGATGTATGCATCAGGCGTTACGAAGCTCAACAATTTTTAAGGCAGACGACAACAGCCGAAAAAGATTGTGATTAAAACGCGCTGAGATAGGCAAGGTGATCATCCAACCCGCATTAATGGTCAAGAAGGAAGGAAATCACTTACTTTGAGCTAATCACATCGGGCCAAAAACTGTTTTCAAACCTCTATTATGAAAAACTAAGTAGGTTGCAGCAGCTCATCGTTCAGAAGTCACCACAATGGTGTTGCGTTCTATCAAAGAAGCGCCAGGTATTTCACATCTTAAATGACGACCCAGAAGATCCAAGAGCTCGGGAGGGGGATTCTGTCACAACCGCCGTATAGTTAAGACATGGCAACAAATAACTATCAACTTTTTAAGCACTTGTAAAATTTTCTTGACGGTCCTAAAAGAAACTTTTGAAATAGGTGTTGATGTGTTTTTTATTAAAAGGGACGTGAGCTTATATAATTTTGGAATTATTAAAATGGACAAGTTATCGATCCACTTTACTAATTTTAATTTTTGTCGAAGTAAACATAAACAAATTTCTAAGAGAAGCAAGAGGTACTGTCAAATTTCTAACTCGTATAGAGCAACAACTGATTTGTTTTGGTTAGAGAAGCAAGAGGCTTCATGTAAACCAACAGACCAGCTGCTGCACGCGCACAGCTTTTAAAGCATCAGTAGCCATTCATCGTATATTATTATTGTTCATAATTCGGTGGACAAATACTGTACTTATATACTGGCTGGCTATACTCACCATATTGCACCAGTTCTTAATGCAAGCATTTCCCTTATACATACAAATTATAGATCGCATGCTAAAGATAATAATTTCATCAGTAAAAATACAAATGCAACTGCTTCCATATGCGCAGCTCGCAAATATTGCCATCGATCGGCCGACAGTGAATATTGCTGATGACACGATATGTCCATGCCGATCAGTTGCTGAGGTCGGTTGTCAATGGAGATATGTATCTATCTATGTACGATGAGCCTTCCCACCACCGCGCATGCGGCATTAACAGCAGTTTCGCTGCCAGTTTTTTAAATTTCAAAGGAATGAATTGAACTTCTTAGAATTTATAAAAGTCGTAGTGCTGGGGTGTTGAAACGGGAGATGAGCGTGAATGCTAATAAATACTTGCAAAAAGGGGAGCCGCATTTAATTAGTCGTTGCCTTATCTGCAATTCCTGCTATCACTTCAATGCTGCTGTATTTAATTAGAGCTTTTGCAGATTTTTTCTTTTTAATTCCTTTATTGAGCCTTGATGTGCTGGATGTAATTAAAGAATATAAATATTGAAAAATATGCAAGTATATCTGGTATGCCGGTGCGTATTGGCCAATAGCAGATGGAGTAAATATGTTAAAAAAAATTGTCTCTAAAGTAGGTTTGAATAGTGTTGCCACCTTCATTTTATTATACAAATTTGTTTATTTGTATATATTTTTTTTTAGTTTCTAATGTAAGTTAATATGTGATATTTGTAAATTTTTGAGCACTATTGCCAGTTAGCTTTTAATATAAAAAGGTTGCCACCTCATAATATAAAAGTTTCGTTTGTATGTGTATATGTATATTGGGTTGGTGAAAAAGTAATGTCGTATTTTGTCAATTGAGCGCGACATTTAAACATATCTTGCGTTGTACTTATTGCATCGGGTCACACTAAACGGCGATTTGAAGACGATAATCTGTACTACAAGTGTCTCTTTGACAGTGTTGTGATCGTGCGTTTCAGTCATAAGGTATAGCGCGTCAAAGATGGAGTCCACCAAGCAAGAAATTCGTCATATTTTACGTTTTTACTACCTTAGAGATAAAAATGCAACGAAGGCGGCGGCAAAAATTTGTGAAGTTTGCGGACCTGATACTGTAACGATTCGCACAGCACAGCGTTGGTTCGATCGATTTCCTTCTGGTGTAGTAGATGTCGAAGATGCACCCAGTACTGGTAGGCCAATCGTCGTAGAGACTGATAAAATTGTTGAAATTATCCAAAAAGACCGGCATGTGAGCATTCGCTCGATTATTCAGGTACTAGGTGTAGACCACAAAACCGTTTGGAACCATTTGCAGAAGATTGGATTCCAAAAAAAGCTGGATGTTTGGGTGCCACACGTGTTGACGCAATAAAATCTCTTGGACTGAATCAACGCTTGCGATTCTCTGCTAAAACGGAACGAGCTTGACCCATGTTTTGAAGCGGATGGTGACTGGCGATGAAAAGTGGATCACGTACGACAACGCCAAGCGAAAAAGATCGTGGTCGAGAAGCGGCGAGCCGGCCCAAACCATCGCCAAGTCCGGATTGACCGCCAGGAAGGTTTTGCTGTGTGTTTGATGGAATTGGAAGGGAATTATCCACTATGAGCTGCTCAACTGTGGCTAGATTCTTAATTCGGTCCTCTATTGTGAGCCGATTGACCAGAAGCGGCCAGAAAAATTGGTCAAAAGGAATGGTGTTGTGTTCCACCAGGACAACGCTCGTCCTCACACATCTTTGATGACCCGCCAGAAGCTACGGGAGCTCGGATGGGATGTCCTATCGCACCCACCATATAGTCCGGGCCTGGCACCAAGTGACTATCATCTCTTCCGGTCCATGCAAAACGCCTTTGGTGATACCAAGTTGGCCTCAAAAGAGGCTTCCGAAAACTGGTTGTCTGAGTTTTTTGCAAATAAGGAGGGAGGGTTTTATAAAGGGGAGATAATGAAGTTGCCTTCTAAATGGCAACAAGTTTGCGAACAAAACGGGGCATATTTGACTTGAATCGGATAATTCTAAGTACGTTAAATAAAGCGTCAAATTTCGATCACAAATACGACATTTCTTTTTCCTCAACCCAATATATATTTTTTTGAATTTTTAGTGCAAGTTCATATGTAATATCAGTAATATTTTCGACCTAATTTTTAAAACGAAAGTTTTATATAAACATTTTTTTGATGTAATTTTTAGTATACATGCATATGTAAATTAAATATAATATCAGTTATATTTTTGAAAATTGTTGCCACCTAAATGCAATAATAAAATTTTTCTTAAAATATTTTTTTTTTAATTTCTAGTATAAGTTAAAATATGCATCAGTAATATATTGGAATCGCGTTGCCACCTAATTCGAACGTAACATTTTTGTTAAATGTTTTCTTTTCACTTGTAGTGTATGCAAATTAAAATACACTATCACTACAGTGAAACTTCTCTTCGGCAGAAGCTCTCTGGCAGTGTTGCCACCTAACTGAAAGCATAAAAGTTTTGTTAAAGTATATAGTTTTTTTAATTTCTTGTGTAAATTAAATTATACGTCAGGAATATTTTTCAATAGTGTTGCCACCTAATTTTGAACATAAAAGTTTTGTTAAAATATTTTTTTTTAATTTTTCGGGTATGCAAATTAAAATACAATAATAATAATATTTTTGAATAGTGTTGCCAACTAACTTTGACCGAAAAAGTTTTGCTTACAAATGTTTTTGTTTTTTTAATTTAGTATATGTACATTTAATTTCAATATCAATAACGTGTTTGAATGGTGTTGCCACCTAACCTTGAATATAGAAGATTTGTTGAAAAATTTTTGTTTTAATTTTCAGTATACATATGTAAGTGAAAGTAGAATATCAGTAATATTTGTGAATAGTATTGCCACCTTATTAGGAACATAAGAGTTTGTTGAAGTGAAACTTCTTAGGCGTCGATGGACGAGCGAGAATGGGGAGTAACATCTCAAGGCCATGCAACGTTTTGGGCATTTTCGTTCCGCGAGAGAGATAAAAGATATAACGTAGAGGAAAAGGAGAGAGAGAGCTATACCTTATATACATATATCTTAGATACACTTTACGCTATTTTTCCTGAGTTTTTCCTTGTGGTTGCTAATTTCTAGTGCGAAATAACACTGACCACTTTTCGACGCTTGTATGTTGGTGCAAACTTGTAGGAAATATACTTTTGGTGCCTACTTTTTGGCGTTATATTTCCTTGGTGCCTAATGTTTGGGGCGTTTTTTGGTCCCAATTTTTTTCGAGGTTTTTTTTGTTTGGTGCCTACTTTCTGGCGCTTAATTCCGTTTCCTGGCTAGTGCTTGTGCGTAGCAGAAAGTGCTATTCATTCCGGCGTCGGATTTATTGGTATTGCCTTGCGGTAATTTGTGCCGTTGCTGCGGTGTTGGAATCACTGCGTTTGTGCGGGTCATAAACGCTCGGAGTAGTGCGCGTTGCTGCCACGGTTTGTGTCCGGCGTTTACCTACACCGTTCGACCCTTCTCCGTTTTTTGTAAATTTTGTCTATATATATTCTCTGCAAATGTTGTGAATTTATTTAGATATATATTCTTTCTGTCTCTATTTCTCTCATTCTCTCTCGGGTCTCTCCATCTTTCTTTGTCAGCCTTGAAAGTTTCACTTATGTTATGTGTACTACACTACACGCACTTTGTTTTTAATTTGTAGTATACTAGCGTACCCTCGCCCGCTTCGCTAGGCGAAAAATTCAATGACTTGCTGAAAGAGAATAAAATTAATACGAAACAAAGCAAATTCTTTGATACAATTTCATTCGAACTTTATTGTAACACTTTTTGGTAGACAACGCTTTTGGTTTTTCTATCTTTCGCGTAAATGAATAATGACGATGGTTTGCCTACTCGTGAGCAAGCTACATACAATTGTCCATGAGAAAAAATTGGGTATTCTAAAATAATACCGCACATTTGTAGAGACTGTCCTTGCGCCTTATTAATTGTCATAGCGAAGGCAAGGCGAATAGGGGACTGCAAACGTTTGAAATCGAATGGTAAATCCGTCTGAATCAGTGGAATTCTGGGTATCAAAACGTCTTCTCCTTTGTACTTCCCTTTCAAAATTGTTGCTTCGATAATGTTACCCATTAGCTTCTTCACAGCGAGTCTGGTACCGTTGCAAAGTCACGGCACATTAATGTTGCGCAGCATAATAATCGGTGCTCCAATTTTTAATCGTAAATTATGAGGTGGTAGACCTGGCAAATCGAGTGAGTTTAAGAATTCAGTTGGATAATTTACGACCTCATCTTGATCAGTAATAGTGTCCATTGACTTATACGTAACTATGTCACCAGGTATTTGATCTACAATAGCTGAATTTATATCATTGACGTCCTTATTTTTCCCAGCTAAAATTGCTCTTTCGCTGAGCCAATCATGGTTTTTGTAATGTTGAACTATGTTTGGAAATACACTCTGTATCAATGCCTCTTTAGACTGTGCAAAAGTGCAGAAATTGTTAGGCAATGTTATCATTCCTGTTGTTTTTGAAAAAAGGTTTATTTTTTTTGGTTAAAAAGTGTTTTTTGAAGTTTTGAAAAACACTTCGCTCTAACAAATTTCTTCTCAGTTAATTGCTGAAAATTAAATATTTTGAAAAAACTGTTTTTTTTAAATTAACGTTTTTGAGAAAATTTTGTTTTTGAAAAAATTTCATACTTTTGTAAAAGTTTAAATTGATTTGTTAAAAAAGATTTTTTTCCGCTTTGAAAAACACCCCCTCGAAAAAATGTATTCTCTATTAATAGTGGAATATGAAATGCTTTGAAAACACCATTTTTTTTTAAATTTTGTTTGGTTTTCAGAAAATTTTGTTTTGAAAAAATTTCATACCCTTGAAAAAATTTTATTTTATTTTATTTGTTTAAAATTTTTGAAATTTTTTTTTTTGTAATTTTAGAAAAACACCTCTTCGAAGAAATTTCTTTTATCTTTTTGAGGAAAATTTGGTTTTGAAAAAATTTCATGCTTTCGAAATTTTTTTATTTTACCTACTTTATTTCTTCAAAATTTTTTGAAAACAATTTTTTTATAATTTTCGAAAAACACCCCTTTGAAAAAATGTTTTCTATGTGTCATAGTGGTATTCCATTAACTTTTAGGATTATAGTCAAATACTTACAAATATCTACGCTTTCACAAATAGCAACAATAAAAAAATTTCCTCAAAACCAAAAAATTTACTTTTTTTCTAAAAAAATTCTAAACATACAACGTAATAAATTTAGAATTTTGTGTTCACGAAAAAACAGTATTGTTTTTATTGTATTAACTGAAAACCAAAATGTTGCAAAAAATCAAAACAAAACTAAATTATTTTTTTGTGTTCATATGTTCCATAAAAAGTTGATATGGTAAATAATATGCAGGGTCTGATACACGCAAATTTCCATTGACCATTATAGTGACAAAATTATCGATCACCAATTCCAACAGGATTTCAAAATCAGAGTTGGAATGAGTTGTTGTGTGGTGTACTTCTGAAAAAATGAGAAATAAACAAAATAAATCTAAAAATTCAAATTCTAACTCTATCTTGTGTATGTTCTTATTACCTTTGAATTTTTCCAATGAAGCACCATTCATTTTAAATTTTCCAAGAATTTTTTTTATCATTTCGCGTTTCTTTCCTTTTTCATTCGATTCCAACATTTGTTCATAGCCGTAAACATCGTTTGCAAACGCATTCATTTCCATATAGAATTGGTCAAAGAAAGCATTGCTCAATTGAATTGAAACATTATTTTCATAAATACTTAGGACCTTAACTAATGCACCTTGGTACATACCTAACGCAGATATTCATCGCGACCTTGACATCGATACTATTGATGAAACAATACAAAGCGCTAGCAGAAGACACATAAATAGACTATTAACGCATACTAATCCTATGATGAGAAGACTACCAAATAAAGAAAAATCTACCCAAAGTCGGCTTAACCGTCAAACACCAACAGATCTTGCAAAATCCTTGTAATCAATTGTCAACTAATCGTATATGTCATTGTTTGTTAACCACTTGTTTTTAAATAATATGTATATATTTCTTCTAAATGAGCTTGGGGGCATTGGCCCTTCAATATCACTCTCATTCCATCTTTTTGTAAATCAAATTACTTATTGTCTAACGACAGGTGTAATATTTTATGGAAGAAATAAAAAATAAAAAAAATTTTCATTCGAATCATTTGAAATTTCTGTATTCGACTCTTTAATTACAACACGACACAAATCGTTTCACAATAACGAAAAATTCAAAAAAAGTTGTACACATAAAATGAATGTCGATTCGAAACTTACTTTAATCTAACAATCGAGCAAGTTTTGTTTTGTACAATATTTTGATTTTTTCTTTTTTTTTAATGAAGAAAATATTTAAAAGAAATTTTTTTTTGCTAAAAACCTTCCCCTAGTGGATCCCTATAATATGAAAAAAGAACGAATAAAATTGGCCTCGTATCGGCCCAAAAAAATGCGTACAAACGAACATCATTTCATTTTTATATGTATATATAGAAGATAGAAGATAGAAGAAGATGTAAATTAAATAACAATATTAGGAATATTTTAGAATGATGTTGCCGCCTAACTTATTTTTTTTATAATACAAGTTAAAATACTATATCACTGATATTTTCTAATAGCGTTACCACCTAACTTTTAATGTGCAAGTTTTGTTGAAATATTTTTTTGCTAATTTTTATTATGAGTAAAATACAATAACAGTGGTGTGTTTGAATATCAGTGCCACTGAACATTTAATATATTTGGTAATATTATATTTTTTCCGAAGTTTGTGTATTAATTTTTATTACTACTTGAAATATCATATCAGAATATTTTTGAATAGCGTTGCCACCTAACTTTTTGTCGTTTTTGATTTTAGCGCGGCCATCTAACTTGTAAGTTTTATTTTGAAATGGTTTTGTTTTGTTTTTAATTCAAGATAAAATGCTATGTGAGTTTTATATTTGGATAGCGTTGCTACCCAATTTTTTATATAAAAAAAATATTTTTATAATACAAATTAAAATGCAATATCAGTAGTATGTTTTTAAACTGTTGCCACGAAATGTTAAATAGTTTTTTTTTTTTTTTTTGTATTTATCATATAAGATAAAATTCGATACCATGGTATAAATGATTTGTTTTTTTGCAAAAAATGCATTTAAAGATTAACTCCTTGGACGCTTAATTTTAGTTAAATAGCGTTTAAGGTATAAAAAGCGTTGAGCAAGGCGTGGTTGTCTGATTGATTATTATACATATGGACTTTTCTCCAGGAATCTTATTTAAAACTAATTTGTTAGTTCCATTTAGAAAATCATATTCCTATATATTCCACCTATACCAATTTTATCGCTTATACCCATTCTATGCTCTCTATTGCATTTGCGTGTAACTACGAAAGCATTCGTCTCGATCTAAATTTACCACACGCTTGTTGCATCCAACTACTCAACACCAAATCATCATCGATGCGACAAGTGGAAAAATAAGTAGACGCGTTTCAGATAATATAATATATCACAACTGATGCATAGCTCTACTATCCTCCTCCCCATGCCTCCTTCACGCACGCAATAGCGCATTTTACAGTATCGCATTCACGGCTTCTCCAATTGTGTTGGCTACTTTTGCACAAGTAAAGGCCTCTATGACCATTTCTGCTTCAAACGCTCACTCTTCACCATTGCTGCTGGCTACGCGCATTCATTCATGTAATTGTCGATGCGTTAAGGTAATTGTACACCTTCAGCCATTCATTCGGCGAACATCTCATCAATTTCCACATGCCTGCCCAAGCGTACCGGAATGGCAGTCAAGTAAGCAACCAAAGACCGTTTAAAAGATGGGCGATATAGCCAACCATTGGCGTAACAATACAAATGCACGGCACCTACGAGTATTTGAAATTGCGAAGTGTTGTCTATGTTGTTCCTTAAATTATACGATTAGTATTCATATTACTTGCATATGTATGTACGTATGTGTATGTGTATCCGATTTGCTAGATTTGATTTCATGTAACTAGTCTAAAGTTTGTTCTATAAATACAATTTTTTTGAGGTAACGCGTGCAAACAACCTTCAGTAGCTACTAATAAAAGGGAGCCATTGTCTTCTATACCGAAAGCGAGCAATTTTTAATAACTTTTGTTAAAAAAAAAAAGAAAAAAATTAACTAGCGATGCCTTGTGAGAAAACTATATATTTTTTTGAATCGGTATTAACGCTGAAGAATGAATGCTGGACGCACAATAATAACAGCAGGCAATTGCCTGGAACCAAAAGAAAATATAATAATTAAATAAAAGTTTGCTTAAGTACCGAAATATTCATTCTACCTATCTAAAGCTTTCCATTGTACGGTGACTTTAAATCAAAATGAAATTTTATCAAATATAGTTTTTCAATACCCACTACGAAATTAACCCTTTCGTGTTGACTTATTTCTGGTATTTAACTTGAATTTTGAGCTTTGGTATTTTAAGAGACTTATAGTAGAATTTTATGAAACATATTTTTGTTGTACATTTTAACCCGTTGTATCCATTTTTTATGAGTATTTTTTGCACTTTCCCACAAAGAGCCAAAGAGACAAAAAGACACATCTTTACACACACACACACAGAGTTATAGGGTTATAATGTTCCACAAAAATGTTCGCCATTGTTTTTTACATATAACAGCTGAACATTTCATATATGTAAAATGACAGGGTCATATAGTTTTCTATGGTTTGTGTACTGTAATAATATCGACCATCAACCGTACGTCTATTCTTCCCAGTTTTAGAAGACAGTTCGACAGTTTTCTGTTCGGGCTCGTGACAAAACATTTTGCAGTTCTGCAGCGTTTTTGACCGGTCCACCGCTCTTTACGTAAATTGCATACGTAAACGCTGTTGCAATTCATGATTCTTGCAGAACTGATTCCGATTATTGGCTCTGATCCCTGTGTGGTAACCGCTGATACGCAGTTGGCCAATTCATGGGCAATTCCATTACGAAATTTCGTTTTTTGTTACTTTGGATAAAGTTTGATTTTGTTGTGCAGTGTAGTTGATGGCAACTAATTTCGATTTACAGCATTTGGGGTACGTCATATTCTAACGTGAGATTTGTACTGCTTTTCTGAGTACTTAAAAGCCTCTATGACACGTATGGGTGCTCGCTGGAAGTATTCCACTATTGGAGTAAATACTTTTTAGGAAGTTTCTCATAAAATACATACCACCACCGAAAGAAGCAATTGGATTTGTCCAAACTCATATTTTTTATAAACATTTTCCTTATGTATTCATACTACAGGGTCTCGGGAAGGGTCACGACTCTCAGTTTTTAAGTCGATTATTGTAGTTGTACAAATTATTTTCCTAAAGCATGTTATTGTTAGCCCTCAGGTAGCATTTTTCTGAGTAAAAAATTTTAGGTGTTGAGCACAAAATGATGGGAAATGGCGCTGTTATTGAAAGTAGAATAATTAAAAATATGAGAAGAAATACTTAGTGAATTCTTTCTTATCGCGAAAGTCAAAAAACTTATTTCTAAAGTTGGTACAGAGTTCGTAGCTTCAGTTAAAGCAAATTGTTTGCTATTTGAATTTCAGTTAGTAGCATAAAAAATAAATTATGTGGGTTGACTACACATGCATCCTTAAGGTTAACTCTAATCAACAGAAATCGTAAGCCCAGTTTTTTTCCTTAAAGTACCCAGAAAAATAATTTTTAACTCTCAATTTAATGTTTTAGAAGGTTAAGAGTTTCAAAACGATTTTTAATCGACCAACCATATTCATCGATTTCAGATATCGATTAATTTTTGTATGTTGACTTTAATCGATTAACCATTTTCATCGATTTTTGATTTCAATTTTGATTATTTTTCCAGGTCGACTTCTCTGCGCTTTCCTGAGAAATAATTTGAGCAGTTCCCCTATAACAACTGTCAAGGGGATGCCGATGACCGGGTAGGAGGTCTCTAAGGTCAATTCAGTCCCCTTCCTGGCAAGCTCATCAGCAATTTTATTTCCTTCTATGCTCCTATGTCCTGGAACCCAGCTCAGATTTGATCTCTTTTTTACAGGAGTTCACTAATTTCCTTCTGCACCATGGCGTCGTTAGAGCCTTAATCACGGCTTGACTATCGGAGAAAATGTTAATATATCCCTCGCTCCCACGTTCCTTAAGCATTTTGCATGCCTGCAAAATCGCAAAGACTTCTGCTTGAAAAACACTAGCAGTGTTCGGCAGTTTAAAGAAGAGAGATAAATTGGCTGGTTTAGAGAAAACTCCTGCTCCCGATTCCATCTTGGAACCGTCAGTGAAGAAAGTGGTGCAAACTTCGGTGCAAATTTTCCCCTCGATCCAATCTTGCCTATTTGGAAAGATTGCCCTAGCACGATCCTCAAACTCTAGTTTGCTGATAGAGAGATCTGTTCGAACTGCCCGAAAATGCTACCATGTCCCTTGAGAGATGTCTGTACTGTCGACTTTAATCGATTAAAAATTTTATTCGATTTTTGACCTTTATTATCGATTAAATTTTGTGTCTACTTAATCAGTTTCATCGATTTTTGGATTTTATTTCGTTTAATTCTTGTGTGTCGACTTTAATCGATTAACCATTTTCATCGATTTTCGTCAAATCAATAGTTTTTAATATCATCGAATTATTATTTGTATTCTTGATTAATTTTTGTATGTCGTTTTAAATCGATAAAAAAATATCGGTTTTCTAATTTTATTATCGATACATTTTTGAATAGTCGATTCATATCTGATTGACCATTTTCATCGGTTTTCTTATATATATTATCGATTGAGTTTTGTACTTCGACTTTAATGGATTAACCATTTTCATCGATTTTTGATTTTTATTTTTATTATTTTTTATGCCGATTTTTGTCTTTAATCGATTAACCACTTTAATCGATTTTTGATTTTTATTACCGATTAAATATTGTTTGTCGACTTTGATTGATTAATCATTTTAATAGAGTTTTGAGTTTTATTTCGATTAATTCTTGTGCGTTTATTTTAATCGATTAACCGTTTTTTTCAATTTTCGTTAAATCAATAGTTTTTAATATCATTTATTTATTATTCGTATTGTTAATTAATTTTTGCATGTCGTTTTAAATAAAAATATTATCGATTTCCTAATTTTATTATCGATACATTTTTGAATAGTCGATTCATAACCGATTGACGATTTTCATCGAGTTTTATATATTTACTATCGATTAATTTTTGTACTTCGACTTTAATCGAGTAACCATTAACATCGATTTTAAATTTTTATTTTTGTTAATTTTTATGCGTCGACTTTAATAGGTTATCCACTTTCATCGACTTTTGATTTTTATTTCCATTATTTTTTCTATGCCGACTTTAATTGATCAAATATTTTCATGGGTTTCTGATTTTTATTAACGATTAATTTTTGTATGTCGACTTTAATCGGTTAACTATTTTCAGCAATTTTTGATTTTTATGTCGATTTTATCCATTTTCATCGACTCTTTATTTTGATTATTAGTCATAGAGAAGACAAGCTACTCTAGTCCTGAATAAATATTTTTCCTCGAACATTAGTCCAGTCAAAAGAGGATTTAACTTAGTAATTTTAGGAGTATGCGAGTTTATGGTTTTATTATGTAAAGCCCATCACTGTGAACTTAAGTTTGAGTTTTCGAGGTCGGGGGTTGTGTCCCGCGGCCGGCATCTTGGAAATAAGGGGGCAACTGGTTTTTTGCGTTTATCTCGTGAATTCCGAAAGTTACGAACATTTTGTAAGATACTTTTTTGTAGACAATAATATTATCTACAACTTTCATTCAAAACTTTTTATTGTAAAATTAATAATAAAAAAGTTATAAACAAAATTACGCGAAAAATTAAGGGATGAATTGTTTTAAAGCGTAATAACTTAATTTTTATAGATTTTATGGAAAATATACTTTAGAGCTTTTTTATAGAGCATTCTTTTGTGAACATTTTTGTCCACAAGTTTTTTTCGCTATCTTTATTTAGTCTTATGATTTTGAGCTGCTAAGCGGAGCAACCATTACATTAGCGAAGCGCGTACATGATTACACAGGCCGACAAAATTTAACCAACATTCAGACCCAGAAACCAGACTATATATTTCCGAAGGTTTATGATGCGCTAAATCCAAATCTGGCCTCAGAAATACTCTATCTTCTCTGGTTTTCGAGATATCCTAACCTAAAAGGGCAAAAAACACCGTTTTTGCCCATATTTGAGGTTATGTAGCCTTGTAGATGTTTTCTTTCACCAAAATTAAAGGATGACATCTTTAAATACAAGCCTTCTTTTTTCAAATGGTGTTTTGTTTGCTCAAATATCATTTTTTTTCGCAGAGATATCGCATTTTGAAATTTTCATGTTTCTAAATTTTCCTACACCTGAAAATCGATTAAGATAACATAGACATGATTAGTCGATTACTAATTTTCTTGGGTTTGAGGGCCTGAAATATATGGATTAATAGTATGTAAATTTGGAGTTTGTGGGTCAGCTTGCTCGCGGTATGATAGGGGTGGTTTCTAGGGGTTAGGGCTGTGTGTGACTCGGTACCCAAAGGTTAGATAGTGTAGGGGTGTGGTGAGTCAGCACACTTATGGTGTGAGACAAAATTTTAAGAAAAATAAGACTCAATTCAAGAAAATTAAATTAAATGGACTACATGTCTGATTTTCTGGGAGATCAATAAGACGTTCAGGCTGATGTTTTGCTGTCGAAGAGGTAGTAGGAATCACCGTCGTTCTTGAGCACATATCGATTTAGTAGTTACGGTTTTGCAGACCTTGAACGCAGCTTGACGAAAGCGAGTTTTGCAGAAGCTTGGTCCATCACGCCACGTCAATTATATAGAATTTAGCCCCAACACCTCTTTTGCCGGTAGCCAACTTGACACTTTCGCGTCGTTCTTCAGCCATGCCCGCCTCAAAACCAACGCTGTTTTTTACCACGCGCGCTAAGCGTGTGGAATATCTGCCATTGAGTGGCGAGGAAGAAGTTGATTATTAATTTTAATTTGACATTTAACAAATTATCAACACCTGTTGTTTGTGTTTTTGCTGCATGCGATTATTGTGTGTGCATGTATGTGTGAAAATGGGGGGGCAAGGAAGCGTGTGCTGATGTTTGGGTCCGTGATGAGTCAGCTCATCAGGCTTACAGTGGCTGCACAAGTAGCAACCTGTAGCCGGCAAAGCTGTTATTTCACTTTTCTCTCATCACCTCTTGTAGCGGTTCGCTCCTTTTCATTATTTTTATTATTATTATTATTGTTATGGCTGCTACTAGTTTTGCTACTGGTTTTTGCTATCCACTGATTTTTGCATAATTCAGCAAAATGTCAAACTTTTTATTTTACTTTGCCAAGGCAATGATGTTTTTTTGTTTGGTTTTTGACATTTCACTGGCATTTACTAATGTCATTGCTGTCAGTGATGGTGAGTGGTGGTGATGTTGTTAGTTTTTTTCTACAACTGCTGCGTTGTTTATTTATTATGCCGTTGAGAAACCAACAGTTAAGTGTGTACGAAATCATACAAACATACACACACAAGCACACGCAAACCTGTGAGCGTATCTACACATAGGTACATGGTGGTTCATATAGTGGTTTCGTTTTAAAAATTAATAAAAATTAACAAAGATCAATTCGTTCAATATTCGAGCAAACATTCCTAATATTTGTGCAAAACGATTGCATTCACGTAACTGCATCGCCTGTCTTCGCAGTAGAGCATCCTGATAACCCAGCTTTCCAAGAAGTTTGTGACAGTTTCTAGCTCTATCTTACGATGCTTGACAGTCACCTTATGGATCTGAACCGTTAATGAATGCACCCTACCAAAACAAAAATTCTAACTACGTGAAATCGCCGCTTCGAGGTGGCCAACTGTCAGCACCGAGTCGACTGGTGACACGATTACCAAACTTCGGGCGCAAAAGATCGATTCTGGCACAGGCTGTGTCCCGTTGCACGCCGTTCTGCTGAAACGAAAGATCGTCTAAGCTCAACTTTTCAATTTCCGGTAAAAAAAAATTGTTTCTCATGTCACCGTTTATTGATGTGGAGACTCCAGCAGCATTTTCAAAGAAAAATGGACCTATGATGCTAACGCTCCAAAATTAGCACCGAGCTGTCACTCTCTGAGGATGAGTTGGTTTCTCTCGATGATCATGTGCGGGGTTTCCTGTCCTCAGATACGTTTTGCTTGTTAGCATAGCCGTCGATGACGAATTGCGTCTGGACTGTTTGGGCTACACTACATTGACTTTGGCAAAAAGTTTTGCAATATTTCACAAGCGAATAGTGTATTCTTCTTCTTGATTGGCGCAATAACCGCATACCCGATTTCGGCCGAGTTTAACAAAGCACACCAGTCGTGTCTTTCTCGTTCTAACCGATGCCAGTTGGACACATCAAGTGAATCCAAGTTATTCTCCACCTGATCTTCCCAACGCAGAGGAGGAATTTCTCTTCCTCTGCTACCACCAGAGGTACAGGCCATCGAATACTTTCAGAGTCGAGGTGTTTGTATCCATTCGAACGTCAAAATCGAACGAAGCCGCTGAATCTTCATTCGCTGCGCTATGTATATGGCATCGTAAAGCTCATAAAGCTCATCGCCTGCAATACTCGTCGTTGCTAACGTGCAAAGGTCCTAAAAGCTTCCGCAGAATCCTTCGCTCAAACACTTCAACGGACTCCTCATTGGATGTTGTCCTCGTCCAAGCTTCTCCGCCATATGATAGGAGGGGCATGATGAGAGCCTTGTAGATTGTTAGTCTTGTTCGTGAAGAGAGAACTTTACTACTCAATTGCCTACTTAGTCCAAAGCAATTCATTGCACTCTAACAAAATAATATATGACCAAAAAACAAACATTGTTACGGACCACCCTGTATGTCCATGAAATCCGATTGCTTACCAACTTACAATATATAACTTACATAACAACAAGGCGTACAGTAGCCAGTATTTCTTGTGGCCGTCACCAACCTCATCAACACATCGATGACAGCGTTGGCAACATCAGCCACTTCAAATACCGCCCAAGCAACGTTGTCGTTTGTTGATTTATTTGTAAGAGTTTCCCACCGCACCAGCTCCGTCCCTGCCATTCAGCACTACCAGCAACTTTAAAGGCTTACTCCTCCGTAGCTATGCATTTACATACATACCTGTGTATGTGTATGTGCTTTCGACGCATCCACGCTGGGTTCTCAAGTGGGTCTTCAGCTGAGCGCATTAAGCGAATTTTGCTGCTCTTGAGTGGCGATTTTGCGCGTCGAGCAGATTATCCTCAACTGCCCACCAGGAATCAGGAATACACATACGGCTCTTATGAGTAAACGTTTTTGTATATGTGTGTGTGCATTGCGACGTACATATGTGTGTGCATCTCCAATTTTGCCTTCAGCGCTTCACAAAGCGACTTAAGGATTACGTCAAGTGCTGTTATGCTGTGTTGTTATTGCCATTGCCGGGCTTTTAATCGCTTCTCCCGTTTAAATCAAATTGAAAATTGTCAAGTCATTGGCATTTGCTTAATGAGGCAACAGGTTGTTGGCCAGAGTGTGGCTAGCGACTGAACTTATAACTAAAACACAAAACAAAAAAATCATCAACGCAACAAAAAACATGTAAAGAAGTTTAGGTTTAGAGTGGGGTAGCCCGAGGCAATGCAATGCATGGGATATATCGGAACACTGGAGACATAACTTCTGATAAGATTTGATTAGATAGTTGTCCTCCAGGGTAAGAGAGCTCCGAAATTCGTCCATTCTGGTAACATTGGAAAAAGAAAGGTGAAGCAGTTGTAAGATAGTCAGAATTACGGCTCTGGGAACCGGCTCTGGTTATCATTATTAGTACTTTTTAGTGCGTAGGTTTAGAGCGCAGCGAGTGCCGAGCTGCGGGCTATTGAATGGATTACAGGTTGCAACGGGTGCTGAATACGGACGTAGTAGGCTGTGAAGTGGGCTCTGTATAATCTTCTAAAAACTACAAGGTACAATCCGTCTTTGTAAAGGTGAGGAAGCGCCACCTTTTAATAAGCACTTAGCCTAAAAAAGCGTGCGTCTTATATCAAGCGGCTGAGCCATGCTTTGCTGCCCCCACAAGCTAAATCTAAGATGGAAGCCTGGTCGTGCGGATAGGGACCATTGGCTAAAAACCTAGCGTTCCTGCATAAAATGTGTTACTGAAACCGCTGAAAACGAAATTCACCAGATGTCTAATGTATCCAAACTTATTAGCCAAACTTATTAGCTCTACAGACATACCTATTTCTTCTCACCATCCCAATTTATGTCGCTTTGATGTGTACTTCGAAGAAATCACACTACCTCTTTTGTACGAACGATCGGATTGCCGCGAGCTTCTGAATCCACTCTTTGATATTTTTTAAATAATTAACACAAAAACTAATATTTATCCAAAATATTTGATTATTACACGCTATTTTTACGTTATTGGGTTTCATGGACGCAAAAATGTGATTGAAATTCTTGAACTAAGATGACTGGACATCTCGAAAGCAGAAAAGCTGATATGAAAAGGGGATCGGGCTGAAATGAATCCACTTCTTCCTCCAGACAGCTGCCGCAAAAGAGAGTCAAGGTAATGCCAAGTCCCAACGCATGGGTGTGTAAGGAACAATGCCCAGTTAGGACACCATTCACAGTTGCGAGCCGAAGCTTTGTTAACCTTAAGTGCTCTCTTCAGCTTCTACGCTCTACGCATAAACTACTAGAAGGATTCTGCGACCTTATAAATCTGTGTTCTAGTCCAACGCTCGTTGAGATATTATTTAGCCAATCTTCCCCAGAGCAAATCCAAGTAGCCAAGGTAGTCCCTATCTCTACTTTGAGCGGAAACACCTCCTTAGCCAGCTCATCAGCCATAAAGTTTCCTGCAATATCTCTGTGACTTGGAGTTCATATGCGTTAGATATTGGGTTATTCGGGTGCGACAAAAAGGAAAGAAATAATACCTGGACTATCTCCTAGAGTATTTGAAGCGCATCATGAATGAGTTTAGGTCTTCTATTGTAGAATAGCTGCCGATTCTTTTTAAGGCAGAAGTGAGTTGATGACTTCTTGGACCACAGTTACTTACAATGAAAAACACTGCTATTATCTGGGAGTCTAAATTTAAGTTGAATTAAGAGTTGCTTGCAGAAGACTACTCGGTGGGTTAAAATAAAAGAAATATTCAGCTCTTATTCCGTCATATATCCCTCTTAAACAATCCTTGGTAGCAAACCATTAATTAACTATATCCTTGAGGGAGCTCTGTTTAGGTTACATTCAGAGCCCAAAAAGCAAACTCAGTATTAATACGAGAAAAACGGAGCTGGTGCACAATGAGTACACAACGCAAGGGAAGAGCTGACGAATTGGTAGGAGTAGGGAACTCTCATAATGAATGTGAAGCAATGAGGCTGTTCCAAGCTGACGATTCTGCGATAATTGACGCTTATTTTCTTTGTTGGGTGTTTGGCCGAGATCCTCCTCCAATTTGTGGTGTGCGTTTTGATGTTTTTTTTACAGATCGACGAATCTATGGTTTTATGCCGCCACCGAATGGCAGATGGTTTTTTATGCGGAGCTTTTTCTTCGCAGAATTACACTCGGAGGTGTGCTCTTGCGTGCCGACGAACAGCCGCTATTAGAAAAAACTGTTTTAATTATTCTGCTGTTTCGGACCCCGCGGACGCCTTCGGAGGTAATTGATATGTTTATAACTGAAGTTATGTCGCAATCAGTTTAGGCATGGTTTCTACAGAGTTCAAGAGCTGTCCCTCTGAGACTGAAGAGATGATAAGTAGATGAACATTATTACCATGGCATTTAAGCTTTAGAACAGCCAGCTTAGTAGAGCTCAAATTTGCATCTGGATGCATCAAACGAGTCAAGGGATTTGCGTAACATTTTGTTAGGTCCTGATCTCCCACAATTGTGGCAAAACGTTTTTTACTTTTGGTAAATTCTGGCTTAGTTATAAATTGCTATTCCCTAGTCAGTTCGAAAAGTATCCTTTAAACCGAGGTATGCGAGCGAACTCACTGGTACAACCTGCCTATTTGTGGCGAACGAGTCTTGCACATGCGCTGAAATGAAATGTCAAACGTCAAAGAAAGGCAATAACCGACTAGTTGGTATAACAACAGCAACAACAACTGACTACAAAGCGAACGATCAGACCAACAACTGAGCCAATTCAAATGCGAAATTAAAATGAAGGCGAAACAACGAATGAAGTCGCAGAGACAAACGATTTGAATGACAGACATTTGGACTGACGGAGGTTGGAAAGTACTTGCACACACATACATACATAGACAGATGGGCCGCAGCAAAGATGGGTGAGGAGAAACGACGGCCAGCAGGCGGTTGTTGATTGTATATGGCTGAGAGTGGGAAGGGAAGCGGCGAGTCGACTGCTCATCCGTTTGTCTGTGTATAGCTGATGCGAAAGTACCAAGTTGAAGTTCAACATATCGAAATAAATAGACAGGCGGACATTAGCAGTCAAGACACACAGAAAAAAAAATTAAAAAGCAATTCGCAGACGGCACAACAACAACAACAGCGCTCCGCGGTGCAAAAATCACTTCGACCTCGCTGACTGACATTTGATTATTGGCTTCCAATTTGTTGCAACCAGGGTCGTGCAAAGCGCACAAAAACCATGCAGATGACTGCTGTTGTGGTTGATTGCTAGTGTTGTTGCGGCTGCTGTTAAATTGTTACCGCCGCTGCTGTTACTCTTGCCATTGCTGCGCGCCTGCAACACATCTGCCACCTTTTAGCTCGCGTCGCATCGCATCCGATCATCAGCCAGAAATTGAGGCAATCAGAAGTCAGCAGTCAAATTGGTGAGCAAAAGAAATCGCTGTTGTGCTTCGATCTGACAAGCCAAATAACAACCAGCGCTATAACCGAACGATAACAAAAACAACAACAAGCATTAATGTAAAGTAGCTGCCACAGCAGCAGCCGCAGCATTTGCTTGCCACAGGAAAGCAGTTATTAATGCTGTTGATCGTGCGCATTGGTTTCAAGCTCAATCTTCCAACCGGTGAGCGGCAATTTGTTGCCATTGCTATTGCTGTTGTATCCGATCCGTGTGGCAGATCAGTGGGCACGATCGATTGCAATTCGTTCGGCGAATCGTTCGTTCACTGCCACTTGCGCTGGCACTTCAATTTCAACTCTTTAACTTCTGTAGAAGTTTCCATACAGTTGGCATATTTCCATTTCGATTTGTCTGCTCCGCTGTTCGCGACTTGGTCGTGTTGGTCCTCTTGGTGCGCTTGTCTTTCACTTGTCAGTGGCATGGCATTCGCCATTGCAGCCACAGCGAGTTGCAGCGATACTTTGATTGATTGACAGCAAAGTGAACGCCTTTTTTGCCTTTTACGTTTAGGGGGCAACCTACTGCAATCTGGCTGTGGCGAGCTGTTATTGCATGCGGCTGTGCTTAGTGCGGAGGGCGCGAACTGGTTTCGCCTTGGGCTATTGAACGCAATCGGACCAATAAGACATTAGCAAAGAAATCAAATGCTTCAACGCCAAGCTGGTGAGTGTCTCGGACAGCTGAAGGCTTAAGCTCAGTTTCAAGCTTAGGATATGCAGTTGATTAAATTTCACTTCGAGTCGATGATCAACTCCATAACCCAAAGGTTTATAATATTAGTCCAGAGCTAGTAAAATTCACGCCTGCCTGCTAGCTTTCGAGATATCTAAAAGGACTCACACTCCATCCAACTAAACACAGAAAAAATGGCCGATGTTAGAGGATATATGGTATGCCAGCCTAGAGTACCGATTTCTAAGAACTTAAGCAATCTCCTGGTGGCCCAATATTTGACACAAAAGCATGATTATATAGGAGTCTATTTAAAGTCCAGCATCAAAGCAAGTGGAACCCGAAATTCTGACTTCAGACAAGTGCCTAAGAACTCAAACAAATCTCAAATGGACTAGTGTATTTTTTTAATATTTTTTCGAGATGACGGCCCTGAAGAGGAATCTCTCATGAGCACTGCCATATCGCCATAGCAACTTGTACGACTTGTAGCCTAATAGTGGTACCTGCGTACTAAGTACATACTAAGAAGGCGTTACCTCATGGGGCTGGTCAGGTAATTTTCTCAATGAAGTGGATACGGATGGAGGTATCTTGCACTTGGCTTTCCATTGCGATGTGTAAATGAGCCAGGTTAGGTAGGTAGATAAATAAGTTAGGTAGCAAGAGTACCACGGGTACACTACAAGTAGCACTAGAGGGCCTTTTTGATACTATTATGCTTACCACTACCTGGGAAAAACTACAAAACTTAAAGGAAGCAAAACCATCTACAGCCATAAAGTGCTGTTGATGTAGTGAGGGAGAGAAAAGGGATCTAGGCTGGGCTGAAGCACTGGCTCAGGCTGTCCCGAAAAGTCCCAGGAACCTCAAGCACCTAGCCGCCAAACCCGCAACTGTTGCAAAGGAAATGTCCTTCAGTCTCTTTCTCTGCAGGATTCTCACAGCTTCTTCAATGGGGATTGTACGGAAGTCCAAACTTCTCCGCATGAGTTCCGATGACCGAGTGACCAGTGTTTGGAAATTGAATGGTGAGGAGGTGCCAGTTGTTTAAGCGTCTTGCTTTTGTTGAACTGAGGCCAAAGAGTTTTTGAGATAGCAAATGGTAAGATAGAACTCCAACTGTCTTGCACGTTTTTAAGAAAGAAATTCCCCAAAGGGAAACTGAACTGGCTCTGTCGATCACTTCCTGGCAATTTCATCGGCAATTTCATTTACATCTACGTCCTTATGACCTGGAACCCAGATAATAAAGATACAGAAGTTGACCAGAATATATCTCAAACATGGCGACGACAGGCCCTTGATCTCAGCTTGACTCTCGGAAGAGATATTTGTGTCTTCCTTCCAACAGCGATCCATAAGCATTTTGCATGCCTGCAGAATCGCGAAGACCTCTGCTTGAAAAACACTACTATTTTCGACAGTTTAAAGGAGACTGATTTATTGGCTGATTTAGAGAAACCCTGCTTCAACTGCAAATTCCATCTTGGGTTCCTCGGTGAAAACAGAAGTACCTATGTCCGTGCAGACTCTCCCCTCCTTACAATCCAGCCTGCTTGGAAGAGTTAAGCTATTTCAGATAGAGTTCTGTAAATCTGAATCTAAGTCCGTTTAAAAAGTTAAACAGTTTTAAGTACCAACGCTTCAGCGACAGTTGGTTTTATGAAACCGCTACGAGCTGGAGTTACTTGTACATCCGACCAAGCACTACCAATTTATCCCAAATTTGTGGGTAGTACCTTCTGCTCAAATATGAACGAGACTGATTTAATAAAACACAAACGGTTAATTATTGTTCAATTTTTATTTTATCTCCTTCAAAGTAATCACCATTGGAGGCGATACACATATGCCAACGTTTTTTCCAATCATCATAGCATTTCTGGAAGACCGATTTCGGTATGGATTTCAGTTCCTTTTTCGAATTCTCTTTTATGACTTCAATTGTCTCAAAATGTTTTCCACGGAGCGGCAACTTAAGCTTGGGAAACAGGAAGAAGTCACATGGAGCCATATCAGGCGAATACGGTACTTGCGGAACGATATTAACATTATTTTTGTTCAAATAATCGCGAACAAGACGTGATGTGTGAGCTGGTGCATTATCGTGATGCAAGAACCATGACTTGTTGTCCCACAATTCCTTCCTTTTAAGACGAATGTTCTCGCGCAAACGCTTTAAAACGTCTAAATAATATTCAGCGTTAACCGATCGGCCTTGCGGAAGGAACTCCGAGCACAATTTCCTTTACTTTTCCGATGTTTTCGTCGTTTACTGATGTTGCTGGACTACGTTCATGAGGCAAGTTTCAACCGATGTACGGCCCTCTTTGAACGATTTGTACCACTGGAAAACACGTGCACGCGATAGAGCAGAGTCCCCATAGGTTGTCTGCAACATTTTTAAGGCTTCTGAAGCCGAAATTTTGTTGGAATAACAAAATTTCAAACAAATTCTTCGTTCAACTTGAATTTCCATCGTTAAATTCGAAGAACACACTCGAGCTTGACTTGTTTACAGTAGCACAGAAAACAAACTATGTGACATATCACGCTGAAATTTGCCATGTAAGCTTACAACAGTGCTACCAAAAAACAAAAAATTTATTTTTGCCCTATGTCATCCGCGGACCATTTTATTGATAAAGTCTCGTTCATATTTGACCAGAATATTTTATGTTGTTACACAAAACAACAAAAAAAAAACATTAAAAAACATTTTCAATGCTATGAGGGTGCGAGATTTTAAGTTATAAGGTCTTAAACAAGTTGGACTAGACAGTTTTTCAGAGCAATTATTTTGCGGTCATAACTGATCTGCTTGAAATTACAAATCAATGAGGTAGCCTTCATCTTCCTCTGCTTCCACCAGAAGGTTCAGCTGAGCTGCTGGATTTTCATTCGCTGCACTATGTCCATGTCACTATAGCTCCTACAACGCGTCGTTTTTTATTAATATCCGGATTATAGAGTTTAATTCAGAATATTGACTATTTGCAAGTATATTTATTGATTCTATTGTATATTAGTTAGATGCAGTGGTAATTGGAAATTATTCTACGACCTGAAGAGTTCACAGGTTCGACCCACAGTATTGTTGTCTATTCATTGTTGTCATGATTTCCATAATACTGCTGTTTAGACTTAGTGTTAGAAGGCTTTGCGATAAACTTTACTCCAGGAGCTCTCCACCGGGATTGCAGTCTGAGCCTAAACGAAGTCACAAATTAGGCCTTCCAGGTATGGGCGGTTGCTGTTGAGCAGGGAACGGACTCAATATTGTCGATTTCCAATAAAAATAATGCGCGCCTAGTATCTGAGGCAATGAAGAGATACGTGTAACCCCATACTTCCGACCGGAATGGCATTTACACCAAACTATGGCATGTAGATCATCTTTTTTTATAATTTAAGAAGAAGAGACCCATATTTCTATCTAAGCAAAGCCTTAGCAGCTTAATTGATAAAAAAAAAACATTACAGCAACCTAATTTTCTTGCAGATGAGCAAAACTTTCCGTTATTTTTACTTTCAGTTGGCATACACATATGAACTTATGCCTGTGTAGCTACTCCCATGCGAAGAGCCAAACACTTAAAATTCACGAAGTGTTCAAACGCTACGATCGGACCCAACAAACTTGGCTCCATATAAAAAATGCTCGAAATCAAAATCAAAAAGAACGCATAAAATAAATAAGTTACGTACACAAATTAGCGTATTTCATTATGTATGTATGTATGTATTTGCGCTGCCGGTATTTGGTGCTCTTGCGTTTTTTATTTGTTTTACAAACAAATATTTATTTGTAAAAAACAAAAATTCAATTTCAATTTCGATTTATCACCACTTCAATTACACATTCAAATCTTTAATTAATTGCAGACATCGGCAAGCAGTATTAGCGGTAATATATGCGCAAGGACTTCGCAAACATATCTGCGTCCATATTTTATTTTATTTTTTTCAAGTATTTTGTATGCACGACATAGACACATCAAATTCGATAAGTTCGCTTTCTGCTTTGACTAGGAAATTTTATTTGCTGGCAAATTCGACAGTTGAGCGTCAAAAAGTAGATATGTTTGTATGTATGTATACTCGCGTGTATTGAACAGATTGCATACTGTATTTGGTACTTGCGATTAAATGTTTACATATACGTCGATATGTACCTGCATAATAAGTGTGCGTGGGAAACTTTGGACGTTGCTTGGTTTGGGTGAGAGTGTGGGAAAGTGAAAAGCGCGGCTTATGGCAGCTGCGAAAGCTTTACTGCGGCCAAGCTTGAGTTCTTTGGTGGGTGCCAGCTTAATTGCTTAGATTGATCGATATCGATGTGCTTAGAGGAAATGGATTTTTGTCATGATGGAAAGAATAATGAGATGGCGCCTATCGTGGTCCCGTTACTTTGCGCTCAGCGAATTTGACAACTAGTTACGTGATTTTAGCTCCAGTATGGCCATATTACCATTTTCGTAACTTGATTTAGCACTTTTTTTGTTATTTAGTCTCGGAGTTTTAGTTCTTTCTTCATGACATTTTTCTAGCTGTTCTAATTAAAATGTCATGTTTATAATTTTGTAAAATATACATTTTTTAGGAATTAGTTAAATAATTCAGTTTTATTTAGCTTAACTTTTTTTAGCATCTGGTGGCATTGCCCGCGATTTCCGGTGTTGTTGGTGTTCTTCTGCTTTCGGCAGTCAAATCTCTCTCTCGCTACTGCAGAGTTGCCTAGCTTTGGATATAAAAACGCACTTAAATGCCGATTTAAAGAAAATAACCCAACAAATTTTTATTGAATCAATTAAAGAACTTTGTATGCGTGACAAATTGTCTTTAAAATGTGCGTATTTTTAAATAAATTTGTTATGCTTATGTACAATTTAATTTATGAGTTTTTTTTTGTTAAGCGAGACTTTTTTGCTATATTTGAAGTTATGTAACTAGATAAGGTAATCTTTTTGTAAAAATATCAGGGTGGTTTCTTTAGTATTTTCTGGTATTTTGTTGTTTATTTTTACAAGAAGAAACGATTACACCTCTATGGTTTTAATTCGCATTCAATAAATTCAAAGGCTTTTTAAAATGTGTAAAAAGGTTTTCAATCGTAAGAAGAGTTGAGAGAGAGGCATTTAATATTTTAGCATAACCTTAAATGGAGCCAAAAGTTAAATTTGCACTTTCAAATTATCAAATTTTATAAGAGTAAAAAAATTTTCATTAGCACTAAAATCTTTTCAGAGTGACCTTTTTTAACCTTTTTTTGTTTAATAATATAGTTTGTTTTTTATCTTAAAGTTTCGGTAGCTTTAAATTAAAAAAAAAAGAAACAAACACGAAACTTCAAAATTTTCGCATTTTCGGTATAAAAAAGCACTAAATTTATTGCGAAGAGCAAATGGTTGGCAATACTGCAGAACTCAGCAAACGTGACGTCACGTACGCTCTGATGGGCGCACTTTCTATCATTCTTGGATTTTTGTTAGAAGCGGAGAGAGAGATAGAGAGAGAGGGTGAGAGTAGAGGTGAGAGAGATGGAATTTATTAGCAAAGAAGAAGTTTGGAAAATTACTTTTATTCGATTCAAAGTAAAAAATGTGTGAAAATATCAGGTCAGTACATAAGTTCGTGCGTATTTTACTCATAATTTCACTTTTATACGATTTTTACATACAAAAAATTATTCGCGGAATATAACGGAACTACTTATATTTTCTTTGATATATTGTGCATTCAACAAGTGATTTTAATCGCGGATAGAAGCACGTGTTGTTAAAAAATAAAATGGAATCTGCGAACGCGTATAAGAGCCATATTTTGTATTTTTTATAAAAGTGGTAAAAATGCAACAACTGCTGCTGCAGAAATAAACACTGTTCACGAAGAGGATACCGTGAGTGTACGGACTGCGCAAAAGTGGTTTTCACAATGCCGAAGTGGTAACTGCGACGTGGAAAATGCCCTGCGCGCTGGTCGTCCTGAAGTATTTAACTCCAAGGCCTTGCTAGGACTCGTGAAAGCTGAGCCAAATTTCACAGTCGATATGATAGCTCAGAAGTTAAATTCATCGCATGGAACAGTTCACAGGCACCTGGTTCAGTTGGGAAAGGTTTCAAAGCTGGGGAAATGGGTTCCGCATAGACTTTCCGTCGCCAACCTTCAGCAGAGAGTGAATGTGTGTTCTCAGCTGCTGCAACGGCTTGAAAATGAAAGTTTTTTGAACAGTATCGTTTCTGGTGATGAAAATTGGGTCCAAACGCCAATAGTTGGATAAAGATGAAACACCACAACCGACCCCTAGAGACGGCCTTCACCCCAAGAAGATTCTCCTGTCTGTTTGGTGGGATATGACCGGTATTGTTTATTATGAACTTCTGGAACCAAACTAGACGATAATTCCCATCTGCTATCAAACCTGAATGAGGCACTTAACAAAAATCTACCGTCTTTAGTGAATAGACGCAAAGTTTTGTTTCACCAGGACAACACAAGACCCCATACCGCAAGGCAAACATTAGGCAAGCTGAACGAGCTCGGATGGGAGCTAGTACCGCATCCACCATACTCTCCGGGTATTGCACCTTGTGATTATCACCTTTTCCATGGACTTCAATTCCATATGAATAACAAGAACTACTCTTCAAAAGAAGCTATGAAAAGGGATATCGAAGCGTATTTTGGCTCCAAGGACAAACAATTTTTTGAGCAGGGTATTAAAAATTTGCCTAAACGTTGGGAAGACATTGTAAAAAGGAAAATATATTATTGATTAACAAATAGTTTAAACATCTTTTTTTATTAATTTTAAAACCACCTTTAACAATACACGAACTTATGGACTGACCTGATAATAAAGACCACCTTTTACTTTGAGACGGTCTAGAGACGGTCTAGCTGCCAATGGTTTTTTTCAGCGTCTCGAGACTGGTGAATCTTTTATTTCGGACCTTGCTCTCCAAAGTGGCCCAAAGAGAATAATCCATCGGATTCGCGTCTGGTGAATTTGATAGCCATTGATTGGACGTTATGAAGTTCGGTTTTTTCCCTCGAGCCAAGTTGAAACGTCCATGGTCTGCCATCGAAATATTCGTCTGCCCA
Organism: Anastrepha fraterculus; assembly: GCA_037575425.1. Lineage (NCBI taxonomy): Eukaryota > Metazoa > Arthropoda > Insecta > Diptera > Tephritidae > Anastrepha > Anastrepha fraterculus. Next base: position 3,167 of record JAYXIM010035372.1, on the reverse strand, counting down.
CGGCTTCAAAGCAACCTCCACAATACTTTTCCGATAATATTGCTCATTTACCTTGACGGCAGGCTCGATAAAAATGATTGGAGAGAGCCCATCTGCGGTTACGGCGGCCCAAACCATTACCTGTGGCGGGTGCTGCCTCCTGGTGGCCAATCGATGACTCAAATTCTCGTATGAACGGTTGCTCAAATAAACCTTACCGTTTTGGGAATTGCTCAATTTTAAAAATTTTCTCTTCAAAAAACACAATGTTCGGAAATTGACCGCTTTCGGCAAAGCGAAGCAACTCCTTCGCTCTCTCAAGTCTGACTTGTTGCTGCTTTGGTGTGAGATAATGCGCCTTTTGGATCTTTTAGTGGTTGATTTTGAGATCATTTTTCAGTATGCGGCGGATGGTACGGACAGATATTCAGTTCGTTCGCCATTTGATTGGCACTTCGTTGGGGATTTCGATACCCTTCTTTGTTTACAAGCAACTTAGTATCGACGTGTGACAGTATTTTCTGCAATGGGAAAAATCAAACATCGTGCAATGTTAAAATGTTTATTTTTGGAAGGTTTAAGAGCAAAGGAAATTTATGAACGAATGTTGGAAGTGTATAAGGACTTTTCGCCATCAATTAGTACAGTACTTATGTAAAGATGGGCTGCGGAATTTAAACGTGGCTGTTCAAGCTTTGGCCACGATCAACTTCAAGGGCGTCCCAGCAAAAACACCAGAAATCGCAGAAAGAATACAGGAAATCTTATTGGAACATCGGCGAGTGGCTAAAAGAGAAGAAGCCGTGAGCATTTTATTAGGCAGTGAAAGCAATATTTTGATTGTAGTATTGGGTGGCAATAACTTGTGTGCACAATGAGTACCGCATTTGCTAACAACGGAACAAAAACACTTTCGAATGCGACTTTCTCAGCAATATTTAGAGCGTTTTCGAAAGGATAAAAGGGATTTTGTGCATCGATTCATCACTACGGATGAGACTTTCTTCTACCACCATAATTCTAAATCAAAACAAGAGGCTTTCGGCGCCGAAACGAGTTGTATTCGACCAGCACAGCTGTTCGACAAGGATGTTTACCTTCGCCGATCCTTTTTCACATTGTTATTGATGACATCCTACTAAATTCCGTATATGATAATAGAGAAGGTATCTATTGGAACTTCCTCTAAAATCTAGAAGACCTCGTTTAGGCGGATGACATTTGCTTATTATCAGTAAAGCACTCTGTGGCTCTGACTCGACACTCTGTGCGCTGAGTCGGATAAATTTGACCTTAAAATCAACATCAACAGACCGAAACCAATAAAAATGAACATAAAAAATGGCAACAATTTTATGCTTTGTGGTAAAGAAATTGAACAAGTCGAAAATTTTACCAGCCTAGGCAATGTAATATCGGCTGAGAATAGTGTAGAAAAGGATATCGTGGCCGGAATAATTAAAGCAACTGGCGTATATACTCAGCTCCGCCTAAACTGGAATTCATCACAGAAATACTTCTAAACACAAATGAGTTTTTAATCAAATGCCATTTCAGTATGGAGCCGAGACTTGGATTGTAACCGACCATTTTAACGGAAAAATTCAAAATTTTGTAAACAGTTGTCTCCGGCGTATGCTCCAGGTGGCCAAACGTTTTCAGCAACAATGAGTATATATTTTTCCGTAGTTCCTAGGTGGAACAAAGGGCCTCAATTCGTAAAATACGATTTTTTCAAGCTAAGAATTTGATTTGTCGCCAATGGCGACAAACTTGTAGCGCTTCTGCTTTCACTAGCTGGTTTCACGTGTTAGATGGCCTACCGCATCTGCGACTACCTTACGAGTTTCAGTCTAGGGCTGCTTTTGTGATATATCCATGTGGTTTTCGCAGTATGTGACCATAGATTTCCACTTTTGCCTACGAATTTCAAGATGGACGGGTATCTGCTGCGTCAACGCCCAGAGGTCGGTGTTAGTGATTGTATCAGGCCAGAAAACACGCACTTCACTAACGATGAGTTACATAAAAAGTGTAACTTGCAGCCAATAGCCAACCATATAAAATTACGAGAGTGGAGGTGGATAGGCCACACCCTGCGAAAAAATGCAACGGAAGGCTGCCGGCAAGCTCTATACTGGAACCCCCAGGGAAGACGCAAGTGGGGCCGATCTAAGACTACATGGAGAAAATCGCTACAAAAAGAAGTTAATGAATCCAGGAAAACGTGCGCACTAAAATTGGTGACCAAAAACAGAACCGGGTGGAAATGCTTTATCGGCAAAGTAGAAAATCGCCCAGGTGCAGGCCGCCCAAAAATTTTAAATGAGACTGAAGTAAGGTCTATAGTGCGTGATATGAAGAAAAACCCCTTTAAAATTGCGGTCAAAATATCACAAGAAGTTTCAACTGCATCAGATACTAGCGTAAGTGCTAGAACAATACGTCGAGCGTTGCACGAAAATGGGCTACAGGGTCGTCTCCCACGAAAAAAGCCGCTAATATCGACAGTTAATAAAAAAAGTCTTGATTATGCAAAAAAATACGAAAGTCGGGATGTCTCTTTCTGAAATAATGTCCTGTTTACCGATGAAAGTAAGTTCGAGGTTTTGGGCAGAAAAACCGGTTAAAGTCTGGAGAACCAAAAATAAAGCGTATGACGGCCAAAATTTAATAACCACAGTTAAGCACGGTGGGGGTTCGGTGATAGTGTGGGGATGTATGGGGGCAAGCGGAGTTGGCACTTTGGTTTTTATTGAAAGTACAATGAACAAAACAGATTATCTGCATATTTTACAAAATAATTTACTAACCAGTGTACAGAAATTAGATTTGCAGGGATCTTGGATCTTTCAACAAGATAATGATCCCAAGCACTCAGCAAAAATAGTAAAATAATGGCTGCTTTATCGTACTCCTAAGACATTGGATCATGCTCCACAGTCACCGGACTTAAACCCCATTGAACATTTGTAGGAGCATTTAGACCACCGAATCCGGAAAAGGACAATTACCAATATGGATATGCTGAAACTCGCTATAAAGGAAGAGTGGGATAAAATTTCATCTGACGTGACAAAAAAACTAGTTGAGTCGATGGCCCGAAGACTGTCTTCCGTTATCAAAGCAAAAGGGAAATCAACAAAATATTAAATCGATATAATTTTTGTAATATATATTTCTGTACC